>CAXAJV010000061.1:52200-448200 GCA_963969225.1 Xylocopa violacea | reverse complement strand
AATGTGCCCACCGAGAAGATGGGGCCGACCCGCCAGGAATGTTGGGAAATATTACATCCGAGATGTTAAGTTGCCTTAGGTTAGGATATGTAGCGTTATAAACGCATATAATGTCCGCACTGAGACGTACGGGCGACACGTCCGGGATTCTGTAAAACATTACCAGCGAGGGGCTAGATCGGTTGGGTTAGGTTATATTACGTTATAGAAGTATATAATGTTCCCACCGAGAAGTGCGGGCCGACCCGCCAGGAATGTTGTGAAATACTACATTCGAGATGTTAGGTAGCCTTAGGTTAGGGTATATAACGTTATAGACGTATATGATGTCCCCACCGAGAAGTACGGGCCGACACGACCGTGATTTTGTAAAACATTACCAGCGAGGGTCTAGATGGGTTAGGTTAGGTTACATTACGATATAGACGTATATAATATGCCCACCGAGAAGTAGGAGCCGACCCGCCAGGAATGTTGGAAAATACTACATCCAAGATGTTAGGTTCCCTTAGGTTAGGGTATATAACGTTATAGACTTATATAATGTCCGCACCGAGAAGTACGGGCCGACACGCCCCGGATTTTGTAAAACATTACCAGCGAGGGTCTAGATGGGTTAGGATAGGTTATATTACGATATAGACGTATATAATGTGCCCACCGAGAAGCACGGGCCGACACGACCGGGATTTTGTAAAACATTACCAGCGAGGGTCTAGATGGGTTAGGTTAGGTTATATTACGATATAGACGTATATAATGTCCCCACCGAGAAGTACTGGCCGACACGACCGGGATTTTGTAAAACATTACCAGCGAGGGTCTAGATGGGTTAGGTTAGGTTATATTACGATATAGACGTATATAATGTGCCCACCGAGAAGCACGGGCCGACACGACCGGGATTTTGTAAAACATTACCAGCGAGGGTCTAGATGGGTTAGGTTAGGTTATATTACGATATAGACGTATATAATGTCCCCACCGAGAAGTACTGGCCGACACGACCGGAATTTTGTAAAACATTACCAGCGAGGGTCTAGATGGGTTAGGTTAGGTTATATTACGATATAGATGTATATAATGTGCCCACCGAGAAGTTGGGGCCGACGCGCCAGGAATGTTGGAAAATACTACATCCGAGATGTTAGGTTGCCTTGGGTTAGGATATATAACGTTATAAACGCATATAATGTCCGCACCGAGACGTACGAGCCGACACGACCGGGATTTTGTAAAACATTACCAGCGAGGGTCTAGATGGGTTAGGTTAGGTTACATTACGATATAGACGTATATAATGTGCCCACCGAGAAGACGGGGCCGACCAGCCGGGAATGTTGTGAAATACTACATCCGCGATGTTAGGTTCCCTTAGGTTAGGATATATAACATTATAGACGTATATAATGTCCGAACCGAGACGTACGGGACGACACGACCGGGATTTTGTAAAACATTACCAGCGAGGGTCTAGATGGGTTAGGTTAGGTTATATTACGATATAGACGTATATAATGTGCCCACCGAGAAGATGGGGCCGACCCGTCAGGAATGTTGGAAAATAATACATCCAAGAAGTTAGGTTCCCTTAGGTTAGGGTATATAACGTTATAGACGTATACAATGTCCGCACCGAGAAGTACGGGCCGGCACGCCCGGGATTTTGTAAAACATTACCAGCGAGGGTCTAGATGGGTTAGGTTAGGTTATACTACGATATAGACGTATATAATGTGCCCACCGAGAAGATGGGGCCGACACGCCAGGAATGTTGGAAAATACTACATCCGAGATGTTAAGTTGCCTTAGGTTAGGATATATAACGTTATAGACGTATACAATGTCCCCACCGAGAAGTACGGGCCGACACGACCGGGATTTTGTAAAACATTACCAGCGAGGGTCTAGATGGGTTAGGTTAGGTTATATTACGATATAGATGTATATAATGTGCCCACCGAGAAGTTGGGGCCGACCCGCCAGGAATGTTGGAAAATACTACATCCGAGATGTTAAGTTGCGTTAGGTTAGGATATATAGCGTTATAGACGCATATAATGTCCGCACCGAGACGTACGGGCGACACGTCCGGGATTCTGTAAAACATTACCAGCCAGGGGCTAGATCGGTTGAGTTAGGTTATACTACGTTATGGACGTATATAATGTTCCCACCGAGAATTGGCGCCGACCAGCCAGGAATGTTGTGAAATAATACATCCGCGATGTTAGGTTCCCTTAGGTTAGGAGATATAAGGTTATAGACGTATATAATGTCCCCACCGAGAAGCACGGGCCGACACGACCGGGATTTTGTAAAACATTACCAGCGAGGGTCTAGATGGGTTAGGTTAGGTTATATTACGATATAGACGTATATAATGTCCCCACCGAGAAGTACTGACCGACACGACCGGGATTTTGTAAAACATTACCAGCGAGGGTCTAGATGGGTTAGGTTAGGTTATATTACGATATAGACGTATATAATGTGCCCACCGAGAAGTTGGGGCCGACGCGCCAGGAATGTTGGAAAATACTACATCCGAGATGTTAGGTTGCCTTAGGTTAGGATATATAACGTTATAAACGCATATAATGTCCGCACCGAGACGTACGAGCCGACATGGCCGGGATTTTGTAAAACATTACCAGCGAGGGTCTAGATGGGTTAGGTTAGGTTATATTACGATATAGACGTATATAATGTGCCCACCGAGAAGATGGGGCCAACCCGCCAGGAATGTTGGAAAATACTACATCCAAGAAGTTAGGTTCCCTTAGGTTAGGTTATATTACGATATAGATGTATATAATGTGCCCACCGAGAAGCACGGGCCGACACGACCGGGATTTTGTAAAACATTACCAGCGAGGGTCTAGATGGGTTAGGTTAGGTTATATTACGATATAGACGTATATAATGTCCCCACCGAGAAGTACTGGCCGACGCGACCGGGATTTTGTAAAACATTACCAGCGAGGGTCTAGATGGGTTAGGTTAGGTTATATTACGATATAGACGTATATAATGTCCCCACCGAGAAGTACTGGCCGACGCGACCGGGATTTTGTAAAACATTACCAGCGAGAGTCTAGATGGGTTAGGTTAGGTTATATTACGATATAGATGTATATAATGTGCCCACCGAGAAGTTGGGGCCGACGCGCCAGGAATGTTGGAAAATACTACATTCGAGATGTTAGGTTGCCTTAGGTTAGGATATATAACGTTATAAACGCATATAATATCCGCACCGAGACGTACGGGCCGACACGACCGGCATTTTGTAAAACATTACCAGCGAGGGTCTAGATGGGTTAGGTTAGGTTACATTACGATATAGACGTATATAATATGCCCACCGAGAAGTAGGAGCCGACCCGCCAGGAATGTTGGAAAATACTACATCCAAGATGTTAGGTTCCCTTAGGTTAGGGTATGTAACGTTATAGACTTATATAATGTCCGCACCGTGAAGTACGGGCCGACACGCCCCGGATTTTGTAAAACATTACCAGCGAGGGTCTAGACGGGTTAGGTTAGGTTATATTACGATATAGACGTATATAACGTGCCCACCGAGAAGCACGGGCCGACACGACCGGGATTTTGTCAAACATTACCAGCGAGGGTCTAGATGGGTTAGGTTAGGTTATATTACGATATAGACGTATATAATGTCCCCACCGAGAAGCACTGGCCGACACGACCGGGATTTTGTAAAACATTACCAGCGAGGGTCTAGATGGGTTAGGTTAGGTTATATTACGATATAGATGTATATAATGTGCCCACCGAGAAGTTGGGGCCGACGCGCCAGGAATGTTGGAAAATACTACATCCGAGATGTTAGGTTGCCTTAGGTTAGGATATATAACGTTATAAACGCATATAATGTCCGCACCGAGACGTACGGGCCGACAGGACCGGGATTTTGTAAAACATTACCAGCGAGGGTCTAGATGGGTTAAGTTAGGTTACATTACGATATAGACGTATATAATTTGCCCACCGAGAAGTAGGAGCCGACCCGCCAGGAATGTTGGAAAATACTACATCCAAGATGTTAGGTTCCCTTAGGTTAGGGTATATAACGTTATAGACTTATATAATGTCCGCACCGAGAAGTACGGGCCGACACGCCCCGGATTTTGTAAAACATTACCAGCGAGGGTCTAGATGGGTTAGGTTAGGTTATATTACGATATAGACGTATATAATGTGCCCACCGAGAAGATGGGGCCGACACGCCAGGAATGTTGGAAAATACTACATCCGAGATGTTAAGTTGCCTTAGGTTACGATATATAACGTTATAGACGTATACAATGTCCCCACCGAGAAGTACGGGCCGACACGACCGGGATTTTGTAAAACATTACCAGCGAGGTTCTAGATGGGTTAGGTTAGGTTATATTACGATATAGATGTACATAATGTGCCCACCGAGAAGTTAGGGCCGACCCGCCAGGAATGTTGGAAAATACTACATCCGAGATGTTAAGTTGCCTTAGGTTAGGATATATAGCGTTATAGACGCATATAATGTCCGCACCGAGACGTACGGGCGACACGTCCGGGATTCTGTAAAACATTACCAGCCAGGGGCTAGATCGGTTGGGTTAGGTTATATTACGTTATGGACGTATATAATGTTCCCACCGAGAATTGGCGCCGACCAGCCAGGAATGTTGTGAAAGAATACATCCGCGATGTTAGGTTCCCTTAGGTTAGGATATATAAGGTTATAGACGTATATAATGTCCCCACCGAGAAGCACGGGCCGACACGACCGGGATTTTGTAAAACATTACCAGCGAGGGTCTAGATGGGTTAGGTTAGGTTATATTACGATATAGACGTATATAATGTCCCCACCGAGAAGTACTGGCCGACACGACCGGGATTTTGTAAAACATTACCAGCGAGGGTCTAGATGGGTTAGGTTAGGTTATATTACGATATAGACGTATATAATGTGCCCACCGAGAAGTTGGGGCCGACTCGCCAGGAATGTTGGAAAATACTACATCCCAGATGTTAAGTTGCCTTAGGTTAGGATACATAACGTTATAGACGTATATAATCTCCGCACCGAGACGTACGGGACGACACGACCGGGATTCTGTAAAACATTACCAGCGAGGGTCTAGATGGGTTAGGTTAGGTTATATTACGATATAGATGTATATAATGTGCCCACCGAGAAGTTGGGGCCGACGCGCCAGGAATGTTGGAAAATACTACATCCGAGATGTTAGGTTGCCTTAGGTTAGGATATATAACGTTATAAACGCATATAATGTCCGCACCGAGACGTACGGGCCGACACGACCGGGATTTTGTAAAACATTACCAGCGAGGGTCTAGATGGGTTACGTTAGGTTATACTACGATATAGACGTACATTATGTGCCCACCGAGAACATGGGCCCCACCCGCCAGGAATGTTGGAAAATACTACATCCGAGATGTTAAGTTGCCTTAGGTTAGGATATATAACGTTATAGACGCATATAATGTCCGCACCGAGACGTACGAGCCGACATGGCCGGGATTTTGTAAAACATTACCAGCGAGGGTCTAGATGGGTTAGGTTAGGTTATGTTACGATATAGATGTATATAATGTGCCCACCGAGAAGCACGGGCCGACACGACCCGGATTTTGTAAAACATTACCAGCGAGGGTCTAGATGGGTTAGGTTAGGTTATATTACGATATAGACGTATATAATGTCCCCACCGAGAAGTACTGGCCGACACGACCGGGATTTTGTAAAACATTACCAGCGAGTGTCTAGATGGGTTAGGTTAGGTTATATTACGATATAGACGTATATAATGTCCCCACCGAGAAGTACTGGCCGACACGACCGGGATTTTGTAAAACATTACCAGCGAGGGTCTAGATGGGTTAGGTTAGGTTATATTACGATATAGACGTATTTAATGTGCCCACCGAGAGGATGGGGCCGACCCGCCAGGAATGTTGGAAAATACTACATCCGAGATGTTAGGTTGCCTTAGGTTAGGATATATAACGTTATAAACGCATATAATGTCCGAATCGAGACGTACGAGCCGACACGACCGGGATTTTGTAAAACATTACCAGCGAGGGTCTAGATGGGTTAGGTTAGGTTATATTACGATATAGACGTATATAATGTGCCCACCGAGAAGATGGGGCCGACCCGCCAGGAATGTTGGGAAATATTACATCCGAGATGTTAAGTTGCCTTAGGTTAGGATATGTAGCGTTATAAACGCATATAATGTCCGCACTGAGACGTACGGGCGACACGTCCGGGATTCTGTAAAACATTACCAGCGAGGGGCTAGATCGGTTGGGTTAGGTTATATTACGTTATAGAAGTATATAATGTTCCCACCGAGAAGTGCGGGCCGACCCGCCAGGAATGTTGTGAAATACTACATTCGAGATGTTAGGTAGCCTTAGGTTAGGGTATATAACGTTATAGACGTATATGATGTCCCCACCGAGAAGTACGGGCCGACACGACCGTGATTTTGTAAAACATTACCAGCGAGGGTCTAGATGGGTTAGGTTAGGTTACATTACGATATAGACGTATATAATATGCCCACCGAGAAGTAGGAGCCGACCCGCCAGGAATGTTGGAAAATACTACATCCAAGATGTTAGGTTCCCTTAGGTTAGGGTATATAACGTTATAAACGCATATAATGTCCGCACCGAGAAGTACGGGCCGACACGCCCCGGATTTTGTAAAACATTACCAGCGAGGGTCTAGATGGGTTAGGTTAGGTTATATTACGATATAGACGTATATAATGTGCCCACCGAGAAGATGGGGCCGACCAGCCGGGAATGTTGTGAAATACTACATCCGCGATGTTAGGTTCCCTTAGGTTAGGATATATAACATTATAGACGTATATAATGTCCGAACCGAGACGTACGGGACGACACGACCGGGATTTTGTAAAACATTACCAGCGGGGGTCTAGATGGGTTAGGTTTGGTTATATTACGATATAGACGTATATAATGTGCCCACCGAGAAGATGGGGCCGACCTGCCAGGAATGTTGGGAAATACTACATCCGAGATGTTAAGTTGCCTTAGGTTAGAATATATAACGTTATAGACGTATATAATGTCCCCACCGAGAGGTACGGGCCGACACGACCGGGATTATGTAAAACATTACCAGCGAGGGTCTAGATGCGTTAGGTTAGGTTATATTACGATATAGATGTATATAATGTGCCCACCGAGAAGCACGGGCCGACACGACCGGGATTTTGCAAAACATTACCAGCGAGGGTCTAGATGGGTTAGGTTAGGTTATATTACGATATAGACGTATATAATGTCCCCACCGAGAAGTACTGGCCGACACGACCGGGATTTTGTAAAACATTACCAGCGAGGGTCTAGATGGGTTAGGTTAGGTTATATTACGATATAGGCGTATATAATCTGCCCACCGAGAAGTTGGGGCCGACTCGCCAGGAATTTTGGAAAATACTACATCCCAGATGTTAAGTTGCCTTAGGTTAGGCAACGTAACGTTATAGACGTATATAATGTCCGCTCCGAGACGTACGGGACAACACGACCGGGATTTTGTAAAACATTACCAGCGAGGGTCTAGATGGGTTACGTTAGGTTATACTACGATATAGACGTACATTATGTGCCCACCGAGAACATGGGCCCCACCCGCCAGGAATGTTGGAAAATACTACATCCGAGATGTTAAGTTGCCTTAGGTTAGGATATATAACGTTATAGACGTATATAATGTCCCCACCGAGAAGTACGGGCCGGCACGACCGGGATTTTGTAAAACATTACCAGCGAGGGTCTAGATGGGTTAGGTTAGGTTATATTACGATATAGATGTATATAATGTGCCCACCGAGAAGCACGGGCCGACACGACCCGGATTTTGTAAAACATGACCAGCGAGGGTCTAGATGGGTTAGGTTAGGTTATATTACGATATAGACGTATATAATGTGCCCACCGAGAAGTACTGGCCGACACGACCGGGATTTTGTAAAACATTACCAGCGAGGGTCTAGATGGGTTAGGTTAGGTTATATTACGATATAGACGTATATAATGTGCCCACCGAGAAGTTGGGGCCGACTCGCCAGGAATGATGGAAAATACTACATCCCAGATGTTAAGTTGCCTTAGGTTAGGATACATAACGTTATAGACGTATATAATCTCCGCACCGAGACGTGCGGGACGACACGACCGGGATTCTGTAAAACATTACCAGCGAGGGTCTAGATGGGTTAGGTTAGGTTATATTACGATATAGACGTATATAATGTGCCCACCGAGAAGTAGGGGCCGACCCGCCAGGATTGTTGGAAACTATTACATCCGAGATGTTAAGTTGCCTTAGGTTAGGATATATAACGTTATAGACGTATACAATGTCCCCACCGAGAAGTACTGGCCGACACGACCGGGATTTTGTAAAACATTACCAGCGAGGGTCTAGATGGGTTAGGTTAGGTTATATTACGATATAGACGTATATAATGTGCCCACCGAGAAGATGGGGCCGACCCGCCAGGAATGTTGGAAAATACTACATCCAAGAAGTTAGGTTCCCTTAGGTTAGGGTATATAACGTTATTGACGTATATAATGTCCGCACCGAGAAGTACGGGCCGGCACGCCCGGGATTTTGTAAAACATTACCAGCGAGAGTCTAGATGGGTTAGGTTAGGTTATATTACGGTATAGACGTATATAATGTGCCCACCGAGAAGATGGGGCCGACACGCCAGGAATGTTGGAAAATACTACATCCGAGATGTTAAGTTGCCTTAGGTTAGGATATATAACGTTATAGACGTATACAATGTCCCCACCGAGAAGTACGGGCCGACACGACCGGGATTTTGTAAAACATTACCAGCGAGGGTCTAGATGGGTTAGGTTAGGTTATATTACGATATAGATGTATATAATGTGCCCACCGAGAAGTTGGGGCCGACCCGCCAGGAATGTTGGAAAATACTACATCCGAGATGTTAAGTTGCGTTAGGTTAGGATATATAGCGTTATAGACGCATATAATGTCCGCACCGAGACGTACGGGCGACACGTCCGGGATTCTGTAAAACATTACCAGCCAGGGGCTAGATCGGTTGGGTTAGGTTATATTACGTTATGGACGTATATAATGTTCCCACCGAGAATTGGCGCCGACCAGCCAGGAATGTTGTGAAATAATACATCCGCGATGTTAGGTTCCCTTAGGTTAGGATATATAAGGTTATAGACGTATATAATGTCCTCACCGAGAAGCACGGGCCGACACGACCGGGATTTTGTAAAACATTACCAGCGAGGGTCTAGATGGGTTAGGTTAGGTTATATTACGATATAGGTGTATATAATGTGCCCACCGAGAAGTTGGGGCCGACGCGCCAGGAATGTTGGAAAATACTACATCCGAGATGTTAAGTTGCCTTAGGTTAGGATATATAACGTTATAAACGCATATAATGTCCGCACCGAGACGAACGGGCCGACACGAGCGGGATTTTGATAAACATTACCAGCGAGGGTCTAGATGGGTTAGGTTAGGTTACATTACGATATAGACGTATATAATGTGCCCACCGAGAAGTTGGGGCCGACCCGCCAGGAATGTCGGAAAATACTACATCCGAGATGTTAAGTTGCGTTAGGTTAGGATATATAGCGTTATAGACGCATATAATGTCCGCAACGAGACGTACGGGCGACACGTCCGGGATTCTGTAAAACATTACCAGCCAGGGGCTAGATCGGTTGAGTTAGGTTATATTACGTTATGGACGTATATAATGTTCCCACCGAGAATTGGCGCCGACCAGCCAGGAATGTTGTGAAATAATACATCCGCGATGTTAGGTTCCCTTAGGTTAGGAGATATAAGGTTATAGACGTATATAATGTCCCCACCGAGAAGCACGGGCCGACACGACCGGGATTTTGTAAAACATTACCAGCGAGGGTCTAGATGGGTTAGGTTAGGTTATATTACGATATAGACGTATATAATGTCCCCACCGAGAAGTACTGACCGACACGACCGGGATTTTGTAAAACATTACCAGCGAGGGTCTAGATGGGTTAGGTTAGGTTATATTACGATATAGACGTATATAATGTGCCCACCGAGAAGTTGGGGCCGACGCGCCAGGAATGTTGGAAAATACTACATCCGAGATGTTAGGTTGCCTTAGGTTAGGATATATAACGTTATAAACGCATATAATGTCCGCACCGAGACGTACGAGCCGACATGGCCGGGATTTTGTAAAACATTACCAGCGAGGGTCTAGATGGGTTAGGTTAGGTTATATTACGATATAGACGTATATAATGTGCCCACCGAGAAGATGGGGCCGACCCGCCAGGAATGTTGGAAAATACTACATCCAAGAAGTTAGGTTCCCTTAGGTTAGGTTATATTACGATATAGATGTATATAATGTGCCCACCGAGAAGCACGGGCCGACACGACCGGGATTTTGTAAAACATTACCAGCGAGGGTCTAGATGGGTTAGGTTAGGTTATATTACGATATAGACGTATATAATGTCCCCACCGAGAAGTACTGGCCGACGCGACCGGGATTTTGTAAAACATTACCAGCGAGGGTCTAGATGGGTTAGGTTAGGTTATATTACTATATAGACGTATATAATGTCCCCACCGAGAAGTACTGGCCGACGCGACCGGGATTTTGTAAAACATTACCAGCGAGTGTCTAGATGGGTTAGGTTAGGTTATATTACGATATAGATGTATATAATGTGCCCACCGAGAAGTTGGGGCCGACGCGCCAGGAATGTTGGAAAATACTACATTCGAGATGTTAGGTTGCCTTAGGTTAGGATATATAACGTTATAAACGCATATAATATCCGCACCGAGACGTACGGGCCGACACGACCGGCATTTTGTAAAACATTACCAGCGAGGGTCTAGATGGGTTAGGTTAGGTTACATTACGATATAGACGTATATAATATGCCCACCGAGGAGTAGGAGCCGACCCGCCAGGAATGTTGGAAAATACTACATCCAAGATGTTAGGTTCCCTTAGGTTAGGGTATGTAACGTTATAGACTTATATAATGTCCGCACCGAGAAGTACGGGCCGACACGCCCCGGATTTTGTAAAACATTACCAGCGAGGGTCTAGACCGGTTAGGTTAGGTTATATTACGATATAGACGTATATAACGTGCCCACCGAGAAGCACGGGCCGACACGACCGGGATTTTGTCAAACATTACCAGCGATGGTCTAGATGGGTTAAGTTAGGTTATATTACGATATAGACGTATATAATGTCCCCACCGAGAAGTACTGGCCGACACGACCGGGATTTTGTAAAACATTACCAGCGAGGGTCTAGATGGGTTAGGTTAGGTTATATTACGATATAGACGTATATAATGTGCCCACCGAGAAGATGGGGCCGACCCGCCAGGAATGTTGGAAAATACTACATCCAAGAAGTTAGGTTCCCTTAGGTTAGGGTATATAACGTTATTGACGTATATAATGTCCGCACCGAGAAGTACGGGCCGGCACGCCCGGGATTTTGTAAAACATTACCAGCGAGAGTCTAGATGGGTTAGGTTAGGTTATATTACGGTATAGACGTATATAATGTGCCCACCGAGAAGATGGGGCCGACACGCCAGGAATGTTGGAAAATACTACATCCGAGATGTTAAGTTGCCTTAGGTTAGGATATATAACGTTATAGACGTATACAATGTCCCCACCGAGAAGTACGGGCCGACACGACCGGGATTTTGTAAAACATTACCAGCGAGGGTCTAGATGGGTTAGGTTAGGTTATATTACGATATAGATGTATATAATGTGCCCACCGAGAAGTTGGGGCCGACCCGCCAGGAATGTTGGAAAATACTACATCCGAGATGTTAAGTTGCGTTAGGTTAGGATATATAGCGTTATAGACGCATATAATGTCCGCACCGAGACGTACGGGCGACACGTCCGGGATTCTGTAAAACATTACCAGCCAGGGGCTAGATCGGTTGGGTTAGGTTATATTACGTTATGGACGTATATAATGTTCCCACCGAGAATTGGCGCCGACCAGCCAGGAATGTTGTGAAATAATACATCCGCGATGTTAGGTTCCCTTAGGTTAGGATATATAAGGTTATAGACGTATATAATGTCCTCACCGAGAAGCACGGGCCGACACGACCGGGATTTTGTAAAACATTACCAGCGAGGGTCTAGATGGGTTAGGTTAGGTTATATTACGATATAGGTGTATATAATGTGCCCACCGAGAAGTTGGGGCCGACGCGCCAGGAATGTTGGAAAATACTACATCCGAGATGTTAAGTTGCCTTAGGTTAGGATATATAACGTTATAAACGCATATAATGTCCGCACCGAGACGAACGGGCCGACACGAGCGGGATTTTGATAAACATTACCAGCGAGGGTCTAGATGGGTTAGGTTAGGTTATATTACGATGTAGACGTATATAATGTGCCCACCGAGAAGTAGGAGCCGACCCGCCAGGAATGTTGGAAAATACTACATCCAAGATGTTAGGTTCCCTTAGGTTAGGGTATAAAACGTTATAGACGTATATAATGTCTGCACCGAGAAGTACGGGCCGACACGACCGGGATTTTGTAAAACATTACCAGCGAGGGTCTAGATGGGTTAGGTTAGGTTATATTACGATATAGACGTATATAATGTGCCCACCGAGAAGTACTGGCCGACACGACCGGGATTTTGTAAAACATTACCAGCGAGGGTCTAGATGGGTTAGGTTAGGTTATATTACGATATAGACGTATATAATGTGCCCACCGAGAAGTTGGGGCCGACTCGCCAGGAATGTTGGAAACTACTACATCCGAGATGTTAAGTTGCCTTAGGTTAGGATATATAACGTTATAGACGTATACAATGTCCCCACCGAGAAGTACTGGCCGACACGACCGGGATTTTGTAAAACATTACCAGCGAGGGTCTAGATGGGTTAGGTTAGGTTATATTACGATATAGATGTATATAATGTGCCCACCGAGAAGTTGGGGCCGACGCGCCAGGAATGTTGGAAAATACTACATCCGAGATGTTAGGTTGCCTTGGTTTAGGATATATAACGTTATAAACGCATATAATGTCCGCACCGAGACGTACGAGCCGACACGACCGGGATTTTGTAAAACATTACCAGCGAGGGTCTAGATGGGTTAGGTTAGGTTACATTACGATATAGACGTATATAATGTGCCCACCGAGAAGTTGGGGCCGACCCGCCAGGAATGTCGGAAAATACTACATCCGAGATGTTAAGTTGCGTTAGGTTAGGATATATAGCGTTATAGACGCATATAATGTCTGCAACGAGACGTACGGGCGACACGTCCGGGATTCTGTAAAACATTACCAGCCAGGGGCTAGATCGGTTGAGTTAGGTTATATTACGTTATGGACGTATATAATGTTCCCACCGAGAATTGGCGCCGACCAGCCAGGAATGTTGTGAAATAATACATCCGCGATGTTAGGTTCCCTTAGGTTAGGAGATATAAGGTTATAGACGTATATAATGTCCCCACCGAGAAGCACGGGCCGACACGACCGGGATTTTGTAAAACATTACCAGCGAGGGTCTAGATGGGTTAGGTTAGGTTATATTACGATATAGACGTATATAATGTCCCCACCGAGAAGTACTGACCGACACGACCGGGATTTTGTAAAACATTACCAGCGAGGGTCTAGATGGGTTAGGTTAGGTTATATTACGATATAGACGTATATAATGTGCCCACCGAGAAGTTGGGGCCGACGCGCCAGGAATGTTGGAAAATACTACATCCGAGATGTTAGGTTGCCTTAGGTTAGGATATATAACGTTATAAACGCATATAATGTCCGCACCGAGACGTACGAGCCGACATGGCCGGGATTTTGTAAAACATTACCAGCGAGGGTCTAGATGGGTTAGGTTAGGTTATATTACGATATAGACGTATATAATGTCCCCACCGAGAAGTACTGGCCGACGCGACCGGGATTTTGTAAAACATTACCAGCGAGGGTCTAGATGGGTTAGGTTAGGTTATATTACTATATAGACGTATATAATGTCCCCACCGAGAAGTACTGGCCGACGCGACCGGGATTTTGTAAAACATTACCAGCGAGTGTCTAGATGGGTTAGGTTAGGTTATATTACGATATAGATGTATATAATGTGCCCACCGAGAAGTTGGGGCCGACGCGCCAGGAATGTTGGAAAATACTACATTCGAGATGTTAGGTTGCCTTAGGTTAGGATATATAACGTTATAAACGCATATAATATCCGCACCGAGACGTACGGGCCGACACGACCGGCATTTTGTAAAACATTACCAGCGAGGGTCTAGATGGGTTAGGTTAGGTTACATTACGATATAGACGTATATAATATGCCCACCGAGGAGTAGGAGCCGACCCGCCAGGAATGTTGGAAAATACTACATCCAAGATGTTAGGTTCCCTTAGGTTAGGGTATGTAACGTTATAGACTTATATAATGTCCGCACCGAGAAGTACGGGCCGACACGCCCCGGATTTTGTAAAACATTACCAGCGAGGGTCTAGACCGGTTAGGTTAGGTTATATTACGATATAGACGTATATAACGTGCCCACCGAGAAGCACGGGCCGACACGACCGGGATTTTGTCAAACATTACCAGCGATGGTCTAGATGGGTTAAGTTAGGTTATATTACGATATAGACGTATATAATGTCCCCACCGAGAAGTACTGGCCGACACGACCGGGATTTTGTAAAACATTACCAGCGAGGGTCTAGATGGGTTAGGTTAGGTTATATTACGATATAGACGTATATAATGTGCCCACCGAGAAGATGGGGCCGACCCGCCAGGAATGTTGGAAAATACTACATCCAAGAAGTTAGGTTCCCTTAGGTTAGGGTATATAACGTTATTGACGTATATAATGTCCGCACCGAGAAGTACGGGCCGGCACGCCCGGGATTTTGTAAAACATTACCAGCGAGAGTCTAGATGGGTTAGGTTAGGTTATATTACGGTATAGACGTATATAATGTGCCCACCGAGAAGATGGGGCCGACACGCCAGGAATGTTGGAAAATACTACATCCGAGATGTTAAGTTGCCTTAGGTTAGGATATATAACGTTATAGACGTATACAATGTCCCCACCGAGAAGTACGGGCCGACACGACCGGGATTTTGTAAAACATTACCAGCGAGGGTCTAGATGGGTTAGGTTAGGTTATATTACGATATAGATGTATATAATGTGCCCACCGAGAAGTTGGGGCCGACCCGCCAGGAATGTTGGAAAATACTACATCCGAGATGTTAAGTTGCGTTAGGTTAGGATATATAGCGTTATAGACGCATATAATGTCCGCACCGAGACGTACGGGCGACACGTCCGGGATTCTGTAAAACATTACCAGCCAGGGGCTAGATCGGTTGGGTTAGGTTATATTACGTTATGGACGTATATAATGTTCCCACCGAGAATTGGCGCCGACCAGCCAGGAATGTTGTGAAATAATACATCCGCGATGTTAGGTTCCCTTAGGTTAGGATATATAAGGTTATAGACGTATATAATGTCCTCACCGAGAAGCACGGGCCGACACGACCGGGATTTTGTAAAACATTACCAGCGAGGGTCTAGATGGGTTAGGTTAGGTTATATTACGATATAGGTGTATATAATGTGCCCACCGAGAAGTTGGGGCCGACGCGCCAGGAATGTTGGAAAATACTACATCCGAGATGTTAAGTTGCCTTAGGTTAGGATATATAACGTTATAAACGCATATAATGTCCGCACCGAGACGAACGGGCCGACACGAGCGGGATTTTGATAAACATTACCAGCGAGGGTCTAGATGGGTTAGGTTAGGTTATATTACGATGTAGACGTATATAATGTGCCCACCGAGAAGTAGGAGCCGACCCGCCAGGAATGTTGGAAAATACTACATCCAAGATGTTAGGTTCCCTTAGGTTAGGGTATAAAACGTTATAGACGTATATAATGTCTGCACCGAGAAGTACGGGCCGACACGACCGGGATTTTGTAAAACATTACCAGCGAGGGTCTAGATGGGTTAGGTTAGGTTATATTACGATATAGACGTATATAATGTGCCCACCGAGAAGTACTGGCCGACACGACCGGGATTTTGTAAAACATTACCAGCGAGGGTCTAGATGGGTTAGGTTAGGTTATATTACGATATAGACGTATATAATGTGCCCACCGAGAAGTTGGGGCCGACTCGCCAGGAATGTTGGAAACTACTACATCCGAGATGTTAAGTTGCCTTAGGTTAGGATATATAACGTTATAGACGTATACAATGTCCCCACCGAGAAGTACTGGCCGACACGACCGGGATTTTGTAAAACATTACCAGCGAGGGTCTAGATGGGTTAGGTTAGGTTATATTACGATATAGATGTATATAATGTGCCCACCGAGAAGTTGGGGCCGACGCGCCAGGAATGTTGGAAAATACTACATCCGAGATGTTAGGTTGCCTTGGTTTAGGATATATAACGTTATAAACGCATATAATGTCCGCACCGAGACGTACGAGCCGACACGACCGGGATTTTGTAAAACATTACCAGCGAGGGTCTAGATGGGTTAGGTTAGGTTACATTACGATATAGACGTATATAATGTGCCCACCGAGAAGTTGGGGCCGACCCGCCAGGAATGTCGGAAAATACTACATCCGAGATGTTAAGTTGCGTTAGGTTAGGATATATAGCGTTATAGACGCATATAATGTCTGCAACGAGACGTACGGGCGACACGTCCGGGATTCTGTAAAACATTACCAGCCAGGGGCTAGATCGGTTGAGTTAGGTTATATTACGTTATGGACGTATATAATGTTCCCACCGAGAATTGGCGCCGACCAGCCAGGAATGTTGTGAAATAATACATCCGCGATGTTAGGTTCCCTTAGGTTAGGAGATATAAGGTTATAGACGTATATAATGTCCCCACCGAGAAGCACGGGCCGACACGACCGGGATTTTGTAAAACATTACCAGCGAGGGTCTAGATGGGTTAGGTTAGGTTATATTACGATATAGACGTATATAATGTCCCCACCGAGAAGTACTGACCGACACGACCGGGATTTTGTAAAACATTACCAGCGAGGGTCTAGATGGGTTAGGTTAGGTTATATTACGATATAGACGTATATAATGTGCCCACCGAGAAGTTGGGGCCGACGCGCCAGGAATGTTGGAAAATACTACATCCGAGATGTTAGGTTGCCTTAGGTTAGGATATATAACGTTATAAACGCATATAATGTCCGCACCGAGACGTACGAGCCGACATGGCCGGGATTTTGTAAAACATTACCAGCGAGGGTCTAGATGGGTTAGGTTAGGTTATATTACGATATAGACGTATATAATGTGCCCACCGAGAAGATGGGGCCGACCCGCCAGGAATGTTGGAAAATACTACATCCAAGAAGTTAGGTTCCCTTAGGTTAGGTTATATTACGATATAGATGTATATAATGTGCCCACCGAGAAGCACGGGCCGACACGACCGGGATTTTGTAAAACATTACCAGCGAGGGTCTAGATGGGTTAGGTTAGGTTATATTACGATATAGACGTATATAATGTCCCCACCGAGAAGTACTGGCCGACGCGACCGGGATTTTGTAAAACATTACCAGCGAGAGTCTAGATGGGTTAGGTTAGGTTATATTACGATATAGACGTATATAATGTCCCCACCGAGAAGTACTGGCCGACGCGACCGGGATTTTGTAAAACATTACCAGCGAGAGTCTAGATGGGTTAGGTTAGGTTATATTACGATATAGATGTATATAATGTGCCCACCGAGAAGTTGGGGCCGACACGACCGGGATTTTGTCAAACATTACCAGCGAGGGTCTAGATGGGTTAAGTTAGGTTACATTACGATATAGACGTATATAATATGCCCACCGAGAAGTAGGAGCCGACCCGCCAGGAATGTTGGAAAATACTACATCCAAGATGTTAGGTTCCCTTAGGTTAGGGTATATAACGTTATAGACTTATATAATGTCCGCACCGAGAAGTACGGGCCGACACGCCCCGGATTTTGTAAAACATTACCAGCGAGGGTCTAGATGGGTTAGGTTAGGTTATATTACGATATAGACGTATATAATGTGCCCACCGAGAAGATGGGGCCGACACGCCAGGAATGTTGGAAAATACTACATCCGAGATGTTAAGTTGCCTTAGGTTACGATATATAACGTTATAGACGTATACAATGTCCCCACCGAGAAGTACGGGCCGACACGAACGGGATTTTGTAAAACATTACCAGCGAGGGTCTAGATGGGTTAGGTTAGGTTATATTACGGTATAGACGTATATAATGTGCCCACCGAGAAGATGGGGCCGACACGCCAGGAATGTTGGAAAATACTACATCCGAGATGTTAAGTTGCCTTAGGTTAGGATATATAACGTTATAGACGTATACAATGTCCCCACCGAGAAGTACGGGCCGACACGACCGGGATTTTGTAAAACATTACCAGCGAGGGTCTAGATGGGTTAGGTTAGGTTATATTACGATATAGATGTATATAATGTGCCCACCGAGAAGTTGGGGCCGACCCGCCAGGAATGTTGGAAAATACTACATCCGAGATGTTAAGTTGCGTTAGGTTAGGATATATAGCGTTATAGACGCATATAATGTCCGCACCGAGACGTACGGGCGACACGTCCGGGATTCTGTAAAACATTACCAGCCAGGGGCTAGATCGGTTGGGTTAGGTTATATTACGTTATGGACGTATATAATGTTCCCACCGAGAATTGGCGCCGACCAGCCAGGAATGTTGTGAAATAATACATCCGCGATGTTAGGTTCCCTTAGGTTAGGATATATAAGGTTATAGACGTATATAATGTCCTCACCGAGAAGCACGGGCCGACACGACCGGGATTTTGTAAAACATTACCAGCGAGGGTCTAGATGGGTTAGGTTAGGTTATATTACGATATAGGTGTATATAATGTGCCCACCGAGAAGTTGGGGCCGACGCGCCAGGAATGTTGGAAAATACTACATCCGAGATGTTAAGTTGCCTTAGGTTAGGATATATAACGTTATAAACGCATATAATGTCCGCACCGAGACGAACGGGCCGACACGAGCGGGATTTTGATAAACATTACCAGCGAGGGTCTAGATGGGTTAGGTTAGGTTATATTACGATGTAGACGTATATAATGTGCCCACCGAGAAGTAGGAGCCGACCCGCCAGGAATGTTGGAAAATACTACATCCAAGATGTTAGGTTCCCTTAGGTTAGGGTATAAAACGTTATAGACGTATATAATGTCTGCACCGAGAAGTACGGGCCGACACGACCGGGATTTTGTAAAACATTACCAGCGAGGGTCTAGATGGGTTAGGTTAGGTTATATTACGATATAGACGTATATAATGTGCCCACCGAGAAGTACTGGCCGACACGACCGGGATTTTGTAAAACATTACCAGCGAGGGTCTAGATGGGTTAGGTTAGGTTATATTACGATATAGACGTATATAATGTGCCCACCGAGAAGTTGGGGCCGACTCGCCAGGAATGTTGGAAACTACTACATCCGAGATGTTAAGTTGCCTTAGGTTAGGATATATAACGTTATAGACGTATACAATGTCCCCACCGAGAAGTACTGGCCGACACGACCGGGATTTTGTAAAACATTACCAGCGAGGGTCTAGATGGGTTAGGTTAGGTTATATTACGATATAGATGTATATAATGTGCCCACCGAGAAGTTGGGGCCGACGCGCCAGGAATGTTGGAAAATACTACATCCGAGATGTTAGGTTGCCTTGGTTTAGGATATATAACGTTATAAACGCATATAATGTCCGCACCGAGACGTACGAGCCGACACGACCGGGATTTTGTAAAACATTACCAGCGAGGGTCTAGATGGGTTAGGTTAGGTTACATTACGATATAGACGTATATAATGTGCCCACCGAGAAGTTGGGGCCGACCCGCCAGGAATGTCGGAAAATACTACATCCGAGATGTTAAGTTGCGTTAGGTTAGGATATATAGCGTTATAGACGCATATAATGTCTGCAACGAGACGTACGGGCGACACGTCCGGGATTCTGTAAAACATTACCAGCCAGGGGCTAGATCGGTTGAGTTAGGTTATATTACGTTATGGACGTATATAATGTTCCCACCGAGAATTGGCGCCGACCAGCCAGGAATGTTGTGAAATAATACATCCGCGATGTTAGGTTCCCTTAGGTTAGGAGATATAAGGTTATAGACGTATATAATGTCCCCACCGAGAAGCACGGGCCGACACGACCGGGATTTTGTAAAACATTACCAGCGAGGGTCTAGATGGGTTAGGTTAGGTTATATTACGATATAGACGTATATAATGTCCCCACCGAGAAGTACTGACCGACACGACCGGGATTTTGTAAAACATTACCAGCGAGGGTCTAGATGGGTTAGGTTAGGTTATATTACGATATAGACGTATATAATGTGCCCACCGAGAAGTTGGGGCCGACGCGCCAGGAATGTTGGAAAATACTACATCCGAGATGTTAGGTTGCCTTAGGTTAGGATATATAACGTTATAAACGCATATAATGTCCGCACCGAGACGTACGAGCCGACATGGCCGGGATTTTGTAAAACATTACCAGCGAGGGTCTAGATGGGTTAGGTTAGGTTATATTACGATATAGACGTATATAATGTGCCCACCGAGAAGATGGGGCCGACCCGCCAGGAATGTTGGAAAATACTACATCCAAGAAGTTAGGTTCCCTTAGGTTAGGTTATATTACGATATAGATGTATATAATGTGCCCACCGAGAAGCACGGGCCGACACGACCGGGATTTTGTAAAACATTACCAGCGAGGGTCTAGATGGGTTAGGTTAGGTTATATTACGATATAGACGTATATAATGTCCCCACCGAGAAGTACTGGCCGACGCGACCGGGATTTTGTAAAACATTACCAGCGAGAGTCTAGATGGGTTAGGTTAGGTTATATTACGATATAGACGTATATAATGTCCCCACCGAGAAGTACTGGCCGACGCGACCGGGATTTTGTAAAACATTACCAGCGAGAGTCTAGATGGGTTAGGTTAGGTTATATTACGATATAGATGTATATAATGTGCCCACCGAGAAGTTGGGGCCGACACGACCGGGATTTTGTCAAACATTACCAGCGAGGGTCTAGATGGGTTAAGTTAGGTTACATTACGATATAGACGTATATAATATGCCCACCGAGAAGTAGGAGCCGACCCGCCAGGAATGTTGGAAAATACTACATCCAAGATGTTAGGTTCCCTTAGGTTAGGGTATATAACGTTATAGACTTATATAATGTCCGCACCGAGAAGTACGGGCCGACACGCCCCGGATTTTGTAAAACATTACCAGCGAGGGTCTAGATGGGTTAGGTTAGGTTATATTACGATATAGACGTATATAATGTGCCCACCGAGAAGATGGGGCCGACACGCCAGGAATGTTGGAAAATACTACATCCGAGATGTTAAGTTGCCTTAGGTTACGATATATAACGTTATAGACGTATACAATGTCCCCACCGAGAAGTACGGGCCGACACGAACGGGATTTTGTAAAACATTACCAGCGAGGTTCTAGATGGGTTAGGTTAGGTTATATTACGATATAGATGTACATAATGAGCCCACCGAGAAGTTAGGGCCGACCCGCCAGGAATGTTGGAAAATACTACATCCGAGATGTTAAGTTGCCTTAGGTTAGGATATATAGCGTTATAGACGCATATAATGTCCGCACCGAGACGTACGGGCGACACGTCCGGGATTCTGTAAAACATTACCAGCCAGGGGCTAGATCGGTTGGGTTAGGTTATATTACGTTATGGACGTATATAATGTTCCCACCGAGAATTGGCGCCGACCAGCCAGGAATGTTGTGAAAGAATACATCCGCGATGTTAGGTTCCCTTAGGTTAGGATATATAAGGTTATAGACGTATATAATGTCCCCACCGAGAAGCACGGGCCGACACGACCGGGATTTTGTAAAACATTACCAGCGAGGGTCTAGATGGGTTAGGTTAGGTTATATTACGATATAGACGTATATAATGTCCCCACCGAGAAGTACTGGCCGACACGACCGGGATTTTGTAAAACATTACCAGCGAGGGTCTAGATGGGTTAGGTTAGGTTATATTACGATATAGACGTATATAATGTGCCCACCGAGAAGATGGGGCCGACCCGCCAGGAATGTTGGAAAATACTACATCCAAGAAGTTAGGTTCCCTTAGGTTAGGGTATATAACGTTATAGACGTATGTAATGTCCGCACCGAGAAGTACGGGCCGGCACGCCCGGGATTTTGTAAAACATTACCAGCGAGGGTCTAGATGGGTTAGGTTAGGTTATATTACGATATAGACGTATATAATGTGCCCACCGAGAAGATGGGGCCGACACGCCAGGAATGTTGGAAAATACTACATCCCAGATGTTAAGTTGCCTTAGGTTAGGATATATAACGTTATAGACGTATACAATGTCCCCACCGAGAAGTACGGGCCGACACGACCGGGATTTTGTAAAACATTACCAGCGAGGTTCTACATGGGTTAGGTTAGGTTATATTACGATATAGATGTATATAATGTGCCCACCGAGAAGTTGTGGCCGACCCGCCAGGAACGTTGGAAAATACTACATCCGAGATGTTAAGTTGCGTTAGGTTAGGATATATAGCGTTATAGACGCATATAATGTCCGCACCGAGACGTACGGGCGACACGTCCGGGATTCTGTAAAACATTACCAGCCAGGGGCTAGATCGGTTGGGTTAGGTTATATTACGTTATGGACGTATATAATGTTCCCACCGAGAATTGGCTCCGACCAGCCAGGAATGTTGTGAAATAATACATCCGCGATGTTAGGTTCCCTTAGGTTAGGATATATAAGGTTATAGACGTATATAATGTCCTCACCGAGAAGCACGGGCCGACACGACCGGGATTTTGTAAAACATTACCAGCGAGGGTCTAGATGGGTTAGGTTAGGTTATATTACGATATAGACGTATATAATGTGCCCACCGAGAAGTTGGGGCCGACTCGCCAGGAATGTTGGAAACTACTACATCCGAGATGTTAAGTTGCCTTAGGTTAGGATATATAACGTTATAGACGTATACAATGTCCCCACCGAGAAGTACTGGCCGACACGACCGGGATTTTGTAAAACATTACCAGCGAGGGTCTAGATGGGTTAGGTTAGGTTATATTACGATATAGACGTATATAATGTGCCCACCGAGAAGATGGGGCCGACACGCCAGGAATGTTGGAAAATACTACATCCGAGATGTTAAGTTGCCTTAGGTTACGATATATAACGTTATAGACGTATACAATGTCCCCACCGAGAAGTACGGGCCGACACGAACGGGATTTTGTAAAACATTACCAGCGAGGTTCTAGATGGGTTAGGTTAGGTTATATTACGATATAGATGTACATAATGTGCCCACCGAGAAGTTAGGGCCGACCCGCCAGGAATGTTGGAAAATACTACATCCGAGATGTTAAGTTGCCTTAGGTTAGGATATATAGCGTTATAGACGCATATAATGTCCGCACCGAGACGTACGGGCGACACGTCCGGGATTCTGTAAAACATTACCAGCCAGGGGCTAGATCGGTTGGGTTAGGTTATATTACGTTATGGACGTATATAATGTTCCCACCGAGAATTGGCGCCGACCAGCCAGGAATGTTGTGAAAGAATACATCCGCGATGTTAGGTTCCCTTAGGTTAGGATATATAAGGTTATAGACGTATATAATGTCCCCACCGAGAAGCACGGGCCGACACGACCGGGATTTTGTAAAACATTACCAGCGAGGGTCTAGATGGGTTAGGTTAGGTTATATTACGATATAGACGTATATAATGTCCCCACCGAGAAGTACTGGCCGACACGACCGGGATTTTGTAAAACATTACCAGCGAGGGTCTAGATGGGTTAGGTTAGGTTATATTACGATATAGACGTATATAATGTGCCCACCGAGAAGATGGGGCCGACCCGCCAGGAATGTTGGAAAATACTACATCCAAGAAGTTAGGTTCCCTTAGGTTAGGGTATATAACGTTATAGACGTATGTAATGTCCGCACCGAGAAGTACGGGCCGGCACGCCCGGGATTTTGTAAAACATTACCAGCGAGGGTCTAGATGGGTTAGGTTAGGTTATATTACGATATAGACGTATATAATGTGCCCACCGAGAAGATGGGGCCGACACGCCAGGAATGTTGGAAAATACTACATCCCAGATGTTAAGTTGCCTTAGGTTAGGATATATAACGTTATAGACGTATACAATGTCCCCACCGAGAAGTACGGGCCGACACGACCGGGATTTTGTAAAACATTACCAGCGAGGTTCTACATGGGTTAGGTTAGGTTATATTACGATATAGATGTATATAATGTGCCCACCGAGAAGTTGTGGCCGACCCGCCAGGAACGTTGGAAAATACTACATCCGAGATGTTAAGTTGCGTTAGGTTAGGATATATAGCGTTATAGACGCATATAATGTCCGCACCGAGACGTACGGGCGACACGTCCGGGATTCTGTAAAACATTACCAGCCAGGGGCTAGATCGGTTGGGTTAGGTTATATTACGTTATGGACGTATATAATGTTCCCACCGAGAATTGGCTCCGACCAGCCAGGAATGTTGTGAAATAATACATCCGCGATGTTAGGTTCCCTTAGGTTAGGATATATAAGGTTATAGACGTATATAATGTCCTCACCGAGAAGCACGGGCCGACACGACCGGGATTTTGTAAAACATTACCAGCGAGGGTCTAGATGGGTTAGGTTAGGTTATATTACGATATAGACGTATATAATGTGCCCACCGAGAAGTTGGGGCCGACTCGCCAGGAATGTTGGAAACTACTACATCCGAGATGTTAAGTTGCCTTAGGTTAGGATATATAACGTTATAGACGTATACAATGTCCCCACCGAGAAGTACTGGCCGACACGACGGGGATTTTGTAAAACATTACCAGCGAGGGTCTAGATGGGTTAGGTTAGGTTATATTACGATATAGATGTATATAATGTGCCCACCGAGAAGTTGTGGCCGACCCGCCAGGAACGTTGGAAAATACTACATCCGAGATGTTAAGTTGCGTTAGGTTAGGATATATAGCGTTATAGACGCATATAATGTCCGCACCGAGACGTACGGGCGACACGTCCGGGATTCTGTAAAACATTACCAGCCAGGGGCTAGATCGGTTGGGTTAGGTTATATTACGTTATGGACGTATATAATGTTCCCACCGAGAATTGGCTCCGACCAGCCAGGAATGTTGTGAAATAATACATCCGCGATGTTAGGTTCCCTTAGGTTAGGATATATAAGGTTATAGACGTATATAATGTCCTCACCGAGAAGCACGGGCCGACACGACCGGGATTTTGTAAAACATTACCAGCGAGGGTCTAGATGGGTTAGGTTAGGTTATATTACGATATAGATGTATATAATGTGCCCACCGAGAAGTTGGGGCCGACGCGCCAGGAATGTTGGAAAATACTACATCCGAGATGTTAAGTTGCGTTAGGTTAGGATATATAGCGTTATAGACGCATATAATGTCCGCAACGAGACGTACGGGCGACACGTCCGGGATTCTGTAAAACATTACCAGCCAGGGGCTAGATCGGTTGAGTTAGGTTATATTACGTTATGGACGTATATAATGTTCCCACCGAGAATTGGCGCCGACCAGCCAGGAATGTTGTGAAATAATACATACGCGATGTTAGGTTCCCTTAGGTTAGGATATATGAGGTTATAGACGTATATAATGTCCCCACCGAGAAGCACTGGCCGACACGACCGGGATTTTGTAAAACATTACCAGCGAGGGTCTAGATGGGTTAGGTTAGGTTATATTACGATATAGACGTATATAATGTCCCCACCGAGAAGTACTGGCCGACACGACCGGGATTTTGTAAAACATTACCAGCCAGGGGCTAGATCGGTTGGGTTAGGTTATATTACGTTATGGACGTATATAATGTTCCCACCGAGAATTGGCGCCGACCACCCAGGAATGTTGTGAAATAATACATCCGCGATGTTAGGTTCCCTTAGGTTAGGATATATAAGGTTATAGACGTATATAATGTCCTCACCGAGAAGCACGGGCCGACAGGACCGGGATTTTGTAAAACATTACCAGCGTGGGTCTAGATGGGTTAGGTTAGGTTATATTACGATATAGGTGTATATAATGTGCCCACCGAGAAGTTGGGGCCGACGCGCCAGGAATGTTGGAAAATACTACATCCGAGATGTTAAGTTGCCTTAGGTTAGGATATATAACGTTATAAACGCATATAATGTCCGCACCGAGACGAACGGGCCGACACGAGCGGGATTTTGATAAACATTACCAGCGAGGGTCTAGATGGGTTAGGTTAGGTTATATTACGATATAGACGTATATAATGTGCCCACCGAGAAGTAGGAGCCGACCCGCCAGGAATGTTGGAAAATACTACATCCAAGATGTTAGGTTCCCTTAGGTTAGGGTATAAAACGTTATAGACGTATATAATGTCTGCACCGAGAAGTACGGGCCGACACGACCGGGATTTTGTAAAACATTACCAGCGAGGGTCTAGATGGGTTAGGTTAGGTTATATTACGATATAGACGTATATAATGTGCCCACCGAGAAGTACTGGCCGACACGACCGGGATTTTGTAAAACATTACCAGCGAGGGTCTAGATGGGTTAGGTTAGGTTATATTACGATATAGACGTATATAATGTGCCCACCGAGAAGTTGGGGCCGACTCGCCAGGAATGTTGGAAACTACTACATCCGAGATGTTAAGTTGCCTTAGGTTAGGATATATAACGTTATAGACGTATACAATGTCCCCACCGAGAAGTACTGGCCGACACGACCGGGATTTTGTAAAACATTACCAGCGAGGGTCTAGATGGGTTAGGTTAGGTTATATTACGATATAGATGTATATAATGTGCCCACCCAGAAGTTGGGGCCGACGCGCCAGGAATGTTGGAAAATACTACATCCGAGATGTTAGGTTGCCTTGGGTTAGGATATATAACGTTATAAACGCATATAATGTCCGCACCGAGACGTACGAGCCGACACGAGCGGGATTTTGATAAACATTACCAGCGAGGGTCTAGATGGGTTAGGTTAGGTTATATTACGATATAGATGTATATAATGTGCCCACCGAGAAGTTGTGGCCGACCCGCCAGGAACGTTGGAAAATACTACATCCGAGATGTTAAGTTGCGTTAGGTTAGGATATATAGCGTTATAGACGCATATAATGTCCGCACCGAGACGTACGGGCGACACGTCCGGGATTCTGTAAAACATTACCAGCCAGGGGCTAGATCGGTTGGGTTAGGTTATATTACGTTATGGACGTATATAATGTTCCCACCGAGAATTGGCTCCGACCAGCCAGGAATGTTGTGAAATAATACATCCGCGATGTTAGGTTCCCTTAGGTTAGGATATATAAGGTTATAGACGTATATAATGTCCCCACCGAGAAGCACGGGCCGACACGACCGGGATTTTGTAAAACATTACCAGCGAGGGTCTAGATGGGTTAGGTTAGGTTATATTACGATATAGACGTATATAATGTCCCCACCGAGAAGTACTGGCCGACACGACGGGGATTTTGTAAAACATTACCAGCCAGGGGCTAGATCGGTTGGGTTAGGTTATATTACGTTATGGACGTATATAATGTTCCCACCGAGAATTGGCGCCGACCAGCCCGGAATGTTGTGAAATAATACATCCGCGATGTTAGGTTCCCTTAGGTTAGGATATATAAGGTTATAGACGTATATAATGTCCTCACCGAGTAGCACGGGCCGACACGACCGGGATTTTGTAAAACATTACCAGCGAGGGTCTAGATGGGTTAGGTTAGGTTATATTACGATATAGACGTATATAATGTGCCCACCGAGAAGTTGGGGCCGACTCGCCAGGAATGTTGGAAACTACTACATCCGAGATGTTAAGTTGCCTTAGGTTAGGATATATAACGTTATAGACGTATACAATGTCCCCACCGAGAAGTACTGGCCGACACGACGGGGATTTTGTAAAACATTACCAGCGAGGGTCTAGATGGGTTAGGTTAGGTTATATTACGATATAGATGTATATAATGTGCCCACCGAGAAGTTGGGGCCGACGCGCCAGGAATGTTGGAAAATACTACATCCGAGATGTTAAGTTGCGTTAGGTTAGGATATATAGCGTTATAGACGCATATAATGTCCGCAACGAGACGTACGGGCGACACGTCCGGGATTCTGTAAAACATTACCAGCCAGGGGCTAGATCGGTTGAGTTAGGTTATATTACGTTATGGACGTATATAATGTTCCCACCGAGAATTGGCGCCGACCAGCCAGGAATGTTGTGAAATAATACATACGCGATGTTAGGTTCCCTTAGGTTAGGATATATGAGGTTATAGACGTATATAATGTCCCCACCGAGAAGCACTGGCCGACACGACCGGGATTTTGTAAAACATTACCAGCGAGGGTCTAGATGGGTTAGGTTAGGTTATATTACGATATAGACGTATATAATGTCCCCACCGAGAAGTACTGGCCGACACGACCGGGATTTTGTAAAACATTACCAGCCAGGGGCTAGATCGGTTGGGTTAGGTTATATTACGTTATGGACGTATATAATGTTCCCACCGAGAATTGGCGCCGACCAGCCAGGAATGTTGTGAAATAATACATCCGCGATGTTAGGTTCCCTTAGGTTAGGATATATAAGGTTATAGACGTATATAATGTCCTCACCGAGAAGCACGGGCCGACACGACCGGGATTTTGTAAAACATTACCAGCGAGGGTCTAGATGGGTTAGGTTAGGTTATATTACGATATAGGTGTATATAATGTGCCCACCGAGAAGTTGGGGCCGACGCGCCAGGAATGTTGGAAAATACTACATCCGAGATGTTAAGTTGCCTTAGGTTAGGATATATAACGTTATAAACGCATATAATGTCCGCACCGAGACGAACGGGCCGACACGAGCGGGATTTTGATAAACATTACCAGCGAGGGTCTAGATGGGTTAGGTTAGGTTATATTACGATATAGACGTATATAATGTGCCCACCGAGAAGTAGGAGCCGACCCGCCAGGAATGTTGGAAAATACTACATCCAAGATGTTAGGTTCCCTTAGGTTAGGGTATAAAACGTTATAGACGTATATAATGTCTGCACCGAGAAGTACGGGCCGACACGACCGGGATTTTGTAAAACATTACCAGCGAGGGTCTAGATGGGTTAGGTTAGGTTATATTACGATATAGACGTATATAATGTGCCCACCGAGAAGTACTGGCCGACACGACCGGGATTTTGTAAAACATTACCAGCGAGGGTCTAGATGGGTTAGGTTAGGTTATATTACGATATAGACGTATATAATGTGCCCACCGAGAAGTTGGGGCCGACTCGCCAGGAATGTTGGAAACTACTACATCCGAGATGTTAAGTTGCCTTAGGTTAGGATATATAACGTTATAGACGTATACAATGTCCCCACCGAGAAGTACTGGCCGACACGACCGGGATTTTGTAAAACATTACCAGCGAGGGTCTAGATGGGTTAGGTTAGGTTATATTACGATATAGATGTATATAATGTGCCCACCGAGAAGTTGGGGCCGACGCGCCAGGAATGTTGGAAAATACTACATCCGAGATGTTAGGTTGCCTTGGGTTAGGATATATAACGTTATAAACGCATATAATGTCCGCACCGAGACGTACGAGCCGACACGACCGGGATTTTGTAAAACATTACCAGCGAGGGTCTAGATGGGTTAGGTTAGGTTACATTACGATATAGACGTATATAATGTGCCCACCGAGAAGTTGGGGCCGACCCGCCAGGAATGTCGGAAAATACTACATCCGAGATGTTAAGTTGCGTTAGGTTAGGATATATAGCGTTATAGACGCATATAATGTCCGCAACGAGACGTACGGGCGACACGTCCGGGATTCTGTAAAACATTACCAGCCAGGGGCTAGATCGGTTGAGTTAGGTTATATTACGTTATGGACGTATATAATGTTCCCACCGAGAATTGGCGCCGACCAGCCAGGAATGTTGTGAAATAATACATCCGCGATGTTAGGTTCCCTTAGGTTAGGAGATATAAGGTTATAGACGTATATAATGTCCCCACCGAGAAGCACGGGCCGACACGACCGGGATTTTGTAAAACATTACCAGCGAGGGTCTAGATGGGTTAGGTTAGGTTATATTACGATATAGACGTATATAATGTCCCCACCGAGAAGTACTGACCGACACGACCGGGATTTTGTAAAACATTACCAGCGAGGGTCTAGATGGGTTAGGTTAGGTTATATTACGATATAGACGTATATAATGTGCCCACCGAGAAGTTGGGGCCGACGCGCCAGGAATGTTGGAAAATACTACATCCGAGATGTTAGGTTGCCTTAGGTTAGGATATATAACGTTATAAACGCATATAATGTCCGCACCGAGACGTACGAGCCGACATGGCCGGGATTTTGTAAAACATTACCAGCGAGGGTCTAGATGGGTTAGGTTAGGTTATATTACGATATAGACGTATATAATGTGCCCACCGAGAAGATGGGGCCGACCCGCCAGGAATGTTGGAAAATACTACATCCAAGAAGTTATGTTCCCTTAGGTTAGGTTATATTACGATATAGATGTATATAATGTGCCCACCGAGAAGCACGGGCCGACACGACCGGGATTTTGTAAAACATTACCAGCGAGGGTCTAGATGGGTTAGGTTAGGTTATATTACGATATAGACGTATATAATGTCCCCACCGAGAAGTACTGGCCGACGCGACCGGGATTTTGTAAAACATTACCAGCGAGGGTCTAGATGGGTTAGGTTAGGTTATATTACGATATAGACGTATATAATGTCCCCACCGAGAAGTACTGGCCGACGCGACCGGGATTTTGTAAAACATTACCAGCGAGAGTCTAGATGGGTTAGGTTAGGTTATATTACGATATAGATGTATATAATGTGCCCACCGAGAAGTTGGGGCCGACGCGCCAGGAATGTTGGAAAATACTACATTCGAGATGTTAGGTTGCCTTAGGTTAGGATATATAACGTTATAGACGCATATAATGTCCGCAACGAGACGTACGGGCGACACGTCCGGGATTCTGTAAAACATTACCAGCCAGGGGCTAGATCGGTTGAGTTAGGTTATATTACGTTATGGACGTATATAATGTTCCCACCGAGAATTGGCGCCGACCAGCCAGGAATGTTGTGAAATAATACATACGCGATGTTAGGTTCCCTTAGGTTAGGATATATGAGGTTATAGACGTATATAATGTCCCCACCGAGAAGCACTGGCCGACACGACCGGGATTTTGTAAAACATTACCAGCGAGGGTCTAGATGGGTTAGGTTAGGTTATATTACGATATAGACGTATATAATGTCCCCACCGAGAAGTACTGGCCGACACGACCGGGATTTTGTAAAACATTACCAGCCAGGGGCTAGATCGGTTGGGTTAGGTTATATTACGTTATGGACGTATATAATGTTCCCACCGAGAATTGGCGCCGACCACCCAGGAATGTTGTGAAATAATACATCCGCGATGTTAGGTTCCCTTAGGTTAGGATATATAAGGTTATAGACGTATATAATGTGCCCACCGAGAAGTACTGGCCGACACGACCGGGATTTTGTAAAACATTACCAGCGAGGGTCTAGATGGGTTAGGTTAGGTTATATTACGATATAGACGTATATAATGTCCCCACCGAGAAGTACTGGCCGACACGACCGGGATTTTGTAAAACATTACCAGCCAGGGGCTAGATCGGTTGGGTTAGGTTATATTACGTTATGGACGTATATAATGTTCCCACCGAGAATTGGCGCCGACCACCCAGGAATGTTGTGAAATAATACATCCGCGATGTTAGGTTCCCTTAGGTTAGGATATATAAGGTTATAGACGTATATAATGTCCTCACCGAGAAGCACGGGCCGACAGGACCGGGATTTTGTAAAACATTACCAGCGTGGGTCTAGATGGGTTAGGTTAGGTTATATTACGATATAGGTGTATATAATGTGCCCACCGAGAAGTTGGGGCCGACTCGCCAGGAATGTTGGAAACTACTACATCCGAGATGTTAAGTTGCCTTAGGTTAGGATATATAACGTTATAGACGTATACAATGTCCCCACCGAGAAGTACTGGCCGACACGACCGGGATTTTGTAAAACATTACCAGCGAGGGTCTAGATGGGTTAGGTTAGGTTATATTACGATATAGATGTATATAATGTGCCCACCCAGAAGTTGGGGCCGACGCGCCAGGAATGTTGGAAAATACTACATCCGAGATGTTAGGTTGCCTTGGGTTAGGATATATAACGTTATAAACGCATATAATGTCCGCACCGAGACGTACGAGCCGACACGAGCGGGATTTTGATAAACATTACCAGCGAGGGTCTAGATGGGTTAGGTTAGGTTATATTACGATATAGATGTATATAATGTGCCCACCGAGAAGTTGTGGCCGACCCGCCAGGAACGTTGGAAAATACTACATCCGAGATGTTAAGTTGCGTTAGGTTAGGATATATAGCGTTATAGACGCATATAATGTCCGCACCGAGACGTACGGGCGACACGTCCGGGATTCTGTAAAACATTACCAGCCAGGGGCTAGATCGGTTGGGTTAGGTTATATTACGTTATGGACGTATATAATGTTCCCACCGAGAATTGGCTCCGACCAGCCAGGAATGTTGTGAAATAATACATCCGCGATGTTAGGTTCCCTTAGGTTAGGATATATAAGGTTATAGACGTATATAATGTCCCCACCGAGAAGCACGGGCCGACACGACCGGGATTTTGTAAAACATTACCAGCGAGGGTCTAGATGGGTTAGGTTAGGTTATATTACGATATAGACGTATATAATGTCCCCACCGAGAAGTACTGGCCGACACGACGGGGATTTTGTAAAACATTACCAGCCAGGGGCTAGATCGGTTGGGTTAGGTTATATTACGTTATGGACGTATATAATGTTCCCACCGAGAATTGGCGCCGACCAGCCCGGAATGTTGTGAAATAATACATCCGCGATGTTAGGTTCCCTTAGGTTAGGATATATAAGGTTATAGACGTATATAATGTCCTCACCGAGTAGCACGGGCCGACACGACCGGGATTTTGTAAAACATTACCAGCGAGGGTCTAGATGGGTTAGGTTAGGTTATATTACGATATAGACGTATATAATGTGCCCACCGAGAAGTTGGGGCCGACTCGCCAGGAATGTTGGAAACTACTACATCCGAGATGTTAAGTTGCCTTAGGTTAGGATATATAACGTTATAGACGTATACAATGTCCCCACCGAGAAGTACTGGCCGACACGACGGGGATTTTGTAAAACATTACCAGCGAGGGTCTAGATGGGTTAGGTTAGGTTATATTACGATATAGATGTATATAATGTGCCCACCGAGAAGTTGGGGCCGACGCGCCAGGAATGTTGGAAAATACTACATCCGAGATGTTAAGTTGCGTTAGGTTAGGATATATAGCGTTATAGACGCATATAATGTCCGCAACGAGACGTACGGGCGACACGTCCGGGATTCTGTAAAACATTACCAGCCAGGGGCTAGATCGGTTGAGTTAGGTTATATTACGTTATGGACGTATATAATGTTCCCACCGAGAATTGGCGCCGACCAGCCAGGAATGTTGTGAAATAATACATACGCGATGTTAGGTTCCCTTAGGTTAGGATATATGAGGTTATAGACGTATATAATGTCCCCACCGAGAAGCACTGGCCGACACGACCGGGATTTTGTAAAACATTACCAGCGAGGGTCTAGATGGGTTAGGTTAGGTTATATTACGATATAGACGTATATAATGTCCCCACCGAGAAGTACTGGCCGACACGACCGGGATTTTGTAAAACATTACCAGCCAGGGGCTAGATCGGTTGGGTTAGGTTATATTACGTTATGGACGTATATAATGTTCCCACCGAGAATTGGCGCCGACCAGCCAGGAATGTTGTGAAATAATACATCCGCGATGTTAGGTTCCCTTAGGTTAGGATATATAAGGTTATAGACGTATATAATGTCCTCACCGAGAAGCACGGGCCGACACGACCGGGATTTTGTAAAACATTACCAGCGAGGGTCTAGATGGGTTAGGTTAGGTTATATTACGATATAGGTGTATATAATGTGCCCACCGAGAAGTTGGGGCCGACGCGCCAGGAATGTTGGAAAATACTACATCCGAGATGTTAAGTTGCCTTAGGTTAGGATATATAACGTTATAAACGCATATAATGTCCGCACCGAGACGAACGGGCCGACACGAGCGGGATTTTGATAAACATTACCAGCGAGGGTCTAGATGGGTTAGGTTAGGTTATATTACGATATAGACGTATATAATGTGCCCACCGAGAAGTAGGAGCCGACCCGCCAGGAATGTTGGAAAATACTACATCCAAGATGTTAGGTTCCCTTAGGTTAGGGTATAAAACGTTATAGACGTATATAATGTCTGCACCGAGAAGTACGGGCCGACACGACCGGGATTTTGTAAAACATTACCAGCGAGGGTCTAGATGGGTTAGGTTAGGTTATATTACGATATAGACGTATATAATGTGCCCACCGAGAAGTACTGGCCGACACGACCGGGATTTTGTAAAACATTACCAGCGAGGGTCTAGATGGGTTAGGTTAGGTTATATTACGATATAGACGTATATAATGTGCCCACCGAGAAGTTGGGGCCGACTCGCCAGGAATGTTGGAAACTACTACATCCGAGATGTTAAGTTGCCTTAGGTTAGGATATATAACGTTATAGACGTATACAATGTCCCCACCGAGAAGTACTGGCCGACACGACCGGGATTTTGTAAAACATTACCAGCGAGGGTCTAGATGGGTTAGGTTAGGTTATATTACGATATAGATGTATATAATGTGCCCACCGAGAAGTTGGGGCCGACGCGCCAGGAATGTTGGAAAATACTACATCCGAGATGTTAGGTTGCCTTGGGTTAGGATATATAACGTTATAAACGCATATAATGTCCGCACCGAGACGTACGAGCCGACACGACCGGGATTTTGTAAAACATTACCAGCGAGGGTCTAGATGGGTTAGGTTAGGTTACATTACGATATAGACGTATATAATGTGCCCACCGAGAAGTTGGGGCCGACCCGCCAGGAATGTCGGAAAATACTACATCCGAGATGTTAAGTTGCGTTAGGTTAGGATATATAGCGTTATAGACGCATATAATGTCCGCAACGAGACGTACGGGCGACACGTCCGGGATTCTGTAAAACATTACCAGCCAGGGGCTAGATCGGTTGAGTTAGGTTATATTACGTTATGGACGTATATAATGTTCCCACCGAGAATTGGCGCCGACCAGCCAGGAATGTTGTGAAATAATACATCCGCGATGTTAGGTTCCCTTAGGTTAGGAGATATAAGGTTATAGACGTATATAATGTCCCCACCGAGAAGCACGGGCCGACACGACCGGGATTTTGTAAAACATTACCAGCGAGGGTCTAGATGGGTTAGGTTAGGTTATATTACGATATAGACGTATATAATGTCCCCACCGAGAGGTACTGACCGACACGACCGGGATTTTGTAAAACATTACCAGCGAGGGTCTAGATGGGTTAGGTTAGGTTATATTACGATATAGACGTATATAATGTGCCCACCGAGAAGTTGGGGCCGACGCGCCAGGAATGTTGGAAAATACTACATCCGAGATGTTAGGTTGCCTTAGGTTAGGATATATAACGTTATAAACGCATATAATGTCCGCACCGAGACGTACGAGCCGACATGGCCGGGATTTTGTAAAACATTACCAGCGAGGGTCTAGATGGGTTAGGTTAGGTTATATTACGATATAGACGTATATAATGTGCCCACCGAGAAGATGGGGCCGACCCGCCAGGAATGTTGGAAAATACTACATCCAAGAAGTTATGTTCCCTTAGGTTAGGTTATATTACGATATAGATGTATATAATGTGCCCACCGAGAAGCACGGGCCGACACGACCGGGATTTTGTAAAACATTACCAGCGAGGGTCTAGATGGGTTAGGTTAGGTTATATTACGATATAGACGTATATAATGTCCCCACCGAGAAGTACTGGCCGACGCGACCGGGATTTTGTAAAACATTACCAGCGAGGGTCTAGATGGGTTAGGTTAGGTTATATTACGATATAGACGTATATAATGTCCCCACCGAGAAGTACTGGCCGACGCGACCGGGATTTTGTAAAACATTACCAGCGAGAGTCTAGATGGGTTAGGTTAGGTTATATTACGATATAGATGTATATAATGTGCCCACCGAGAAGTTGGGGCCGACGCGCCAGGAATGTTGGAAAATACTACATTCGAGATGTTAGGTTGCCTTAGGTTAGGATATATAACGTTATAAACGCATATAATATCCGCACCGAGACGTACGGGCCGACACGACCGGCATTTTGTAAAACATTACCAGCGAGGGTCTAGATGGGTTAGGTTAGGTTACATTACGATATAGACGTATATAATATGCCCACCGAGGAGTAGGAGCCGACCCGCCAGGAATGTTGGAAAATACTACATCCAAGATGTTAGGTTCCCTTAGGTTAGGGTATGTAACGTTATAGACTTATATAATGTCCGCACCGAGAAGTACGGGCCGACACGCCCCGGATTTTGTAAAACATTACCAGCGAGGGTCTAGACCGGTTAGGTTAGGTTATATTACGATATAGACGTATATAACGTGCCCACCGAGAAGCACGGGCCGACACGACCGGGATTTTGTCAAACATTACCAGCGATGGTCTAGATGGGTTAGGTTAGGTTATATTACGATATAGACGTATATAATGTCCCCACCGAGAAGTACTGGCCGACACGACCGGGATTTTGTAAAACATTACCAGCGAGGGTCTAGATGGGTTAGGTTAGGTTATATTACGATATAGATGTATATAATGTGCCCACCGAGAAGTTGGGGCCGACGCGCCAGGAATGTTGGAAAATACTACATCCGAGATGTTAGGTTGCCTTAGGTTAGGATATATAACGTTATAAACGCATATAATGTCCGCACCGAGACGTACGGGCCGACACGACCGGGATTTTGTCAAACATTACCAGCGAGGGTCTAGATGGGTTAAGTTAGGTTACATTACGATATAGACGTATATAATGTGCCCACCGAGAAGATGGGGCCGACACGCCAGGAATGTTGGAAAATACTACATCCGAGATGTTAAGTTGCCTTAGGTTACGATATATAACGTTATAGACGTATACAATGTCCCCACCGAGAAGTACGGGCCGACACGACCGGGATTTTGTAAAACATTACCAGCGAGGTTCTGGATGGGTTAGGTTAGGTTATATTACGATATAGATGTACATAATGTGCCCACCGAGAAGTTAGGGCCGACCCGCCAGGAATGTTGGAAAATACTACATCCGAGATGTTAAGTTGCCTTAGGTTAGGATATATAGCGTTATAGACGCATATAATGTCCGCACCGAGACGTACGGGCGACACGTCCGGGATTCTGTAAAACATTACCAGCCAGGGGCTAGATCGGTTGGGTTAGGTTATATTACGTTATGGACGTATATAATGTTCCCACCGAGAATTGGCGCCGACCAGCCAGGAATGTTGTGAAAGAATACATCCGCGATGTTAGGTTCCCTTAGGTTAGGATATATAAGGTTATAGACGTATATAATGTCCCCACCGAGAAGCACGGGCCGACACGACCGGGATTTTGTAAAACATTACCAGCGAGGGTCTAGATGGGTTAGGTTAGGTTATATTACGATATAGACGTATATAATGTCCCCACCGAGAAGTACTGGCCGACACGACCGGGATTTTGTAAAACATTACCAGCGAGGGTCTAGATGGGTTAGGTTAGGTTATATTACGATATAGACGTATATAATGTGCCCACCGAGAAGTTGGGGCCGACTCGCCAGGAATGTTGGAAAATACTACATCCCAGATGTTAAGTTGCCTTAGGTTAGGATACATAACGTTATAGACGTATATAATCTCCGCACCGAGACGTACGGGACGACACGACCGGGATTCTGTAAAACATTACCAGCGAGGGTCTAGATGGGTTAGGTTAGGTTATATTACGATATAGATGTATATAATGTGCCCACCGAGAAGTTGGGGCCGACGCGCCAGGAATGTTGGAAAATACTACATCCGAGATGTTAGGTTGCCTTAGGTTAGGATATATAACGTTATAAACGCATATAATGTCCGCACCGAGACGTACGGGCCGACACGACCGGGATTTTGTAAAACATTACCAGCGAGGGTCTAGATGGGTTAGGTTAGGTTACATTACGATATAGACGTATATAATGTGCCCACCGAGAAGATGGGGCCGACCAGCCGGGAATGTTGTGAAATACTACATCCGCGATGTTAGGTTCCCTTAGGTTAGGATATATAACATTATAGACGTATATAATGTCCGAATCGAGACGTACGGGACGACACGACCGGGATTTTGTAAAACATTACCAGCGAGGGTCTAGATGGGTTAGGTTAGGTTATATTACGGTATAGACGTATATAATGTGCCCACCGAGAAGATGGGGCCGACCCGCCAGGAATGTTGGGAAATATTACATCCGAGATGTTAAGTTGCCTTAGGTTAGGATATATAGCGTTATAAACGCATATAATGTCCGCACTGAGACGTACGGGCGACACGTCCGGGATTCTGTAAAACATTACCAGCGAGGGGCTAGATCGGTTGGGTTAGGTTATATTACGTTATAGAAGTATATAATGTTCCCACCGAGAAGTGCGGGCCGACCCGCCAGGAATGTTGTGAAATACTACATTCGAGATGTTAGGTAGCCTTAGGTTAGGGTATATAACGTTATAGACGTATATGATGTCCCCACCGAGAAGTACGGGCCGACACGACCGTGATTTTGTAAAACATTACCAGCGAGGGTCTAGATGGGTTAGGTTAGGTTACATTACGATATAGACGTATATAATATGCCCACCGAGAAGTAGGAGCCGACCCGCCAGGAATGTTGGAAAATACTACATCCAAGATGTTAGGTTCCCTTAGGTTAGGGTATATAACGTTATAGACTTATATAATGTCCGCACCGAGAAGTACGGGCCGACACGCCCCGGATTTTGTAAAACATTACCAGCGAGGGTCTAGATGGGTTAGGTTAGGTTATATTACGATATAGACGTATATAATGTGCCCACCGAGAAGCTGGGGCCGACCAGCCGGGAATGTTGTGACATACTACATCCGCGATGTTAGGTTCCCTTAGGTTAGGATATATAACATGATAGACGTATATAATGTCCGAACCGAGACGTACGGGACGACACGACCGGGATTTTGTAAAACATTACCAGCGGGGGTCTAGATGGGTTAGGTTTGGTTATATTACGATATAGACGTATATAATGTGCCCACCGAGAAGATGGGGCCGACCTGCCAGGAATGTTGGGAAATACTACATCCGAGATGTTAAGTTGCCTTAGGTTAGAATATATAACGTTATAGACGTATATAATGTCCCCACCGAGAAGTACGGGCCGACACGACCGGGATTATGTAAAACATTACCAGCGAGGGTCTAGATGCGTTAGGTTAGGTTATATTACGATATAGATGTATATAATGTGCCCACCGAGAAGCACGGGCCGACACGACCGGGATTTTGCAAAACATTACCAGCGAGGGTCTAGATGGGTTAGGTTAGGTTATATTACGATATAGACGTATATAATGTCCCCACCGAGAAGTACTGGCCGACACGACCGGGATTTTGTAAAACATTACCAGCGAGGGTCTAGATGGGTTAGGTTAGGTTATATTACGATATAGGCGTATATAATCTGCCCACCGAGAAGTTGGGGCCGACTCGCCAGGAATTTTGGAAAATACTACATCCCAGATGTTAAGTTGCCTTAGGTTAGGATACGTAACGTTATAGACGTATATAATGTCCGCTCCGAGACGTACGGGACGACACGACCGGGATTTTGTAAAACATTACCAGCGAGGGTCTAGATGGGTTACGTTAGGTTATACTACGATATAGACGTACATTATGTGCCCACCGAGAACATGGGCCCCACCCGCCAGGAATGTTGGAAAATACTACATCCGAGATGTTAAGTTGCCTTAGGTTAGGATATATAACGTCATAGACGTATATAATGTCCCCACCGAGAAGTACGGGCCGGCACGACCGGGATTTTGTAAAACATTACCAGCGAGGGTCTAGATGGGGTAGGTTAGGTTATATTACGATATAGATGTATATAATGTGCCCACCGAGAAGCACGGGCCGACACGACCCGGATTTTGTAAAACATTACCAGCGAGGTTCTAGATGGGATAGGTTAGGTTATATTACGATATAGACGTATATAATGTCCCCACCGAGAAGTACTGGCCGACACGACCGGGATTTTGTAAAACATTACCAGCGAGGGTCTAGATGGGTTAGGTTAGGTTATATTACGATATAGACGTATATAATGTGCCCACCGAGAAGTTGGGGCCGACTCGCCAGGAATGATGGAAAATACTACATCCCAGATGTTAAGTTGCCTTAGGTTAGGATACATAACGTTATAGACGTATATAATCTCCGCGCCGAGACGTGCGGGACGACACGACCGTGATTCTGTAAAACATTACCAGCGAGGGTCTAGACGGGTTAGGTTAGGTTATATTACGATATAGACGTATATAATGTGCCCACCGAGAAGTAGGGGCCGACCCGCCAGGATTGTTGGAAACTACTACATCCGAGATGTTAAGTTGCCTTAGGTTAGGATATATAACGTTATAGACGTATACAATGTCCCCACCGAGAAGTACTGGCCGACACGACCGGGATTTTGTAAAACATTACCAGCGAGGGTCTAGATGGGTTAGGTTAGGTTATATTACGATATAGACGTATTTAATGTGCCCACCGAGAAGATGGGGCCGACCCGCCAGGAATGTTGGAAAATACTACATCCAAGAAGTTAGGTTCCCTTAGGTTAGGGTATATAACGTTATAGACGTATATAATGTCCGCACCGAGAAGTACGGGCCGGCACGCCCGGGATTTTGTAAAACATTACCAGCGAGGGTCTAGATGGGTTAGGTTAGGTTATATTACGATATAGACGTATATAATGTGCTCACCGAGAAGATGGGGCCGACACGCCAGGAATGTTGGAAAATACTACATCCGAGATGTTAAGTTGCCTTATGTTAGGATATATAACGTTATAGACGTATACAATGTCCCCACCGAGAAGTACGGGCCGACACGACCGGGATTTTGTAAAACATTACCAGCGAGGGTCTAGATGGGTTGGGTTAGGTTATATTACGATATAGATGTATATAATGTGCCCACCGAGAAGTTGGGGCCGACCCGCCAGGAATGTTGGAAAATACTACATCCGAGATGTTAAGTTGCGTTAGGTTAGGATATATAGCGTTATAGACGCATATAATGTCCGCACCGAGACGTACGGGCGATACGTCCGGGATTCTGTAAAACATTACCAGCCAGGGGCTACATCGGTTGGGTTAGGTTATATTACGTTATGGACGTATATAATGTTCCCACCGAGAATTGGCGCCGACCAGCAAGGAATGTTGTGAAATAATACATCCGCGATGTTAGGTTCCCTTAGGTTAGGATATATAAGGTTATAGACGTATATAATGTCCCCACCGAGAAGCACGGGCCGACACGACCGGGATTTTGTAAAACATTACCAGCGAGGGTCTAGATGGGTTAGGTTAGGTTATATTACGATATAGACGTATATAATGTCCCCACCGCGAAGTACTGGCCGACACGACCGGGATTTTGTAAAACATTACCAGCGAGGGTCTAGATGGGTTAGGTTAGGTTATATTACGATATAGACGTATATAATGTGCCCACCGAGAAGTTGGGGCCGACGCGCCAGGAATGTTGGAAAATACTACATCCGAGATGTTAGGTTGCCTTAGGTTAGGATATATAACGTTATAAACGCATATAATGTCCGCACCGAGACGTACGAGCCGACACGACCGGGATTTTGTAAAACATTACCAGCGAGGGTCTAGATGGGTTAGGTTAGGTTATATTACGATATAGACGTATATAATGTGCCCACCGAGAAGATGGGGCCGACCCGCCAGGAATGTTGGAAAATACTACATCCAAGAAGTTAGGTTCCCTTAGGTTAGGGTATATAACGTTATAGACGTATATAATGTCCGCACTGAGAAGTACGGGCCGGCACGCCCGGGATTTTGTAAAACATTACCAGCGAGGGTCTAGATGGGCTAGGTTAGGTTATATTACGATATAGACGTATATAATATGCCCACCGAGAAGATGGGGCCGACACGCCAGGAATGTTGGAAAATACTACATCCGAGATGTTAAGTTGCCTTAGGTTAGGATATATAACGTTATAGACGTATACAATGTCCCCACCGAGAAGTACGGGCCGACACGACCGGGATTTTGTAAAACATTACCAGCGAGGTTCTACATGGGTTAGGTTAGGTTATATTACGATATAGATGTATATAATGTGCCCACCGAGAAGTTGGGGCCGACCCGCCAGGAACGTTGGAAAATACTACATCCGAGATGTTAAGTTGCGTTAGGTTAGGATATATAGCGTTATAGACGCATATAATGTCCGCACCGAGACGTACGGGCGACACGTCCGGGATTCTGTAAAACATTACAAGCCAGGGGCTAGATCGGTTGGGTTAGGTTATATTACGTTATGGACGTATATAATGTTCCCACCGAGAATTGGCGCCGACCAGCCAGGAATGTTGTGAAATAATACATCCGCGATGTTAGGTTCCCTTAGGTTAGGATATATAAGGTTATAGACGTATATAATGTCCTCACCGAGAAGCACGGGCCGACACGACCGGGATTTTGTAAAACATTACCAGCGAGGGTCCAGATGGGTTAGGTTAGGTTATATTACGATATAGACGTATATAATGTGCCCACCGAGAAGTACTGGCCGACACGACCGGGATTTTGTAAAACATTACCAGCGTGGGTCTAGATGGGTTAGGTTAGGTTATATTACGATGTAGATGTATATAATGTGCCCACCGAGAAGTTGGGGCCGACGCGCCAGGAATGTTGGAAAATACTACATCCGAGGTGTTAGGTTGCCTTAGGTTAGGATATATAACGTTATAAACGCATATAATGTCCGCACCGAGACGTACGGGCGACACGTCCGGGATTCTGTAAAACATTACCAGCCAGGGGCTAGATCGGTTGGGTTAGGTTATATTACGTTATGGACGTATATAATGTTCCCACCGAGAATTGGCGCCGACCAGCCAGGAATGTTGGAAAATACTACATCCGAGATGTTAAGTTGCGTTAGGTTAGGATATATAGCGTTATAGACGCATATAATGTCCGCACCGAGACGTACGGGCGACACGTCCGGGATTCTGTAAAACATTACCAGCCAGGGGCTACATCGGTTGGGTTAGGTTATATTACGTTATGGACGTATATAATGTTCCCACCGAGAATTGGCGCCGACCAGCCAGGAATGTTGTGAAATAATACATCCGCGATGTTAGGTTCCCTTAGGTTAGGATATATAAGGTTATAGACGTATATAATGTCCCCACCGAGAAGCACTGGCCGACACGACCGGGATTTTGTAAAACATTACCAGCGAGGGTGTAGATGGGTTAGGTTAGGTTATATTACGATATAGACGCATATAATGTCCCCACCGAGAAGTACTGGCCGACACGACCGGGATTTTGTAAAACATTACCAGCCAGGGGCTAGATCGGTTGGGTTAGGTTATATTACGTTATGGACGTATATAATGTTCCCACCGAGAATTGGCGCCGACCAGCCAGGAATGTTGTGAAATAATACATCCGCGATGTTAGGTTCCCTTAGGTTAGGATATATAAGGTTATAGACGTATATAATGTCCTCACCGAGAAGCACGGGCCGACACGACCGGGATTTTGTAAAACATTACCAGCGAGGGTCTAGATGGGTTAGGTTAGGTTTTATTACGATATAGACGTATATAATGTGCCCACCGAGAAGTACTGGCCGACACGACCGGGATTTTGTAAAACATTACCAGCGAGGGTCTAGATGGGTTAGGTTAGGTTATATTACGATATAGACGTATATAATGTGCCCACCGAGAAGTTGGGGCCGACTCGCCAGGAATGTTGGAAACTACTACATCCGAGATGTTAAGTTGCCTTAGGTTAGGATATATAACGTTATAGACGTATACAATGTCCCCACCGAGAAGTACTGGCCGACACGACCGGGATTTTGTAAAACATTACCAGCGAGGGTCTAGATGGGTTAGGTTAGGTTATATTACGATATAGATGTATATAATGTGCCCACCGAGAAGTTGGGGCCGACCCGCCAGGAACGTTGGAAAATACTACATCCGAGATGTTAAGTTGCGTTAGGTTAGGATATATAGCGTTATAGACGCATATAATGTCCGCACCGAGACGTACGGGCGACACGTCCGGGATTCTGTAAAACATTACCAGCCAGGGGCTAGATCGGTTGGGTTAGGTTATATTACGTTATGGACGTATATAATGTTCCCACCGAGAATTGGCGCCGACCAGCCAGGAATGTTGTGAAATAATACATCCGCGATGTTAGGTTCCCTTAGGTTAGGATATATATGGTTATAGACGTATATAATGTCCCCACCGAGAAGCACGGGCCGACACGACCGGGATTTTGTAAAACATTACCAGCGAGGGTCTAGATGGGTTAGGTTAGGTTATATTACGATATAGACGTATATAATGTCCCCACCGAGAAGTACTGGCCGACACGACGGGGATTTTGTAAAACATTACCAGCCAGGGGCTAGATCGGTTGGGTTAGGTTATATTACGTTATGGACGTATATAATGTTCCCACCGAGAATTGGCGCCGACCAGCCCGGAATGTTGTGAAATAATACATCCGCGATGTTAGGTTCCCTTAGGTTAGGATATATAAGGTTATAGACGTATATAATGTCCTCACCGAGTAGCACGGGCCGACACGACCGGGATTTTGTAGAACATTACCAGCGAGGGTCTAGATGGGTTAGGTTAGGTTATATTACGATATAGACGTATATAATGTGCCCACCGAGAACTTGGGGCCGACTCGCCAGGAATATTGGAAAATACTACATCCCAGATGTTAAGTTGCCTTAGGTTAGGATACATAACGTTATAGACGTATATAATGTCCGCACTGAGAAGTACGGGCCGGCAGGCCCGGGATTTTGTAAAACATTACCAGCGAGGGTCTAGATGGGCTAGGTTAGGTTATATTACGATATAGACGTATATAATATGCGCACCGAGAAGATGGGGCCGACACGCCAGGAATGTTGGAAAATACTACATCCGAGATGTTAAGTTGCCTTAGGTTAGGATATATAACGTTATAGACGTATACAATGTCCCCACCGAGAAGTACGGGCCGACACGACCGGGATTTTGTAAAACATTACCAGCGAGGTTCTACATGGGTTAGGTTAGGTTATATTACGATATAGATGTATACAATGTGCCCACCGAGAAGTTGGGGCCGACCCGCCAGGAACGTTGGAAAATACTACATCCGAGATGTTAAGTTGCGTTAGGTTAGGATATATAGCGTTATAGACGCATATAATGTCCGCACCGAGACGTACGGGCGACACGTCCGGGATTCTGTAAAACATTACCAGCCAGGGGCTAGATCGGTTGGGTTAGGTTATATTACGTTATGGACGTATATAATGTTCCCACCGAGAATTGGCGCCGACCAGCCAGGAATGTTGTGAAATAATACATCCGCGATGTTAGGTTCCCTTAGGTTAGGATATATAAGGTTATAGACGTATATAATGTCCTCACCGAGAAGCACGGGCCGACACGACCGGGATTTTGTAAAACATTACCAGCGAGGGTCCAGATGGGTTAGGTTAGGTTATATTACGATATAGACGTATATAATGTGCCCACCGAGAAGTACTGGCCGACACGACCGGGATTTTGTAAAACATTACCAGCGAGGTTATAGATGGGTTAGGTTAGGTTATATTACGATATAGACGTATATAATGTGCCCACCGAGAAGTAGGGGCCGACGCGCCAGGATTGTTGGGAACTACTACATCCGAGATGTTAAGTTGCCTTAGGTTAGGATATATAACGTTATAGACGTATACAATGTCCCCACCGAGAAGTACTGGCCGACACGACCGGGATTTTGTAAAACATTACAAGCGAGGGTCTAGATGGGTTAGGTTAGGTTATATTACGATATAGATGTATATAATGTGCCCACCGAGAAGTTGGGGCCGACGCGCCAGGAATGTTGGAAAATACTACATCCGAGATGTTAGGTTGCCTTGGGTTAGGATATATAACGTTATAAACGCATATAATGTCCCCACCGAGAAGTACGGGCCGACACGACCGGGATTTTGTAAAACATTACCAGCGAGGTTCTACATGGGTTAGGTTAGGTTATATTACGATATAGATGTATATAATGTGCCCACCGAGAAGTTGGGGCCGACCCGCCAGGAACGTTGGAAAATACTACATCCGACATGTTAAGTTGCGTTAGGTTAGGATATATAGCGTTATAGACGCATATAATGTCCGCACCGAGAAGCACGGGCCGACACGACCGGGATTTTGTAAAACATTACCAGCGAGGGTCCAGATGGGTTAGGTTAGGTTATATTACGATATAGACGTATATAATGTGCCCACCGAGAAGTACTGGCCGACACGACCGGGATTTTGTAAAACATTACCAGCGAGGTTATAGATGGGTTAGGTTAGGTTATATTACGATATAGACGTATATAATGTGCCCACCGAGAAGTAGGGGCCGACGCGCCAGGATTGTTGGGAACTACTACATCCGAGATGTTAAGTTGCCTTAGGTTAGGATATATAACGTTATAGACGTATACAATGTCCCCACCGAGAAGTACTGGCCGACACGACCGGGATTTTGTAAAACATTACCAGCGAGGGTCTAGATGGGTTAGGTTAGGTTATATTACGATATAGATGTATATAATGTGCCCACCGAGAAGTTGGGGCCGACGCGCCAGGAATGTTGGAAAATACTACATCCGAGATGTTAGGTTGCCTTGGGTTAGGATATATAACGTTATAAACGCATATAATGTCCCCAACGAGAAGTACGGGCCGACACGACCGGGATTTTGTAAAACATTACCAGCGAGGTTCTACATGGGTTAGGTTAGGTTATATTACGATATAGATGTATATAATGTGCCCACCGAGAAGTTGGGGCCGACCCGCCAGGAACGTTGGAAAATACTACATCCGACATGTTAAGTTGCGTTAGGTTAGGATATATAGCGTTATAGACGCATATAATGTCCGCACCGAGACGTACGGGCGACACGTCCGGGATTCTGTAAAACATTACCAGCCAGGGGCTACATCGGTTGGGTTAGGTTATATTACGTTATGGACGTATATAATGTTCCCACCGAGAATTGGCGCCGACCAGCCAGGAATGTTGTGAAATAATACATCCGCGATGTTAGGTTCCCTTAGGTTAGGATATATAAGGTTATAGACGTATATAATGTCCCCACCGAGAAGCACGTGCCGACACGACCGGGATTTTGTAAAACATTACCAGCGAGGGTCTAGATGGGTTAGGTTAGGTTATATTACGTTATAAACGCATATAATGTCCGCACCGAGACGTACGGGCGACACGTCCGGGATTCTGTAAAACATTACCAGCCAGGGGCTAGATCGGTTGGGTTAGGTTATATTACGTTATGGACGTATATAATGTTCCCACCGAGAATTGGCGCCGACCAGCCAGGAATGTTGTGAAATAATACATCCGCGATGTTAGGTTCCCTTAGGTTAGGATATATAAGGTTATAGACGTATATAATGTCCTCACCGAGAAGCACGGGCCGACACGACCGGGATTTTGTAAAACATTACCAGCGAGGGTCTAGATGGGTTAGGTTAGGTTTTATTACGATATAGACGTATATAATGTGCCCACCGAGAAGTACTGGCCGACACGACCGGGATTTTGTAAAACATTACCAGCGAGGGTCTAGATGGGTTAGGTTAGGTTATATTACGATATAGACGTATATAATGTGCCCACCGAGAAGTTGGGGCCGACTCGCCAGGAATGTTGGAAACTACTACATCCGAGATGTTAAGTTGCCTTAGGTTAGGATATATAACGTTATAGACGTATACAATGTCCCCACCGAGAAGTACTGGCCGACACGACCGGGATTTTGTAAAACATTACCAGCGAGGGTCTAGATGGGTTAGGTTAGGTTATATTACGATATAGATGTATATAATGTGCCCACCGAGAAGTTGGGGCCGACCCGCCAGGAACGTTGGAAAATACTACATCCGAGATGTTAAGTTGCGTTAGGTTAGGATATATAGCGTTATAGACGCATATAATGTCCGCACCGAGACGTACGGGCGACACGTCCGGGATTCTGTAAAACATTACCAGCCAGGGGCTAGATCGGTTGGGTTAGGTTATATTACGTTATGGACGTATATAATGTTCCCACCGAGAATTGGCGCCGACCAGCCAGGAATGTTGTGAAATAATACATCCGCGATGTTAGGTTCCCTTAGGTTAGGATATATATGGTTATAGACGTATATAATGTCCCCACCGAGAAGCACGGGCCGACACGACCGGGATTTTGTAAAACATTACCAGCGAGGGTCTAGATGGGTTAGGTTAGGTTATATTACGATATAGACGTATATAATGTCCCCACCGAGAAGTACTGGCCGACACGACGGGGATTTTGTAAAACATTACCAGCCAGGGGCTAGATCGGTTGGGTTAGGTTATATTACGTTATGGACGTATATAATGTTCCCACCGAGAATTGGCGCCGACCAGCCCGGAATGTTGTGAAATAATACATCCGCGATGTTAGGTTCCCTTAGGTTAGGATATATAAGGTTATAGACGTATATAATGTCCTCACCGAGTAGCACGGGCCGACACGACCGGGATTTTGTAGAACATTACCAGCGAGGGTCTAGATGGGTTAGGTTAGGTTATATTACGATATAGACGTATATAATGTGCCCACCGAGAACTTGGGGCCGACTCGCCAGGAATATTGGAAAATACTACATCCCAGATGTTAAGTTGCCTTAGGTTAGGATACATAACGTTATAGACGTATATAATGTCCGCACTGAGAAGTACGGGCCGGCAGGCCCGGGATTTTGTAAAACATTACCAGCGAGGGTCTAGATGGGCTAGGTTAGGTTATATTACGATATAGACGTATATAATATGCGCACCGAGAAGATGGGGCCGACACGCCAGGAATGTTGGAAAATACTACATCCGAGATGTTAAGTTGCCTTAGGTTAGGATATATAACGTTATAGACGTATACAATGTCCCCACCGAGAAGTACGGGCCGACACGACCGGGATTTTGTAAAACATTACCAGCGAGGTTCTACATGGGTTAGGTTAGGTTATATTACGATATAGATGTATACAATGTGCCCACCGAGAAGTTGGGGCCGACCCGCCAGGAACGTTGGAAAATACTACATCCGAGATGTTAAGTTGCGTTAGGTTAGGATATATAGCGTTATAGACGCATATAATGTCCGCACCGAGACGTACGGGCGACACGTCCGGGATTCTGTAAAACATTACCAGCCAGGGGCTAGATCGGTTGGGTTAGGTTATATTACGTTATGGACGTATATAATGTTCCCACCGAGAATTGGCGCCGACCAGCCAGGAATGTTGTGAAATAATACATCCGCGATGTTAGGTTCCCTTAGGTTAGGATATATAAGGTTATAGACGTATATAATGTCCTCACCGAGAAGCACGGGCCGACACGACCGGGATTTTGTAAAACATTACCAGCGAGGGTCCAGATGGGTTAGGTTAGGTTATATTACGATATAGACGTATATAATGTGCCCACCGAGAAGTACTGGCCGACACGACCGGGATTTTGTAAAACATTACCAGCGAGGTTATAGATGGGTTAGGTTAGGTTATATTACGATATAGACGTATATAATGTGCCCACCGAGAAGTAGGGGCCGACGCGCCAGGATTGTTGGGAACTACTACATCCGAGATGTTAAGTTGCCTTAGGTTAGGATATATAACGTTATAGACGTATACAATGTCCCCACCGAGAAGTACTGGCCGACACGACCGGGATTTTGTAAAACATTACAAGCGAGGGTCTAGATGGGTTAGGTTAGGTTATATTACGATATAGATGTATATAATGTGCCCACCGAGAAGTTGGGGCCGACGCGCCAGGAATGTTGGAAAATACTACATCCGAGATGTTAGGTTGCCTTGGGTTAGGATATATAACGTTATAAACGCATATAATGTCCCCACCGAGAAGTACGGGCCGACACGACCGGGATTTTGTAAAACATTACCAGCGAGGTTCTACATGGGTTAGGTTAGGTTATATTACGATATAGATGTATATAATGTGCCCACCGAGAAGTTGGGGCCGACCCGCCAGGAACGTTGGAAAATACTACATCCGACATGTTAAGTTGCGTTAGGTTAGGATATATAGCGTTATAGACGCATATAATGTCCGCACCGAGAAGCACGGGCCGACACGACCGGGATTTTGTAAAACATTACCAGCGAGGGTCCAGATGGGTTAGGTTAGGTTATATTACGATATAGACGTATATAATGTGCCCACCGAGAAGTACTGGCCGACACGACCGGGATTTTGTAAAACATTACCAGCGAGGTTATAGATGGGTTAGGTTAGGTTATATTACGATATAGACGTATATAATGTGCCCACCGAGAAGTAGGGGCCGACGCGCCAGGATTGTTGGGAACTACTACATCCGAGATGTTAAGTTGCCTTAGGTTAGGATATATAACGTTATAGACGTATACAATGTCCCCACCGAGAAGTACTGGCCGACACGACCGGGATTTTGTAAAACATTACCAGCGAGGGTCTAGATGGGTTAGGTTAGGTTATATTACGATATAGATGTATATAATGTGCCCACCGAGAAGTTGGGGCCGACGCGCCAGGAATGTTGGAAAATACTACATCCGAGATGTTAGGTTGCCTTGGGTTAGGATATATAACGTTATAAACGCATATAATGTCCCCAACGAGAAGTACGGGCCGACACGACCGGGATTTTGTAAAACATTACCAGCGAGGTTCTACATGGGTTAGGTTAGGTTATATTACGATATAGATGTATATAATGTGCCCACCGAGAAGTTGGGGCCGACCCGCCAGGAACGTTGGAAAATACTACATCCGACATGTTAAGTTGCGTTAGGTTAGGATATATAGCGTTATAGACGCATATAATGTCCGCACCGAGACGTACGGGCGACACGTCCGGGATTCTGTAAAACATTACCAGCCAGGGGCTACATCGGTTGGGTTAGGTTATATTACGTTATGGACGTATATAATGTTCCCACCGAGAATTGGCGCCGACCAGCCAGGAATGTTGTGAAATAATACATCCGCGATGTTAGGTTCCCTTAGGTTAGGATATATAAGGTTATAGACGTATATAATGTCCCCACCGAGAAGCACGTGCCGACACGACCGGGATTTTGTAAAACATTACCAGCGAGGGTCTAGATGGGTTAGGTTAGGTTATATTACGTTATAAACGCATATAATGTCCGCACCGAGACGTACGGGCGACACGTCCGGGATTCTGTAAAACATTACCAGCCAGGGGCTAGATCGGTTGGGTTAGGTTATATTACGTTATGGACGTATATAATGTTCCCACCGAGAATTGGCGCCGACCAGCCAGGAATGTTGTGAAATAATACATCCGCGATGTTAGGTTCCCTTAGGTTAGGATATATAAGGTTATAGACGTATATAATGTCCTCACCGAGAAGCACGGGCCGACACGACCGGGATTTTGTAAAACATTACCAGCGAGGGTCTAGATGGGTTAGGTTAGGTTATATTACGATATAGACGTATATAATGTGCCCACCGAGAAGTACTGGCCGACACGACCGGGATTTTGTAAAACATTACCAGCGAGGTTATAGATGGGTTAGGTTAGGTTATATTACGATATAGACGTATATAATGTGCCCACCGAGAAGTAGGGGCCGACGCGCCAGGATTGTTGGAAACTACTACATCCGAGATGTTAAGTTGTCTTAGGTTAGGATATATAACGTTATAGACGTATACAATGTCCCCACCGAGAAGTACTGGCCGACACGACCGGGATTTTGTAAAACATTACCAGCGAGGGTCTAGATGGGTTAGGTTAGGTTATATTACGATGTAGATGTATATAATGTGCCCACCGAGAAGTTGGGGCCGACGCGCCAGGAATGTTGGAAAATACTACATCCGAGGTGTTAGGTTGCCTTAGGTTAGGATATATAACGTTATAAACGCATATAATGTCCGCACCGAGACGTACGGGCGACACGTCCGGGATTCTGTAAAACATTACCAGCCAGGGGCTAGATCGGTTGGGTTAGGTTATATTACGTTATGGACGTATATAATGTTCCCACCGAGAATTGGCGCCGACCAGCCAGGAATGTTGTGAAATAATACATCCGCGATGTTAGGTTCCCTTAGGTTAGGATATATAAGGTTATAGACGTATATAATGTCCTCACCGAGAAGCACGGGCCGACACGACCGGGATTTTGTAAAACATTACCAGCGAGGGTCTAGATGGGTTAGGTTAGGTTATATTACGATATAGACGTATATAATGTCCCCACCGAGAAGTACTGGCCGACACGACCGGGATTTTGTAAAACATTACCAGCGAGGGTCTAGATGGGTTAGGTTAGGTTATATTACGATATAGACGTATTTAATGTGCCCACCGAGAAGATGGGGCCGACCCGCCAGGAATGTTGGAAAATACTACATCCAAGAAGTTAGGTTCCCTTAGGTTAGGGTATATAACGTTATAGACGTATATAATGTCCGCACCGAGAAGTACGGGCCGGCACGCCCGGGATTTTGTAAAACATTACCAGCGAGGGTCTAGATGGGTTAGGTTAGGTTATATTACGATATAGACGTATATAATGTGCTCACCGAGAAGATGGGGCCGACACGCCAGGAATGTTGGAACATACTACATCCGAGATGTTAAGTTGCGTTAGGTTAGGATATATAGCGTTATAGACGCATATAATGTCCGCACCGAGACGTACGGGCGACACGTCCGGGATTCTGTAAAACATTACCAGCCAGGGGCTACATCGGTTGGGTTAGGTTATATTACGTTATGGACGTATATAATGTTCCCACCGAGAATTGGCGCCGACCAGCAAGGAATGTTGTGAAATAATACATCCGCGATGTTAGGTTCCCTTAGGTTAGGATATATAAGGTTGTAGACGTATATAATGTCCCCACCGAGAAGCACGGGCCGACACGACCGGGATTTTGTAAAACATTACCAGCGAGGGTCTAGATGGGTTAGGTTAGGTTATATTACGATATAGACGTATATAATGTCCCCACCGAGAAGTACTGGCCGACACGACCGGGATTTTGTAAAACATTACCAGCGAGGGTCTAGATGGGTTAGGATAGGTTATATTACGATATAGACGTATATAATGTGCCCACCGAGAAGTTGGGGCCGACGCGCCAGGAATGTTGGAAAATACTACATCCGAGATGTTAGGTTGCCTTAGGTTAGGATATATAACGTTATAAACGCATATAATGTCCGAATCGAGACGTACGAGCCGACACGACCGGGATTTTGTAAAACATTACCAGCGAGGTTCTAGATGGGTTAGGTTAGGTTATATTACGATATAGACGTATATAATGTGCCCACCGAGAAGATGGGGCCGACCCGCCAGGAATGTTGGGAAATATTACATCCGAGATGTTAAGTTGCCTTAGGTTAGGATATGTAGCGTTATAAACGCATATAATGTCCGCACTGAGACGTACGGTCGACACGTCCGGGATTCTGTAAAACATTACCAGCGAGGGGCTAGATCGGTTGGGTTAGGTTATATTACGTTATAGAAGTATATAATGTTCCCACCGAGAAGTGCGGGCCGACCCGCCAGGAATGTTGTGAAATACTACATTCGAGATGTTAGGTAGCCTTAGGTTAGGGTATATAACGTTATAGACGTATATGATGTCCCCACCGAGAAGTACGGGCCGACACGACCGTGATTTTGTAAAACATTACCAGCGAGGGTCTAGATGGGTTAGGTTAGGTTACATTACGATATAGACGTATATAATATGCCCACCGAGAAGTAGGAGCCGACCCGCCAGGAATGTTGGAAAATACTACATCCAAGATGTTAGGTTCCCTTAGGTTAGGGTATATAACGTTATAGACTTATATAATGTCCGCACCGAGAAGTACGGGCCGACACGCCCCGGATTTTGTAAAACATTACCAGCGAGGGTCTAGATGGGTTAGGTTAGGTTATATTACGATATAGACGTATATAATGTGCCCACCGAGAAGATGGGGCCGACCAGCCGGGAATGTTGTGAAATACTACATCCGCGATGTTAGGTTCCCTTAGGTTAGGATATATAACATTATAGACGTATATAATGTCCGAACCGAGACGTACGGGACGACACGACCGGGATTTTGTAAAACATTACCAGCGGGGGTCTAGATGGGTTAGGTTTGGTTATATTACGATATAGACGTATATAATGTGCCCACCGAGAAGATGGGGCCGACCTGCCAGGAATGTTGGGAAATACTACATCCGGGATGTTAAGTTGCCTTAGGTTAGAATATATAACGTTATAGACGTATATAATGTCCCCACCGAGAAGTACGGGCCGACACGACCGGGATTATGTAAAACATTACCAGCGAGGGTCTAGATGCGTTAGGTTAGGTTATATTACGATATAGATGTATATAATGTGCCCACCGAGAAGCACGGGCCGACACGACCGGGATTTTGCAAAACATTACCAGCGAGGGTCTAGATGGGTTAGGTTAGGTTATATTACGATATAGACGTATATAATGTCCCCACCGAGAAGTACTGGCCGACACGACCGGGATTTTGTAAAACATTACCAGCGAGGGTCTAGATGGGTTAGGTTAGGTTATATTACGATATAGGCGTATATAATCTGCCCACCACGAAGTTGGGGCCGACTCGCCAGGAATTTTGGAAAATACTACATCCCAGATGTTAAGTTGCCTTAGGTTAGGATACGTAACGTTATAGACGTATATAATGTCCGCTCCGAGACGTACGGGACGACACGACCGGGATTTTGTAAAACATTACCAGCGAGGGTCTAGATGGGTTACGTTAGGTTATACTACGATATAGACGTACATTATGTGCCCACCGAGAACATGGGCCCCACCCGCCAGGAATGTTGGAAAATACTACATCCGAGATGTTACGTTGCCTTAGGTTAGGATATATAACGTTATAGACGTATATAATGTCCCCACCGAGAAGTACGGGCCGGCACGACCGGGATTTTGTAAAACATTACCAGCGAGGGTCTAGATGGGTTAGGTTAGGTTATATTACGATATAGATGTATATAATGTGCCCACCGAGAAGCACGGGCCGACACGACCCGGATTTTGTAAAACATTACCAGCGAGGGTCTAGATGGGTTAGGTTAGGTTATATTACGATATAGACGTATATAATGTCCCCACCGAGAAGTACTGGCCGACACGACCGGGATTTTGTAAAACATTACCAGCGAGGGTCTAGATGGGTTAGGTTAGGTTATATTACGATATAGACGTATATAATGTGCCCATCGAGAAGTTGGGGCCGACTCGCCAGGAATGATGGAAAATACTACATCCCAGATGTTAAGTTGCCTTAGGTTAGGATACATAACGTTATAGACGTATATAATCTCCGCACCGAGACGTGCGGGACGACACGACCGTGATTCTGTAAAACATTACCAGCGAGGGTCTAGACGGGTTAGGTTAGGTTATATTACGATATAGACGTATATAATGTGCCCACCGAGAAGTAGGGGCCGACCCGCCAGGATTGTTGGAAACTACTACATCCGAGATGTTAAGTTGCCTTAGGTTAGGATATATAACGTTATAGACGTATACAATGTCCCCACCGAGAAGTACTGGCCGACACGACCGGGATTTTGTAAAACATTACCAGCGAGGGTCTAGATGGGTTAGGTTAGGTTATATTACGATATAGACGTATTTAATGTGCCCACCGAGAAGATGGGGCCGACCCGCCAGGAATGTTGGAAAATACTACATCCAAGAAGTTAGGTTCCCTTAGGTTAGGGTATATAACGTTATAGACGTATATAATGTCCGCACCGAGACGTACGGGCGACACGTCCGGGATTCTGTAAAACATTACCAGCCAGGGGCTACATCGGTTGGGTTAGGTTATATTACGTTATGGACGTATATAATGTTCCCACCGAGAATTGGCGCCGACCAGCAAGGAATGTTGTGAAATAATACATCCGCGATGTTAGGTTCCCTTAGGTTAGGATATATAAGGTTATAGACGTATATAATGTCCCCACCGAGAAGCACGGGCCGACACGACCGGGATTTTGTAAAACATTACCAGCGAGGGTCTAGATGGGTTAGGTTAGGTTATATTACGATATAGACGTATATAATGTCCCCACCGAGAAGTACTGGCCGAAACGACCGGGATTTTGTAAAACATTACCAGCGAGGGTCTAGATGGGTTAGGTTAGGTTATATTACGATATAGACGTATATAATGTGCCCACCGAGAAGTTGGGGCCGACGCGCCAGGAATGTTGGAAAATACTACATCCGAGATGGTAGGTTGCCTTAGGTTAGGATATATAACGTTATAAACGCATATAATGTCCGCACCGAGACGTACGAGCCGACACGACCGGGATTTTGTAGAACATTACCAGCGAGGGTCTAGATGGGTTAGGTTAGGTTATATTACGATATAGACGTATATAATGTGCCCACCGAGAAGATGGGGCCGACCCGCCAGGAATGTTGGAAAATACTACATCCAAGAAGTTAGGTTCCCTTAGGTTAGGGTATATAACGTTATAGACGTATATAATGTCCGCACTGAGAAGTACGGGCCGGCACGCCCGGGATTTTGTAAAACATTACCAGCGAGGGTCTAGATGGGCTGGGTTAGGTTATATTACGATATAGACGTATATAATATGCCCACCGAGAAGATGGGGCCGACACGCCAGGAATGTTGGAAAATACTACATCCGAGATGTTAAGTTGCCTTAGGTTAGGATATATAACGTTATAGACGTATACAATGTCCCCACCGAGAAGTACGGGCCGACACGACCGGGATTTTGTAAAACATTACCAGCGAGGTTCTACATGGGTTAGGTTAGGTTATATTACGATATAGATGTATATAATGTGCCCACCGAGAAGTTGGGGCCGACCCGCCAGGAACGTTGGAAAATACTACATCCGAGATGTTAAGTTGCGTTAGGTTAGGATATATAGCGTTATAGACGCATATAATGTCCGCACCGAGACGTACGGGCGACACGTCCGGGATTCTGTAAAACATTACCAGCCAGGGGCTAGATCGGTTGGGTTAGGTTATATTACGTTATGGACGTATATAATGTTCCCACCGAGAATTGGCGCCGACCAGCCAGGAATGTTGTGAAATAATACATCCGCGATGTTAGGTTCCCTTAGGTTAGGATATATAAGGTTATAGACGTATATAATGTCCTCACCGAGAAGCACGGGCCGACACGACCGGGATTTTGTAAAACATTACCAGCGAGGGTCCAGATGGGTTAGGTTAGGTTATATTACGATATAGACGTATATAATGTGCCCACCGAGAAGTACTGGCCGACACGACCGGGATTTTGTAAAACATTACCAGCGAGGGTCTAGATGGGATAGGTTAGGTTATATTACGATATAGACGTATATAATGTGCCCACCGAGAAGTAGGGGCCGACGCGCCAGGATTGTTGGAAACTACTACATCCGAGATGTTAAGTTGCCTTAGGTTAGGATATATAACGTTATAGACGTATACAATGTCCCCACCGAGAAGTACTGGCCGACACGACCGGGATTTTGTAAAACATTACCAGCGAGGGTCTAGATGGGTTAGGTTAGGTTATATTACGATGTAGATGTATATAATGTGCCCACCGAGAAGTTGGGGCCGACGCGCCAGGAATGTTGGAAAATACTACATCCGAGGTGTTAGGTTGCCTTAGGTTAGGATATATAACGTTATAAACGCATATAATGTCCGCACCGAGACGTACGGGCGACACGTCCGGGATTCTGTAAAACATTACCAGCCAGGGGCTAGATCGGTTGGGTTAGGTTATATTACGTTATGGACGTATATAATGTTCCCACCGAGAATTGGCGCCGACCAGCCAGGAATGTTGTGAAATAATACATCCGCGATGTTAGGTTCCCTTAGGTTAGGATATATAAGGTTATAGACGTATATAATGTCCTCACCGAGAAGCACGGGCCGACACGACCGGGATTTTGTAAAACATTACCAGCGAGGGTCTAGATGGGTTAGGTTAGGTTATATTACGATATAGACGTATATAATGTGCCCACCGAGAAGTACTGGCCGACACGACCGGGATTTTGTAAAACATTACCAGCGAGGGTCTAGATGGGTTAGGTTAGGTTATATTACGATATAGACGTATATAATGTGCCCACCGAGAAGTTGGGGCCGACTCGCCAGGAATGATGGAAAATACTACATCCCAGATGTTAAGTTGCCTTAGGTTAGGATACATAACGTTATAGACGTATATAATCTCCGCACCGAGACGTGCGGGATGACACGACCGGGATTCTGTAAAACATTACCAGCGAGGGTCTAGATGGGTTAGGTTAGGTTATATTACGATATAGACGTATATAATGTGCCCACCGAGAAGTAGGGGCCGACCCGCCAGGATTGTTGGAAACTATTACATCCGAGATGTTAAGTTGCCTTAGGTTAGGATATATAACGTTATAGACGTATACAATGTCCCCACCGAGAAGTACTGGCCGACACGACCGGGATTTTGTAAAACATTACCAGCGAGGGTCTAGATGGGTTAGGTTAGGTTATATTACGATATAGACGTATATAATGTGCCCACCGAGAAGATGGGGCCGACCCGCCAGGATTGTTGGAAAATACTACATCCAAGAAGTTAGGTTCCCTTAGGTTAGGGTATATAACGTTATTGACGTATATAATGTCCGCACCGAGAAGTACGGGCCGGCACGCCCGGGATTTTGTAAAACATTACCAGCGAGGGTCTAGATGGGTTAGGTTAGGTTATATTACGGTATAGACGTATATAATGTGCCCACCGAGAAGATGGGGCCGACACGCCAGGAATGTTGGAAAATACTACATCCGAGATGTTAAGTTGCCTTAGGTTAGGATATATAACGTTATAGACGTATACAATGTCCGCACCGAGAAGTACGGGCCGACACGACCGGGATTTTGTAAAACATTACCAGCGAGGGTCTAGATGGGTTAGGTTAGGTTATATTACGATATAGATGTATATAATGTGCCCACCGAGAAGTTGGGGCCGACCCGCCAGGAATGTTGGAAAATACTACATCCGAGATGTTAAGTTGCGTTAGGTTAGGATATATAGCGTTATAGACGCATATAATGTCCGCACCGAGACGTACGGGCGACACGTCCGGGATTCTGTAAAACATTACCAGCCAGGGGCTACATCGGTTGGGTTAGGTTATATTACGTTATGGACGTATATAATGTTCCCACCGAGAATTGGCGCCGACCAGCCAGGAATGTTGTGAAATAATACATCCGCGATGTTAGGTTCCCTTAGGTTAGGATATATAAGGTTATAGACGTATATAATGTCCCCACCGAGAAGCACTGGCCGACACGACCGGGATTTTGTAAAACATTACCAGCGAGGGTGTAGATGGGTTAGGTTAGGTTATATTACGATATAGACGTATATAATGTCCCCACCGAGAAGTACTGGCCGACACGACCGGGATTTTGTAAAACATTACCAGCCAGGGGCTAGATCGGTTGGGTTAGGTTATATTACGTTATGGACGTATATAATGTTACCACCGAGAATTGGCGCCGACCAGCCAGGAATGTTGTGAAATAATACATCCGCGATGTTAGGTTCCCTTAGGTTAGGATATATAAGGTTATAGACGTATATAATGTCCTCACCGAGAAGCACGGGCCGACACGACCGGGATTTTGTAAAACATTACCAGCGAGGGTCTAGATGGGTTAGGTTAGGTTTTATTACGATATAGACGTATATAATGTGCCCACCGAGAAGTACTGGCCGACACGACCGGGATTTTGTAAAACATTACCAGCGAGGGCCTAGATGGGTTAGGTTAGGTTATATTACGATATAGACGTATATAATGTGCCCACCGAGAAGATGGGGCCGACACGCCAGGAATGTTGGAAAATACTACATCCGAGATGTTAAGTTGCCTTAGGTTAGGATATATAACGTTATAGACGTATACAATGTCCCCACCGAGAAGTACGGGCCGACACGACCGGGATTTTGTAAAACATTACCAGCGAGGTTCTACATGGGTTAGGTTAGGTTATATTACGATATAGATGTATATAATGTGCCCACCGAGAAGTTGGAGCCGACCCGCCAGGAACGTTGGAAAATACTACATCCGAGATGTTAAGTTGCGTTAGGTTAGGATATATAGCGTTATAGACGCATATAATGTCCGCACCGAGACGTACGGGCGACACGTCCGGGATTCTGTAAAACATTACCAGCTAGGGGCTAGATCGGTTGGGTTAGGTTATATTACGTTATGGACGTATATAATGTTCCCACCGAGAATTGGCGCCGACCAGCCAGGAATGTTGTGAAATAATACATCCGCGATGTTAGGTTCCCTTAGGTTAGGATATATAAGGTTATAGACGTATATAATGTCCTCACCGAGAAGCACGGGCCGACACGACCGGGATTTTGTAAAACATTACCAGCGAGGGTCTAGATGGGTTAGGTTAGGTTTTATTACGATATAGACGTATATAATGTGCCCACCGAGAAGTACTGGCCGACACGACCGGGATTTTGTAAAACATTACCAGCGAGGGTCTAGATGGGTTAGGTTAGGTTATATTACGATATAGACGTATATAATGTGCCCACCGAGAAGTTGGGGCCGACTCGCCAGGAATGTTGGAAACTACTACATCCGAGATGTTAAGTTGCCTTAGGTTAGGATATATAACGTTATAGACGTATACAATGTCCCCACCGAGAAGTACTGGCCGACACGACCGGGATTTTGTAAAACATTACCAGCGAGGGTCTAGATGGGTTAGGTTAGGTTATATTACGATATAGATGTATATAATGTGCCCACCGAGAAGTTGGGGCCGACCCGCCAGGAACGTTGGAAAATACTACATCCGAGATGTTAAGTTGCGTTAGGTTAGGATATATAGCGTTATAGACGCATATAATGTCCGCACCGAGACGTACGGGCGACACGTCCGGGATTCTGTAAAACATTACCAGCCAGGGGCTAGATCGGTTGGGTTAGGTTATATTACGTTATGGACGTATATAATGTTCCCACCGAGAATTGGCGCCGACCAGCCAGGAATGTTGTGAAATAATACATCCGCGATGTTAGGTTCCCTTAGGTTAGGATATATATGGTTATAGACGTATATAATGTCCCCACCGAGAAGCACGGGCCGACACGACCGGGATTTTGTAAAACATTACCAGCGAGGGTCTAGATGGGTTAGGTTAGGTTATATTACGATATAGACGTATATAATGTCCCCACCGAGAAGTACTGGCCGACACGACGGGGATTTTGTAAAACATTACCAGCCAGGGGCTAGATCGGTTGGGTTAGGTTATATTACGTTATGGACGTATATAATGTTCCCACCGAGAATTGGCGCCGACCAGCCCGGAATGTTGTGAAATAATACATCCGCGATGTTAGGTTCCCTTAGGTTAGGATATATAAGGTTATAGACGTATATAATGTCCTCACCGAGTAGCACGGGCCGACACGACCGGGATTTTGTAGAACATTACCAGCGAGGGTCTAGATGGGTTAGGTTAGGTTATATTACGATATAGACGTATATAATGTGCCCACCGAGAACTTGGGGCCGACTCGCCAGGAATATTGGAAAATACTACATCCCAGATGTTAAGTTGCCTTAGGTTAGGATACATAACGTTATAGACGTATATAATGTCCGCACTGAGAAGTACGGGCCGGCAGGCCCGGGATTTTGTAAAACATTACCAGCGAGGGTCTAGATGGGCTAGGTTAGGTTATATTACGATATAGACGTATATAATATGCGCACCGAGAAGATGGGGCCGACACGCCAGGAATGTTGGAAAATACTACATCCGAGATGTTAAGTTGCCTTAGGTTAGGATATATAACGTTATAGACGTATACAATGTCCCCACCGAGAAGTACGGGCCGACACGACCGGGATTTTGTAAAACATTACCAGCGAGGTTCTACATGGGTTAGGTTAGGTTATATTACGATATAGATGTATACAATGTGCCCACCGAGAAGTTGGGGCCGACCCGCCAGGAACGTTGGAAAATACTACATCCGAGATGTTAAGTTGCGTTAGGTTAGGATATATAGCGTTATAGACGCATATAATGTCCGCACCGAGACGTACGGGCGACACGTCCGGGATTCTGTAAAACATTACCAGCCAGGGGCTAGATCGGTTGGGTTAGGTTATATTACGTTATGGACGTATATAATGTTCCCACCGAGAATTGGCGCCGACCAGCCAGGAATGTTGTGAAATAATACATCCGCGATGTTAGGTTCCCTTAGGTTAGGATATATAAGGTTATAGACGTATATAATGTCCTCACCGAGAAGCACGGGCCGACACGACCGGGATTTTGTAAAACATTACCAGCGAGGGTCCAGATGGGTTAGGTTAGGTTATATTACGATATAGACGTATATAATGTGCCCACCGAGAAGTACTGGCCGACACGACCGGGATTTTGTAAAACATTACCAGCGAGGTTATAGATGGGTTAGGTTAGGTTATATTACGATATAGACGTATATAATGTGCCCACCGAGAAGTAGGGGCCGACGCGCCAGGATTGTTGGGAACTACTACATCCGAGATGTTAAGTTGCCTTAGGTTAGGATATATAACGTTATAGACGTATACAATGTCCCCACCGAGAAGTACTGGCCGACACGACCGGGATTTTGTAAAACATTACAAGCGAGGGTCTAGATGGGTTAGGTTAGGTTATATTACGATATAGATGTATATAATGTGCCCACCGAGAAGTTGGGGCCGACGCGCCAGGAATGTTGGAAAATACTACATCCGAGATGTTAGGTTGCCTTGGGTTAGGATATATAACGTTATAAACGCATATAATGTCCCCACCGAGAAGTACGGGCCGACACGACCGGGATTTTGTAAAACATTACCAGCGAGGTTCTACATGGGTTAGGTTAGGTTATATTACGATATAGATGTATATAATGTGCCCACCGAGAAGTTGGGGCCGACCCGCCAGGAACGTTGGAAAATACTACATCCGACATGTTAAGTTGCGTTAGGTTAGGATATATAGCGTTATAGACGCATATAATGTCCGCACCGAGAAGCACGGGCCGACACGACCGGGATTTTGTAAAACATTACCAGCGAGGGTCCAGATGGGTTAGGTTAGGTTATATTACGATATAGACGTATATAATGTGCCCACCGAGAAGTACTGGCCGACACGACCGGGATTTTGTAAAACATTACCAGCGAGGTTATAGATGGGTTAGGTTAGGTTATATTACGATATAGACGTATATAATGTGCCCACCGAGAAGTAGGGGCCGACGCGCCAGGATTGTTGGGAACTACTACATCCGAGATGTTAAGTTGCCTTAGGTTAGGATATATAACGTTATAGACGTATACAATGTCCCCACCGAGAAGTACTGGCCGACACGACCGGGATTTTGTAAAACATTACCAGCGAGGGTCTAGATGGGTTAGGTTAGGTTATATTACGATATAGATGTATATAATGTGCCCACCGAGAAGTTGGGGCCGACGCGCCAGGAATGTTGGAAAATACTACATCCGAGATGTTAGGTTGCCTTGGGTTAGGATATATAACGTTATAAACGCATATAATGTCCCCAACGAGAAGTACGGGCCGACACGACCGGGATTTTGTAAAACATTACCAGCGAGGTTCTACATGGGTTAGGTTAGGTTATATTACGATATAGATGTATATAATGTGCCCACCGAGAAGTTGGGGCCGACCCGCCAGGAACGTTGGAAAATACTACATCCGACATGTTAAGTTGCGTTAGGTTAGGATATATAGCGTTATAGACGCATATAATGTCCGCACCGAGACGTACGGGCGACACGTCCGGGATTCTGTAAAACATTACCAGCCAGGGGCTACATCGGTTGGGTTAGGTTATATTACGTTATGGACGTATATAATGTTCCCACCGAGAATTGGCGCCGACCAGCCAGGAATGTTGTGAAATAATACATCCGCGATGTTAGGTTCCCTTAGGTTAGGATATATAAGGTTATAGACGTATATAATGTCCCCACCGAGAAGCACGTGCCGACACGACCGGGATTTTGTAAAACATTACCAGCGAGGGTCTAGATGGGTTAGGTTAGGTTATATTACGTTATAAACGCATATAATGTCCGCACCGAGACGTACGGGCGACACGTCCGGGATTCTGTAAAACATTACCAGCCAGGGGCTAGATCGGTTGGGTTAGGTTATATTACGTTATGGACGTATATAATGTTCCCACCGAGAATTGGCGCCGACCAGCCAGGAATGTTGTGAAATAATACATCCGCGATGTTAGGTTCCCTTAGGTTAGGATATATAAGGTTATAGACGTATATAATGTCCTCACCGAGAAGCACGGGCCGACACGACCGGGATTTTGTAAAACATTACCAGCGAGGGTCTAGATGGGTTAGGTTAGGTTATATTACGATATAGACGTATATAATGTGCCCACCGAGAAGTACTGGCCGACACGACCGGGATTTTGTAAAACATTACCAGCGAGGTTATAGATGGGTTAGGTTAGGTTATATTACGATATAGACGTATATAATGTGCCCACCGAGAAGTAGGGGCCGACGCGCCAGGATTGTTGGAAACTACTACATCCGAGATGTTAAGTTGTCTTAGGTTAGGATATATAACGTTATAGACGTATACAATGTCCCCACCGAGAAGTACTGGCCGACACGACCGGGATTTTGTAAAACATTACCAGCGAGGGTCTAGATGGGTTAGGTTAGGTTATATTACGATGTAGATGTATATAATGTGCCCACCGAGAAGTTGGGGCCGACGCGCCAGGAATGTTGGAAAATACTACATCCGAGGTGTTAGGTTGCCTTAGGTTAGGATATATAACGTTATAAACGCATATAATGTCCGCACCGAGACGTACGGGCGACACGTCCGGGATTCTGTAAAACATTACCAGCCAGGGGCTAGATCGGTTGGGTTAGGTTATATTACGTTATGGACGTATATAATGTTCCCACCGAGAATTGGCGCCGACCAGCCAGGAATGTTGTGAAATAATACATCCGCGATGTTAGGTTCCCTTAGGTTAGGATATATAAGGTTATAGACGTATATAATGTCCTCACCGAGAAGCACGGGCCGACACGACCGGGATTTTGTAAAACATTACCAGCGAGGGTCTAGATGGGTTAGGTTAGGTTATATTACGATATAGACGTATATAATGTCCCCACCGAGAAGTACTGGCCGACACGACCGGGATTTTGTAAAACATTACCAGCGAGGGTCTAGATGGGTTAGGTTAGGTTATATTACGATATAGACGTATTTAATGTGCCCACCGAGAAGATGGGGCCGACCCGCCAGGAATGTTGGAAAATACTACATCCAAGAAGTTAGGTTCCCTTAGGTTAGGGTATATAACGTTATAGACGTATATAATGTCCGCACCGAGAAGTACGGGCCGGCACGCCCGGGATTTTGTAAAACATTACCAGCGAGGGTCTAGATGGGTTAGGTTAGGTTATATTACGATATAGACGTATATAATGTGCTCACCGAGAAGATGGGGCCGACACGCCAGGAATGTTGGAACATACTACATCCGAGATGTTAAGTTGCGTTAGGTTAGGATATATAGCGTTATAGACGCATATAATGTCCGCACCGAGACGTACGGGCGACACGTCCGGGATTCTGTAAAACATTACCAGCCAGGGGCTACATCGGTTGGGTTAGGTTATATTACGTTATGGACGTATATAATGTTCCCACCGAGAATTGGCGCCGACCAGCAAGGAATGTTGTGAAATAATACATCCGCGATGTTAGGTTCCCTTAGGTTAGGATATATAAGGTTGTAGACGTATATAATGTCCCCACCGAGAAGCACGGGCCGACACGACCGGGATTTTGTAAAACATTACCAGCGAGGGTCTAGATGGGTTAGGTTAGGTTATATTACGATATAGACGTATATAATGTCCCCACCGAGAAGTACTGGCCGACACGACCGGGATTTTGTAAAACATTACCAGCGAGGGTCTAGATGGGTTAGGATAGGTTATATTACGATATAGACGTATATAATGTGCCCACCGAGAAGTTGGGGCCGACGCGCCAGGAATGTTGGAAAATACTACATCCGAGATGTTAGGTTGCCTTAGGTTAGGATATATAACGTTATAAACGCATATAATGTCCGAATCGAGACGTACGAGCCGACACGACCGGGATTTTGTAAAACATTACCAGCGAGGTTCTAGATGGGTTAGGTTAGGTTATATTACGATATAGACGTATATAATGTGCCCACCGAGAAGATGGGGCCGACCCGCCAGGAATGTTGGGAAATATTACATCCGAGATGTTAAGTTGCCTTAGGTTAGGATATGTAGCGTTATAAACGCATATAATGTCCGCACTGAGACGTACGGTCGACACGTCCGGGATTCTGTAAAACATTACCAGCGAGGGGCTAGATCGGTTGGGTTAGGTTATATTACGTTATAGAAGTATATAATGTTCCCACCGAGAAGTGCGGGCCGACCCGCCAGGAATGTTGTGAAATACTACATTCGAGATGTTAGGTAGCCTTAGGTTAGGGTATATAACGTTATAGACGTATATGATGTCCCCACCGAGAAGTACGGGCCGACACGACCGTGATTTTGTAAAACATTACCAGCGAGGGTCTAGATGGGTTAGGTTAGGTTACATTACGATATAGACGTATATAATATGCCCACCGAGAAGTAGGAGCCGACCCGCCAGGAATGTTGGAAAATACTACATCCAAGATGTTAGGTTCCCTTAGGTTAGGGTATATAACGTTATAGACTTATATAATGTCCGCACCGAGAAGTACGGGCCGACACGCCCCGGATTTTGTAAAACATTACCAGCGAGGGTCTAGATGGGTTAGGTTAGGTTATATTACGATATAGACGTATATAATGTGCCCACCGAGAAGATGGGGCCGACCAGCCGGGAATGTTGTGAAATACTACATCCGCGATGTTAGGTTCCCTTAGGTTAGGATATATAACATTATAGACGTATATAATGTCCGAACCGAGACGTACGGGACGACACGACCGGGATTTTGTAAAACATTACCAGCGGGGGTCTAGATGGGTTAGGTTTGGTTATATTACGATATAGACGTATATAATGTGCCCACCGAGAAGATGGGGCCGACCTGCCAGGAATGTTGGGAAATACTACATCCGGGATGTTAAGTTGCCTTAGGTTAGAATATATAACGTTATAGACGTATATAATGTCCCCACCGAGAAGTACGGGCCGACACGACCGGGATTATGTAAAACATTACCAGCGAGGGTCTAGATGCGTTAGGTTAGGTTATATTACGATATAGATGTATATAATGTGCCCACCGAGAAGCACGGGCCGACACGACCGGGATTTTGCAAAACATTACCAGCGAGGGTCTAGATGGGTTAGGTTAGGTTATATTACGATATAGACGTATATAATGTCCCCACCGAGAAGTACTGGCCGACACGACCGGGATTTTGTAAAACATTACCAGCGAGGGTCTAGATGGGTTAGGTTAGGTTATATTACGATATAGGCGTATATAATCTGCCCACCACGAAGTTGGGGCCGACTCGCCAGGAATTTTGGAAAATACTACATCCCAGATGTTAAGTTGCCTTAGGTTAGGATACGTAACGTTATAGACGTATATAATGTCCGCTCCGAGACGTACGGGACGACACGACCGGGATTTTGTAAAACATTACCAGCGAGGGTCTAGATGGGTTACGTTAGGTTATACTACGATATAGACGTACATTATGTGCCCACCGAGAACATGGGCCCCACCCGCCAGGAATGTTGGAAAATACTACATCCGAGATGTTACGTTGCCTTAGGTTAGGATATATAACGTTATAGACGTATATAATGTCCCCACCGAGAAGTACGGGCCGGCACGACCGGGATTTTGTAAAACATTACCAGCGAGGGTCTAGATGGGTTAGGTTAGGTTATATTACGATATAGATGTATATAATGTGCCCACCGAGAAGCACGGGCCGACACGACCCGGATTTTGTAAAACATTACCAGCGAGGGTCTAGATGGGTTAGGTTAGGTTATATTACGATATAGACGTATATAATGTCCCCACCGAGAAGTACTGGCCGACACGACCGGGATTTTGTAAAACATTACCAGCGAGGGTCTAGATGGGTTAGGTTAGGTTATATTACGATATAGACGTATATAATGTGCCCATCGAGAAGTTGGGGCCGACTCGCCAGGAATGATGGAAAATACTACATCCCAGATGTTAAGTTGCCTTAGGTTAGGATACATAACGTTATAGACGTATATAATCTCCGCACCGAGACGTGCGGGACGACACGACCGTGATTCTGTAAAACATTACCAGCGAGGGTCTAGACGGGTTAGGTTAGGTTATATTACGATATAGACGTATATAATGTGCCCACCGAGAAGTAGGGGCCGACCCGCCAGGATTGTTGGAAACTACTACATCCGAGATGTTAAGTTGCCTTAGGTTAGGATATATAACGTTATAGACGTATACAATGTCCCCACCGAGAAGTACTGGCCGACACGACCGGGATTTTGTAAAACATTACCAGCGAGGGTCTAGATGGGTTAGGTTAGGTTATATTACGATATAGACGTATTTAATGTGCCCACCGAGAAGATGGGGCCGACCCGCCAGGAATGTTGGAAAATACTACATCCAAGAAGTTAGGTTCCCTTAGGTTAGGGTATATAACGTTATAGACGTATATAATGTCCGCACCGAGACGTACGGGCGACACGTCCGGGATTCTGTAAAACATTACCAGCCAGGGGCTACATCGGTTGGGTTAGGTTATATTACGTTATGGACGTATATAATGTTCCCACCGAGAATTGGCGCCGACCAGCAAGGAATGTTGTGAAATAATACATCCGCGATGTTAGGTTCCCTTAGGTTAGGATATATAAGGTTATAGACGTATATAATGTCCCCACCGAGAAGCACGGGCCGACACGACCGGGATTTTGTAAAACATTACCAGCGAGGGTCTAGATGGGTTAGGTTAGGTTATATTACGATATAGACGTATATAATGTCCCCACCGAGAAGTACTGGCCGAAACGACCGGGATTTTGTAAAACATTACCAGCGAGGGTCTAGATGGGTTAGGTTAGGTTATATTACGATATAGACGTATATAATGTGCCCACCGAGAAGTTGGGGCCGACGCGCCAGGAATGTTGGAAAATACTACATCCGAGATGGTAGGTTGCCTTAGGTTAGGATATATAACGTTATAAACGCATATAATGTCCGCACCGAGACGTACGAGCCGACACGACCGGGATTTTGTAGAACATTACCAGCGAGGGTCTAGATGGGTTAGGTTAGGTTATATTACGATATAGACGTATATAATGTGCCCACCGAGAAGATGGGGCCGACCCGCCAGGAATGTTGGAAAATACTACATCCAAGAAGTTAGGTTCCCTTAGGTTAGGGTATATAACGTTATAGACGTATATAATGTCCGCACTGAGAAGTACGGGCCGGCACGCCCGGGATTTTGTAAAACATTACCAGCGAGGGTCTAGATGGGCTGGGTTAGGTTATATTACGATATAGACGTATATAATATGCCCACCGAGAAGATGGGGCCGACACGCCAGGAATGTTGGAAAATACTACATCCGAGATGTTAAGTTGCCTTAGGTTAGGATATATAACGTTATAGACGTATACAATGTCCCCACCGAGAAGTACGGGCCGACACGACCGGGATTTTGTAAAACATTACCAGCGAGGTTCTACATGGGTTAGGTTAGGTTATATTACGATATAGATGTATATAATGTGCCCACCGAGAAGTTGGGGCCGACCCGCCAGGAACGTTGGAAAATACTACATCCGAGATGTTAAGTTGCGTTAGGTTAGGATATATAGCGTTATAGACGCATATAATGTCCGCACCGAGACGTACGGGCGACACGTCCGGGATTCTGTAAAACATTACCAGCCAGGGGCTAGATCGGTTGGGTTAGGTTATATTACGTTATGGACGTATATAATGTTCCCACCGAGAATTGGCGCCGACCAGCCAGGAATGTTGTGAAATAATACATCCGCGATGTTAGGTTCCCTTAGGTTAGGATATATAAGGTTATAGACGTATATAATGTCCTCACCGAGAAGCACGGGCCGACACGACCGGGATTTTGTAAAACATTACCAGCGAGGGTCCAGATGGGTTAGGTTAGGTTATATTACGATATAGACGTATATAATGTGCCCACCGAGAAGTACTGGCCGACACGACCGGGATTTTGTAAAACATTACCAGCGAGGGTCTAGATGGGATAGGTTAGGTTATATTACGATATAGACGTATATAATGTGCCCACCGAGAAGTAGGGGCCGACGCGCCAGGATTGTTGGAAACTACTACATCCGAGATGTTAAGTTGCCTTAGGTTAGGATATATAACGTTATAGACGTATACAATGTCCCCACCGAGAAGTACTGGCCGACACGACCGGGATTTTGTAAAACATTACCAGCGAGGGTCTAGATGGGTTAGGTTAGGTTATATTACGATGTAGATGTATATAATGTGCCCACCGAGAAGTTGGGGCCGACGCGCCAGGAATGTTGGAAAATACTACATCCGAGGTGTTAGGTTGCCTTAGGTTAGGATATATAACGTTATAAACGCATATAATGTCCGCACCGAGACGTACGGGCGACACGTCCGGGATTCTGTAAAACATTACCAGCCAGGGGCTAGATCGGTTGGGTTAGGTTATATTACGTTATGGACGTATATAATGTTCCCACCGAGAATTGGCGCCGACCAGCCAGGAATGTTGTGAAATAATACATCCGCGATGTTAGGTTCCCTTAGGTTAGGATATATAAGGTTATAGACGTATATAATGTCCTCACCGAGAAGCACGGGCCGACACGACCGGGATTTTGTAAAACATTACCAGCGAGGGTCTAGATGGGTTAGGTTAGGTTATATTACGATATAGACGTATATAATGTGCCCACCGAGAAGTACTGGCCGACACGACCGGGATTTTGTAAAACATTACCAGCGAGGGTCTAGATGGGTTAGGTTAGGTTATATTACGATATAGACGTATATAATGTGCCCACCGAGAAGTTGGGGCCGACTCGCCAGGAATGATGGAAAATACTACATCCCAGATGTTAAGTTGCCTTAGGTTAGGATACATAACGTTATAGACGTATATAATCTCCGCACCGAGACGTGCGGGATGACACGACCGGGATTCTGTAAAACATTACCAGCGAGGGTCTAGATGGGTTAGGTTAGGTTATATTACGATATAGACGTATATAATGTGCCCACCGAGAAGTAGGGGCCGACCCGCCAGGATTGTTGGAAACTATTACATCCGAGATGTTAAGTTGCCTTAGGTTAGGATATATAACGTTATAGACGTATACAATGTCCCCACCGAGAAGTACTGGCCGACACGACCGGGATTTTGTAAAACATTACCAGCGAGGGTCTAGATGGGTTAGGTTAGGTTATATTACGATATAGACGTATATAATGTGCCCACCGAGAAGATGGGGCCGACCCGCCAGGATTGTTGGAAAATACTACATCCAAGAAGTTAGGTTCCCTTAGGTTAGGGTATATAACGTTATTGACGTATATAATGTCCGCACCGAGAAGTACGGGCCGGCACGCCCGGGATTTTGTAAAACATTACCAGCGAGGGTCTAGATGGGTTAGGTTAGGTTATATTACGGTATAGACGTATATAATGTGCCCACCGAGAAGATGGGGCCGACACGCCAGGAATGTTGGAAAATACTACATCCGAGATGTTAAGTTGCCTTAGGTTAGGATATATAACGTTATAGACGTATACAATGTCCGCACCGAGAAGTACGGGCCGACACGACCGGGATTTTGTAAAACATTACCAGCGAGGGTCTAGATGGGTTAGGTTAGGTTATATTACGATATAGATGTATATAATGTGCCCACCGAGAAGTTGGGGCCGACCCGCCAGGAATGTTGGAAAATACTACATCCGAGATGTTAAGTTGCGTTAGGTTAGGATATATAGCGTTATAGACGCATATAATGTCCGCACCGAGACGTACGGGCGACACGTCCGGGATTCTGTAAAACATTACCAGCCAGGGGCTACATCGGTTGGGTTAGGTTATATTACGTTATGGACGTATATAATGTTCCCACCGAGAATTGGCGCCGACCAGCCAGGAATGTTGTGAAATAATACATCCGCGATGTTAGGTTCCCTTAGGTTAGGATATATAAGGTTATAGACGTATATAATGTCCCCACCGAGAAGCACTGGCCGACACGACCGGGATTTTGTAAAACATTACCAGCGAGGGTGTAGATGGGTTAGGTTAGGTTATATTACGATATAGACGTATATAATGTCCCCACCGAGAAGTACTGGCCGACACGACCGGGATTTTGTAAAACATTACCAGCCAGGGGCTAGATCGGTTGGGTTAGGTTATATTACGTTATGGACGTATATAATGTTACCACCGAGAATTGGCGCCGACCAGCCAGGAATGTTGTGAAATAATACATCCGCGATGTTAGGTTCCCTTAGGTTAGGATATATAAGGTTATAGACGTATATAATGTCCTCACCGAGAAGCACGGGCCGACACGACCGGGATTTTGTAAAACATTACCAGCGAGGGTCTAGATGGGTTAGGTTAGGTTTTATTACGATATAGACGTATATAATGTGCCCACCGAGAAGTACTGGCCGACACGACCGGGATTTTGTAAAACATTACCAGCGAGGGCCTAGATGGGTTAGGTTAGGTTATATTACGATATAGACGTATATAATGTGCCCACCGAGAAGATGGGGCCGACACGCCAGGAATGTTGGAAAATACTACATCCGAGATGTTAAGTTGCCTTAGGTTAGGATATATAACGTTATAGACGTATACAATGTCCCCACCGAGAAGTACGGGCCGACACGACCGGGATTTTGTAAAACATTACCAGCGAGGTTCTACATGGGTTAGGTTAGGTTATATTACGATATAGATGTATATAATGTGCCCACCGAGAAGTTGGAGCCGACCCGCCAGGAACGTTGGAAAATACTACATCCGAGATGTTAAGTTGCGTTAGGTTAGGATATATAGCGTTATAGACGCATATAATGTCCGCACCGAGACGTACGGGCGACACGTCCGGGATTCTGTAAAACATTACCAGCTAGGGGCTAGATCGGTTGGGTTAGGTTATATTACGTTATGGACGTATATAATGTTCCCACCGAGAATTGGCGCCGACCAGCCAGGAATGTTGTGAAATAATACATCCGCGATGTTAGGTTCCCTTAGGTTAGGATATATAAGGTTATAGACGTATATAATGTCCCCACCGAGAAGCACGGGCCGACACGACCTGGATTTTGTAAAACATTACCAGCGAGGGTCTAGATGGGTTAGGTTAGGTTATATTACGTTATAAACGCATATAATGTCCGCACCGAGACGTACGGGCGACACGTCCGGGATTCTGTAAAACATTACCAGCCAGGGGCTAGATCGGTTGGGTTAGGTTATATTACGTTATGGACGTATATAATGTTCCCACCGAGAATTGGCGCCGACCAGCCAGGAATGTTGTGAAATAATACATCCGCGATGTTAGGTTCCCTTAGGTTAGGATATATAAGGTTATAGACGTATATAATGTCCTCACCGAGAAGCACGGGCCGACACGACCGGGATTTTGTAAAACATTACCAGCGAGGGTCCAGATGGGTTAGGTTAGGTTATATTACGATATAGACGTATATAATGTGCCCACCGAGAAGTACTGGCCGACACGACCGGGATTTTGTAAAACATTACCAGCGAGGTTATAGATGGGTTAGGTTAGGCTATATTACGATATAGACGTATATAATGTGCCCACCGAGAAGTAGGGGCCGACGCGCCAGGATTGTTGGAAACTACTACATCCGAGATGTTAAGTTGCCTTAGGTTAGGATATATAACGTTATAGACGTATACAATGTCCCCACCGAGAAGTACTGGCCGACACGACCGGGATTTTGTAAAACATTACCAGCGAGGGTCTAGATGGGTTAGGTTAGGTTATATTACGATATAGATGTATATAATGTGCCCACCGAGAAGTTGGGGCCGACGCGCCAGGAATGTTGGAAAATACTACATCCGAGATGTTAGGTTGCCTTGGGTTAGGATATATAACGTTATAAACGCATATAATGTCCGCACCGAGACGTACGAGCCGACACGACCGGGATTTTGTAAAACATTACCAGCGAGGGTCTAGATGGGTTAGGTTAGGTTACATTACGATATAGACGTATATAATGTGCCCACCGAGAAGATGGGGCCGACCAGCCGGGAATGTTGTGAAATACTACATCCGCGATGTTAGGTTCCCTTAGGTTAGGATATATAACATTATAGACGTATATAATGTCCGAACCGAGACGTACGGGCCGACACGACCGGGATTTTGTAAAACATTACCAGCGAGGGTCTAGATGGGTTAGGTTAGGTTATATTACGATATAGACGTATATAATGTGCCCACCGAGAAGATGGGGCCGACCCGCCAGGAATGTTGGAAAATACTACATCCAAGAAGTTAGGTTCCCTTAGGTTAGGGTATATAACGTTATAGACGTATGTAATGTCCGCACCGAGAAGTACGGGCCGGCACGACCGGTATTTTGTAAAACATTACCAGCGAGGGTCTAGATGGGTTAGGTTAGGTTATATTACGATATAGACGTATATAATGTGCCCACCGAGAAGTTGGGGCCGACTCGCCAGGAATGTTGGAAACTACTACATCCGAGATGTTAAGTTGCCTTAGGTTAGGATATATAACGTTATAGACGTATACAATGTCCCCACCGAGAAGTACTGGCCGACACGACCGGGATTTTGTAAAACATTACCAGCGAGGGTCTAGATGGGTTAGGTTAGGTTATATTACGATATAGATGTATATAATGTGCCCACCGAGAAGTTGGGGCCGACGCGCCAGGAATGTTGGAAAATACTATATCCGAGATGTTAGGTTGCCTTGGGTTAGGATATATAACGTTATAAACGCATATAATGTCCGCACCGAGACGTACGAGCCGACACGACCGGGATTTTGTAAAACATTACCAGCGAGGGTCTAGATGGGTTAGGTTAGGTTACATTACGATATAGACGTATATAATGTGCCCACCGAGAAGATGGGCCCGACCAGCCGGGAATGTTGTGAAATACTACATCCGCGATGTTAGGTTCCCTTAGGTTAGGATATATAACATTATAGACGTATATAATGTCCGAACCGAGACGTACGGGTCGACACGACCGGGATTTTGTAAAACATTACCAGCGAGGGTCTAGATGGGTTAGGTTAGGTTATATTACGATATAGACGTATATAATGTGCCCACCGAGAAGTAGGGGCCGACCCGCCAGGATTGTTGGAAACTATTACATCCGAGATGTTAAGTTGCCTTAGGTTAGGATATATAACGTTATAGACGTATACAATGTCCCCACCGAGAAGTACTGGCCGACACGACCGGGATTTTGTAAAACATTACCAGCGAGGGTCTAGATGGGTTAGGTTAGGTTATATTACGATATAGACGTATATAATGTGCCCACCGAGAAGATGGGGCCGACCCGCCAGGAATGTTGGAAAATACTACATCCCAGATGTTAAGTTGCCTTAGGTTAGGATACATAACGTTATAGACGTATATAATGTCCGCACCGAGACGTGCGGGACGACACGACCGGGATTTTGTAAAACATTACCAGCGAGGGTCTAGATGGGTTAGGTTAGGTTATATTGCGATATAGACGTATATAATCTGCCCACCGAGAAGTTTGGGCCCACTCGCCAGGAATGTTGGAAAATACTACATCCCAGATGTTAAGTTGCCTTAGGTTAGGATACATAACGTTATAGACGTATATAATGTCCGCACCGAGACGTGCGGGACGACACGACCGGGATTCTGTAAAACATTACCAGCGAGGGTCTAGATGGGTTAGGTTAGGTTATATTGCGATATAGACGTATATAATCTGCCCACCGAGAAGTTTGGGCCCACTCGCCAGGAATGTTGGAAAATACTACATCCCAGATGTTATGTTGCCTTATGTTAGGATACATAACGTTATAGACGTATATAATGTCCGCACCGAGACGTACGGGCCGACACGCCCGGGATTTTGTAAAACATTACCAGCGAGGGGCTAGATGGGTTAGGTTAAGTTATATTACGATATAGACGTATATAATCCGCCCACCGAGAAGTTGGGGCCGACTCGCCAGGTATGTTGGAAAATACTAAATCCCAGATGTTAAGTTGCCTTAGGTTAGGATATATAACGTTTTAGACGTATATATTGTCCGCACAGAGACGTACGGGACGACACGACCGGGATTTTGTAAAACATTACCAGCGAGGGTCTAGATGGGTTAGGTTAGGTTATATTACGATATAGGTGTATATAATGTGCCCACCGAGAAGTTGGGGCCGACGCGCCAGGAATGTTGGAAAATACTACATCCGAGATGTTAAGTTGCCTTAGGTTAGGATATATAACGTTATAAACGCATATAATGTCCGCACCGAGACGAACGGGCCGACACGAGCGGGATTTTGATAAACATTACCAGCGAGGGTCTAGATGGGTTAGGTTAGGTTATATTACGATATAGACGTATATAATGTGCCCACCGAGAAGTAGGAGCCGACCCGCCAGGAATGTTGGAAAATACTACATCCAAGATGTTAGGTTCCCTTAGGTTAGGGTATAAAACGTTATAGACGTATATAATGTCTGCACCGAGAAGTACGGGCCGACACGACCGGGATTTTGTAAAACATTACCAGCGAGGGTCTAGATGGGTTAGGTTAGGTTATATTACGATATAGACGTATATAATGTGCCCACCGAGAAGTACTGGCCGACACGACCGGGATTTTGTAAAACATTACCAGCGAGGGTCTAGATGGGTTAGGTTAGGTTATATTACGATATAGACGTATATAATGTGCCCACCGAGAAGTTGGGGCCGACTCGCCAGGAATGATGGAAAATACTACATCCCAGATGTTAAGTTGCCTTAGGTTAGGATACATAACGTTATAGACGTATATAATCTCCGCACCGAGACGTGCGGGACGACACGACCGGGATTCTGTAAAACATTACCAGCGAGGGTCTAGATGGGTTAGGTTAGGTTATATTACGATATAGACGTATATAATGTGCCCACCGAGAAGATGGGGCCGACCCGCCAGGAATGTTGGAAAATACTACATCCAAGAAGTTAGGTTCCCTTAGGTTAGGGTATATAACGTTGTTGACGTATATAATGTCCGCACCGAGAAGTACGGGCCGGCACGCCCGGGATTTTGTAAAACATTACCAGCGAGGGTCTAGATGGGTTAGGTTAGGTTATATTACGGTATAGACGTATATAATGTGCCCACCGAGAAGATGGGGCCGACACGCCAGGAATGTTGGAAAATACTACATCCCAGATGTTAAGTTGCCTTAGGTTAGGATACATAACGTTATAGACGTATATAATCTCCGCACCGAGACGTACGGGACGACACGACCGGGATTCTGTAAAACATTACCAGCGAGGGTCTAGATGGGTTAGGTTAGGTTATATTACGATATAGATGTATATAATGTGCCCACCGAGAAGTTGGGGCCGACCCGCCAGGAATGTTGGAAAATACTACATCCGAGATGTTAAGTTGCGTTAGGTTAGGATATATAGCGTTATAGACGCATATAATGTCCGCACCGAGACGTACGGGCGACACGTCCGGGATTCTGTAAAACATTACCAGCCAGGGGCTACATCGGTTGGATTAGGTTATATTACGTTATGGACGTATATAATGTTCCCACCGAGAATTGGCGCCGACCAGTCAGGAATGTTGTGAAATAATACATCCGCGATGTTAGGTTCCCTTAGGTTAGGATATATAAGGTTATAGACGTATATAATGTCCCCACCGAGAAGCACTGGCCGACACGACCGGGATTTTGTAAAACATTACCAGCGAGGGTCTAGATGGGTTAGGTTAGGTTATATTACGATATAGACGTATATAATGTCCCCACCGAGAAGTACTGGCCGACACGACCGGGATTTTGTAAAACATTACCAGCTAGGGGCTAGATCGGTTGGGTTAGGTTATATTACGTTATGGACGTATATAATGTTCCCACCGAGAATTGGCGCCGACCAGCCAGGAATGTTGTGAAATAATACATCCGCGATGTTAGGTTCCCTTAGGTTACGATATATAAGGTTATAGACGTATATAATGTCCTCACCGAGAAGCACGGGCCGACACGACCGGGATTTTGTAAAACATTACCAGCGAGGGTCTAGATGGGTTAGGTTAGGTTTTATTACGATATAGACGTATATAATGTGCCCACCGAGAAGTACTGGCCGACACGACCGGGATATTGTAAAACATTACCAGCGAGGGTCTAGATGGGTTAGGTTAGGTTACATTACGATATAGACGTATATAATGTGCCCACCGAGAAGATGGGGCCGAACAGCCGGGAATGATGTGAAATACTACATCCGCGATGTTAGGTTCCCTTAGGTTAGGATATATAACATTATAGACGTATATAATGTCCGAACCGAGACGTACGGGACGACACGACCGGGATTTTGTAAAACATTACCAGCGAGGGTCTAGATGGGTTAGGTTAGGTTATATTACGATATAGACGTATATAATGTGCCCACCGAGAAGATGGGGCCGACCCGCCAGGAATGTTGGAAAATACTACATCCAAGAAGTTAGGTTCCCTTAGGTTAGGGTATATAACGTTATAGACGTATGTAATGTCCGCACCGAGAAGTACGGGACGACACGACCGGGATTTTGTAAAACATTACCAGCGAGGGTCTAGATGGGTTAGGTTAGGTTATATTACGATATAGACGTATATAATGTGCCCACCGAGAAGATGGGGCCGACCCGCCAGGAATGTTGGAAAATACTACATCCAAGAAGTTAGGTTCCCTTAGGTTAGGGTATATAACGTTATAGATAACGTTATATTACGTTATGGACGTATATAATGTTCCCACCGAGAATTGGCGCCGACCAACCCGGAATGTTGTGAAATAATACATCCGCGATGTTAGGTTCCCTTAGGTTAGGATATATAAGGTTATAGACGTATATAATGTCCTCACCGAGTAGCACGGGCCGACACGACCGGGATTTTGTAGAACATTACCAGCGAGGGTCTAGATGGGTTAGGTTAGGTTATATTACGATATAGACGTATATAATGTGCCCACCGAGAAGTTGGGGCCGACTCGCCAGGAATGTTGGAAAATACTACATCCCAGATGTTAAGTTGCCTTAGGTTAGGATACATAACGTTATAGACGTATATAATGTCCGCACCGAGACGTGCGGGACGACACGACCGGGATTCTGTAAAACATTACCAGCGAGGGTCTAGATGGGTTAGGTTAGGTTATATTGCGATATAGACGTATATAATCTGCCCACCGAGAAGTTGGGGCCGACTCGCCAGGAATGTTGGAAAATACTACATCCCAGATGTTATGTTGCCTTATGTTAGGATACATAACGTTATAGACGTATATAATGTCCGCACCGAGACGTACGGGCCGACACGCCCGGGATTTTGTAAAACATTACCAGCGAGGGGCTAGATGGGTTAGGTTAAGTTATATTACGATATAGACGTATATAATCCGCCCACCGAGAAGTTGGGGCCGACTCGCCAGGTATGTTGGAAAATACTAAATCCCAGATGTTAAGTTGCCTTAGGTTAGGATATATAACGTTTTAGACGTATATATTGTCCGCACAGAGACGTACGGGACGACACGACCGGGATTTTGTAAAACATTACCAGCGAGGGTCTAGATGGGTTAGGTTAGGTTATATTACGATATAGGTGTATATAATGTGCCCACCGAGAAGTTGGGGCCGACGCGCCAGGAATGTTGGAAAATACTACATCCGAGATGTTAAGTTGCCTTAGGTTAGGATATATAACGTTATAAACGCATATAATGTCCGCACCGAGACGAACGGGCCGACACGAGCGGGATTTTGATAAACATTACCAGCGAGGGTCTGGATGGGTTAGGTTAGGTTATATTACGATATAGACGTATATAATGTGCCCACCGAGAAGTAGGAGCCGACCCGCCAGGAATGTTGGAAAATACTACATCCAAGATGTTAGGTTCCCTTAGGTTAGGGTATAAAACGTTATAGACGTATATAATGTCTGCACCGAGAAGTACGGGCCGACACGACCGGGATTTTGTAAAACATTACCAGCGAGGGTCTAGATGGGTTAGGTTAGGTTATATTACGATATAGACGTATATAATGTGCCCACCGAGAAGTAGGGGCCGACCCGCCAGGATTGTTGGAAACTATTACATCCGAGATGTTAAGTTGCCTTAGGTTAGGATATATAACGTTATAGACGTATACAATGTCCCCACCGAGAAGTACTGGCCGACACGACCGGGATTTTGTAAAACATTACCAGCGAGGGTCTAGATGGGTTAGGTTAGGTTATATTACGGTATAGACGTATATAATGTGCCCACCGAGAAGATGGGGCCGACACGCCAGGAATGTTGGAAAATACTACATCCCAGATGTTAAGTTGCCTTAGGTTAGGATACATAACGTTATAGACGTATATAATCTCCGCACCGAGACGTACGGGACGACACGACCGGGATTCTGTAAAACATTACCAGCGAGGGTCTAGATGGGTTAGGTTAGGTTATATTACGATATAGATGTATATAATGTGCCCACCGAGAAGTACTGGCCGACACGACGGGGATTTTGTAAAACATTCCCAGCCAGGGGCTAGATCGGTTGGGTTAGGTTATATTACGTTATGGACGTATATAATGTTCCCACCGAGAATTGGCGCCGACCAGCCCGGAATGTTGTGAAATAATACATCCGCGATGTTAGGTTCCCTTAGGTTACGATATATAAGGTTATAGACGTATATAATGTCCTCACCGAGAAGCACGGGCCGACACGACCGGGATTTTGTAAAACATTACCAGCGAGGGTCTAGATGGGTTAGGTTAGGTTTTATTACGATATAGACGTATATAATGTGCCCACCGAGAAGTACTGGCCGACACGACCGGGATTTTGTAAAACATTACCAGCGAGGGTCTAGATGGGTTAGGTTAGGTTACATTACGATATAGACGTATATAATGTGCCCACCGAGAAGATGGGGCCGAACAGCCGGGAATGTTGGAAAATACTACATCCAAGAAGTTAGGTTCCCTTAGGTTAGGGTATATAACGTTATAGACGTATGTAATGTCCGCACCGAGAAGTACGGGCCGGCACGACCGGGATTTTGTAAAACATTACCAGCGAGGGTCTAGATGGGTTAGGTTAGGTTATATTACGATATAGACGTATATAATGTGCCCACCGAGAAGATGGGGCCGACCCGCCAGGAATGTTGGAAAATACTACATCCAAGAAGTTAGGTTCCCTTAGGTTAGGGTATAAAACGTTATAGACGTATATAATGTCTGCACCGAGAAGTACGGGACGACACGACCGGGATTTTGTAAAACATTACCAGCGAGGGTCTAGATGGGTTAGGTTAGGTTATATTACGATATAGACGTATATAATGTGCCCACCGAGAAGTAGGGGCCGACCCGCCAGGATTGTTGGAAACTATTACATCCGAGATGTTAAGTTGCCTTAGGTTAGGATATATAACGTTATAGACGTATACAATGTCCCCACCGAGAAGTACTGGCCGACACGACCGGGATTTTGTAAAACATTACCAGCGAGGGTCTAGATGGGTTAGGTTAGGTTATATTACGGTATAGACGTATATAATGTGCCCACCGAGAAGATGGGGCCGACACGCCAGGAATGTTGGAAAATACTACATCCCAGATGTTAAGTTGCCTTAGGTTAGGATACATAACGTTATAGACGTATATAATCTCCGCACCGAGACGTACGGGACGACACGACCGGGATTCTGTAAAACATTACCAGCGAGGGTCTAGATGGGTTAGGTTAGGTTATATTACGATATAGATGTATATAATGTGCCCACCGAGAAGTACTGGCCGACACGACGGGGATTTTGTAAAACATTCCCAGCCAGGGGCTAGATCGGTTGGGTTAGGTTATATTACGTTATGGACGTATATAATGTTCCCACCGAGAATTGGCGCCGACCAGCCCGGAATGTTGTGAAATAATACATCCGCGATGTTAGGTTCCCTTAGGTTACGATATATAAGGTTATAGACGTATATAATGTCCTCACCGAGAAGCACGGGCCGACACGACCGGGATTCTGTAAAACATTACAAGCCAGGGGCTAGATCGGTTGGGTTAGGTTATATTACGATATAGACGTATATAATGTGCCCACCGAGAAGTACTGGCCGACACGACCGGGATTTTGTAAAACATTACCAGCGAGGGTCTAGATGGGTTAGGTTAGGTTATATTACGATATAGACGTATATAATGTGCCCACCGAGAAGTTGGGGCCGACTCGCCAGGAATGATGGAAAATACTACATCCCAGATGTTAAGTTGCCTTAGGTTAGGATACATAACGTTATAGACGTATATAATCTCCGCACCGAGACGTGCGGGACGACACGACCGGGATTCTGTAAAACATTACCAGCGAGGGTCTAGATGGGTTAGGTTAGGTTATATTACGATATAGACGTATATAATGTGCCCACCGAGAAGATGGGGCCGACCCGCCAGGAATGTTGGAAAATACTACATCCAAGAAGTTAGGTTCCCTTAGGTTAGGGTATATAACGTTGTTGACGTATATAATGTCCGCACCGAGAAGTACGGGCCGGCACGCCCGGGATTTTGTAAAACATTACCAGCGAGGGTCTAGATGGGTTAGGTTAGGTTATATTACGGTATAGACGTATATAATGTGCCCACCGAGAAGATGGGGCCGACACGCCAGGAATGTTGGAAAATACTACATCCCAGATGTTAAGTTGCCTTAGGTTAGGATACATAACGTTATAGACGTATATAATCTCCGCACCGAGACGTACGGGACGACACGACCGGGATTCTGTAAAACATTACCAGCGAGGGTCTAGATGGGTTAGGTTAGGTTATATTACGATATAGATGTATATAATGTGCCCACCGAGAAGTTGGGGCCGACCCGCCAGGAATGTTGGAAAATACTACATCCGAGATGTTAAGTTGCGTTAGGTTAGGATATATAGCGTTATAGACGCATATAATGTCCGCACCGAGACGTACGGGCGACACGTCCGGGATTCTGTAAAACATTACCAGCCAGGGGCTACATCGGTTGGATTAGGTTATATTACGTTATGGACGTATATAATGTTCCCACCGAGAATTGGCGCCGACCAGCCAGGAATGTTGTGAAATAATACATCCGCGATGTTAGGTTCCCTTAGGTTAGGATATATAAGGTTATAGACGTATATAATGTCCCCACCGAGAAGCACTGGCCGACACGACCGGGATTTTGTAAAACATTACCAGCGAGGGTCTAGATGGGTTAGGTTAGGTTATATTACGATATAGACGTATATAATGTCCCCACCGAGAAGTACTGGCCGACACGACCGGGATTTTGTAAAACATTACCAGCCAGGGGCTAGATCGGTTGGGTTAGGTTATATTACGTTATGGACGTATATAATGTTCCCACCGAGAATTGGCGCCGACCAGCCCGGAATGTTGTGAAATAATACATCCGCGATGTTAGGTTCCCTTAGGTTAGGATATATAAGGTTATAGACGTATATAATGTCCTCACCGAGTAGCACGGGCCGACACGACCGGGATTTTGTAAAACATTACCAGCGAGGGTGTAGATGGGTTAGGTTAGGTTATATTACGATATAGACGTATATAATGTGCCCACCGGGAACTTGGGGCCGACTCGCCAGGAATGTTGGAAAATACTACATCCCAGATGTTAAGTTGCCTTAGGTTAGGATACATAACGTTATAGACGTATATAATGTCCGCACCGAGACGTGCGGGACGACACGACCGGGATTCTGTAAAACATTACCAGCGAGGGTCTAGATGGGTTAGGTTAGGTTATATTGCGATATAGACGTATATAATCTGCCCACCGAGAAGTTGGGGCCCACTCGCCAGGAATGTTGGAAAATACTACATCCCAGATGTTATGTTGCCTTATGTTAGGATACATAACGTTATAGACGTATATAATGTCCGCACCGAGACGTACGGGCCGACACGCCCGGGATTTTGTAAAACATTACCAGCGAGGGGCTAGATGGGTTAGGTTAAGTTATATTACGATATAGACGTATATAATCCGCCCACCGAGAAGTTGGGGCCGACTCGCCAGGTATGTTGGAAAATACTAAATCCCAGATGTTAAGTTGCCTTAGGTTAGGATATATAACGTTTTAGACGTATATATTGTCCGCACAGAGACGTACGGGACGACACGACCGGGATTTTGTAAAACATTACCAGCGAGGGTCTAGATGGGTTAGGTTAGGTTATATTACGATATAGACGTATATAATGTGCCCACCGAGAAGTACTGGCCGACACGACCGGGATTTTGTAAAACATTACCAGCGAGGGTCTAGATGGGTTAGGTTAGGTTATATTACGATATAGACGTATATAATGTGCCCACCGAGAAGTTGGGGCCGACTCGCCAGGAATGATGGAAAATACTACATCCCAGATGTTAAGTTGCCTTAGGTTAGGATACATAACGTTATAGACGTATATAATCTCCGCACCGAGACGTGCGGGACGACACGACCGGGATTCTGTAAAACATTACCAGCGAGGGTCTAGATGGGTTAGGTTAGGTTATATTACGATATAGATGTATATAATGTGCCCACCGAGAAGTTGGGGCCGACCCGCCAGGAATGTTGGAAAATACTACATCCGAGATGTTAAGTTGCGTTAGGTTAGGATATATAGCGTTATAGACGCATATAATGTCCGCACCGAGACGTACGGGCGACACGTCCGGGATTCTGTAAAACATTACCAGCCAGGGGCTACATCGGTTGGATTAGGTTATATTACGTTATGGACGTATATAATGTTCCCACCGAGAATTGGCGCCGACCAGCCAGGAATGTTGTGAAATAATACATCCGGGATGTTAGGTTCCCTTAGGTTAGGATATATAAGGTTATAGACGTATATAATGTCCCCACCGAGAAGCACTGGCCGACACGACCGGGATTTTGTAAAACATTACCAGCGAGGGTCTAGATGGGTTAGGTTAGGTTATATTACGATATAGACGTATATAATGTCCCCACCGAGAAGTACTGGCCGACACGACCGGGATTTTGTAAAACATTACCAGCCAGGGGCTAGATCGGTTGGGTTAGGTTATATTACGTTATGGACGTATATAATGTTCCCACCGAGAATTGGCGCCGACCAGCCAGGAATGTTGTGAAATAATACATCCGCGATGTTAGGTTCCCTTAGGTTACGATATATAAGGTTATAGACGTATATAATGTCCTCACCGAGAAGCACGGGCCGACACGACCGGGATTTTGTAAAACATTACCAGCGAGGGTCTAGATGGGTTAGGTTAGGTTTTATTACGATATAGACGTATATAATGTGCCCACCGAGAAGTACTGGCCGACACGACCGGGATATTGTAAAACATTACCAGCGAGGGTCTAGATGGGTTAGGTTAGGTTACATTACGATATAGACGTATATAATGTGCCCACCGAGAAGATGGGGCCGAACAGCCGGGAATGATGTGAAATACTACATCCGCGATGTTAGGTTCCCTTAGGTTAGGATATATAACATTATAGACGTATATAATGTCCGAACCGAGACGTACGGGACGACACGACCGGGATTTTGTAAAACATTACCAGCGAGGGTCTAGATGGGTTAGGTTAGGTTATATTACGATATAGACGTATATAATGTGCCCACCGAGAAGATGGGGCCGACCCGCCAGGAATGTTGGAAAATACTACATCCAAGAAGTTAGGTTCCCTTAGGTTAGGGTATATAACGTTATAGACGTATGTAATGTCCGCACCGAGAAGTACGGGACGACACGACCGGGATTTTGTAAAACATTACCAGCGAGGGTCTAGATGGGTTAGGTTAGGTTATATTACGATATAGACGTATATAATGTGCCCACCGAGAAGATGGGGCCGACCCGCCAGGAATGTTGGAAAATACTACATCCAAGAAGTTAGGTTCCCTTAGGTTAGGGTATATAACGTTATAGATAACGTTATATTACGTTATGGACGTATATAATGTTCCCACCGAGAATTGGCGCCGACCAACCCGGAATGTTGTGAAATAATACATCCGCGATGTTAGGTTCCCTTAGGTTAGGATATATAAGGTTATAGACGTATATAATGTCCTCACCGAGTAGCACGGGCCGACACGACCGGGATTTTGTAGAACATTACCAGCGAGGGTCTAGATGGGTTAGGTTAGGTTATATTACGATATAGACGTATATAATGTGCCCACCGAGAAGTTGGGGCCGACTCGCCAGGAATGTTGGAAAATACTACATCCCAGATGTTAAGTTGCCTTAGGTTAGGATACATAACGTTATAGACGTATATAATGTCCGCACCGAGACGTGCGGGACGACACGACCGGGATTCTGTAAAACATTACCAGCGAGGGTCTAGATGGGTTAGGTTAGGTTATATTGCGATATAGACGTATATAATCTGCCCACCGAGAAGTTGGGGCCGACTCGCCAGGAATGTTGGAAAATACTACATCCCAGATGTTATGTTGCCTTATGTTAGGATACATAACGTTATAGACGTATATAATGTCCGCACCGAGACGTACGGGCCGACACGCCCGGGATTTTGTAAAACATTACCAGCGAGGGGCTAGATGGGTTAGGTTAAGTTATATTACGATATAGACGTATATAATCCGCCCACCGAGAAGTTGGGGCCGACTCGCCAGGTATGTTGGAAAATACTAAATCCCAGATGTTAAGTTGCCTTAGGTTAGGATATATAACGTTTTAGACGTATATATTGTCCGCACAGAGACGTACGGGACGACACGACCGGGATTTTGTAAAACATTACCAGCGAGGGTCTAGATGGGTTAGGTTAGGTTATATTACGATATAGGTGTATATAATGTGCCCACCGAGAAGTTGGGGCCGACGCGCCAGGAATGTTGGAAAATACTACATCCGAGATGTTAAGTTGCCTTAGGTTAGGATATATAACGTTATAAACGCATATAATGTCCGCACCGAGACGAACGGGCCGACACGAGCGGGATTTTGATAAACATTACCAGCGAGGGTCTGGATGGGTTAGGTTAGGTTATATTACGATATAGACGTATATAATGTGCCCACCGAGAAGTAGGAGCCGACCCGCCAGGAATGTTGGAAAATACTACATCCAAGATGTTAGGTTCCCTTAGGTTAGGGTATAAAACGTTATAGACGTATATAATGTCTGCACCGAGAAGTACGGGCCGACACGACCGGGATTTTGTAAAACATTACCAGCGAGGGTCTAGATGGGTTAGGTTAGGTTATATTACGATATAGACGTATATAATGTGCCCACCGAGAAGTAGGGGCCGACCCGCCAGGATTGTTGGAAACTATTACATCCGAGATGTTAAGTTGCCTTAGGTTAGGATATATAACGTTATAGACGTATACAATGTCCCCACCGAGAAGTACTGGCCGACACGACCGGGATTTTGTAAAACATTACCAGCGAGGGTCTAGATGGGTTAGGTTAGGTTATATTACGGTATAGACGTATATAATGTGCCCACCGAGAAGATGGGGCCGACACGCCAGGAATGTTGGAAAATACTACATCCCAGATGTTAAGTTGCCTTAGGTTAGGATACATAACGTTATAGACGTATATAATCTCCGCACCGAGACGTACGGGACGACACGACCGGGATTCTGTAAAACATTACCAGCGAGGGTCTAGATGGGTTAGGTTAGGTTATATTACGATATAGATGTATATAATGTGCCCACCGAGAAGTACTGGCCGACACGACGGGGATTTTGTAAAACATTACCAGCCAGGGGCTAGATCGGTTGGGTTAGGTTATATTACGTTATGGACGTATATAATGTTCCCACCGAGAATTGGCGCCGACCAGCCCGGAATGTTGTGAAATAATACATCCGCGATGTTAGGTTCCCTTAGGTTACGATATATAAGGTTATAGACGTATATAATGTCCTCACCGAGAAGCACGGGCCGACACGACCGGGATTTTGTAAAACATTACCAGCGAGGGTCTAGATGGGTTAGGTTAGGTTTTATTACGATATAGACGTATATAATGTGCCCACCGAGAAGTACTGGCCGACACGACCGGGATTTTGTAAAACATTACCAGCGAGGGTCTAGATGGGTTAGGTTAGGTTACATTACGATATAGACGTATATAATGTGCCCACCGAGAAGATGGGGCCGAACAGCCGGGAATGTTGGAAAATACTACATCCAAGAAGTTAGGTTCCCTTAGGTTAGGGTATATAACGTTATAGACGTATGTAATGTCCGCACCGAGAAGTACGGGCCGGCACGCCCGGGATTTTGTAAAACATTACCAGCGAGGGTCTAGATGGGTTAGGTTAGGTTATATTACGATATAGACGTATATAATGTGCCCACCGAGAAGATGGGGCCGACACGCCAGGAATGTTGGAAGATACTACATCCGAGATGTTAAGTTGCCTTAGGTTAGGATATATAACGTTATAGACGTATACAATGTCCCCACCGAGAAGTACGGGCCGACACGACCGGGATTTTGTAAAACATTACCAGCGAGGGGCTAGATGGGTTAGGTTAAGTTATATTACGATATAGACGTATATAATCCGCCCACCGAGAAGTTGGGGCCGACTCGCCAGGAATGTTGGAAAATACTACATCCGAGATGTTAAGTTGCGTTAGGTTAGGATATATAGCGTTATAGACGCATATAATGTCCGCACCGAGACGTACGGGCGACACGTCCGGGATTCTGTAAAACATTACCAGCCAGGGGCTAGATCGGTTGGGTTAGGTTATATTACGATATAGACGTATATAATGTGCCCACCGAGAAGTACTGGCCGACACGACCGGGATTTTGTAAAACATTACCAGCGAGGGTCTAGATGGGTTAGGTTAGGTTATATTACGATATAGACGTATATAATGTGCCCACCGAGAAGTTGGGGCCGACTCGCCAGGAATGATGGAAAATACTACATCCCAGATGTTAAGTTGCCTTAGGTTAGGATACATAACGTTATAGACGTATATAATCTCCGCACCGAGACGTGCGGGACGACACGACCGGGATTCTGTAAAACATTACCAGCGAGGGTCTAGATGGGTTAGGTTAGGTTATATTACGATATAGACGTATATAATGTGCCCACCGAGAAGATGGGGCCGACCCGCCAGGAATGTTGGAAAATACTACATCCAAGAAGTTAGGTTCCCTTAGGTTAGGGTATATAACGTTGTTGACGTATATAATGTCCGCACCGAGAAGTACGGGCCGGCACGCCCGGGATTATGTAAAACATTACCAGCGAGGGTCTAGATGGGTTAGGTTAGGTTATATTACGGTATAGACGTATATAATGTGCCCACCGAGAAGATGGGGCCGACACGCCAGGAATGTTGGAAAATACTACATCCCAGATGTTAAGTTGCCTTAGGTTAGGATACATAACGTTATAGACGTATATAATCTCCGCACCGAGACGTACGGGACGACACGACCGGGATTCTGTAAAACATTACCAGCGAGGGTCTAGATGGGTTAGGTTAGGTTATATTACGATATAGATGTATATAATGTGCCCACCGAGAAGTTGGGGCCGACCCGCCAGGAATGTTGGAAAATACTACATCCGAGATGTTAAGTTGCGTTAGGTTAGGATATATAGCGTTATAGACGCATATAATGTCCGCACCGAGACGTACGGGCGACACGTCCGGGATTCTGTAAAACATTACCAGCCAGGGGCTACATCGGTTGGATTAGGTTATATTACGTTATGGACGTATATAATGTTCCCACCGAGAATTGGCGCCGACCAGCCAGGAATGTTGTGAAATAATACATCCGAGATGTTAGGTTCCCTTAGGTTACGATATATAAGGTTATAGACGTATATAATGTCCTCACCGAGAAGCACGGGCCGACACGACCGGGATTTTGTAAAACATTACCAGCGAGGGTCTAGATGGGTTAGGTTAGGTTTTATTACGATATACACGTATATAATGTGCCCACCGAGAAGTACTGGCCGACACGACCGGGATATTGTAAAACATTACCAGCGAGGGTCTAGATGGGTTAGGTTAACGCGCTATCTCAGAGTGACGTATATAATGTGCCCACCGAGAAGATGGGGCCGAACAGCCGGGAATGATGTGAAATACTACATCCGCGATGTTAGGTTCCCTTAGGTTAGGATATATAACATTATAGACGTATATAATGTCCGAACCGAGACGTACGGGACGACACGACCGGGATTTTGTAAAACATTACCAGCGAGGGTCTAGATGGGTTAGGTTAGGTTATATTACGATATAGACGTATATAATGTGCCCACCGAGAAGATGGGGCCGACCCGCCAGGAATGTTGGAAAATACTACATCCAAGAAGTTAGGTTCCCTTAGGTTAGGGTATATAACGTTATAGACGTATGTAATGTCCGCACCGAGAAGTACGGGACGACACGACCGGGATTTTGTAAAACATTACCAGCGAGGGTCTAGATGGGTTAGGTTAGGTTATATTACGATATAGACGTATATAATGTGCCCACCGAGAAGATGGGGCCGACCTGCCAGGAATGTTGGAAAATACTACATCCAAGAAGTTAGGTTCCCTTAGGTTAGGGTATATAACGTTATAGATAACGTTATATTACGTTATGGACGTATATAATGTTCCCACCGAGAATTGGCGCCGACCAACCCGGAATGTTGTGAAATAATACATCCGCGATGTTAGGTTCCCTTAGGTTAGGATATATAAGGTTATAGACGTATATAATGTCCTCACCGAGTAGCACGGGCCGACACGACCGGGATTTTGTAGAACATTACCAGCGAGGGTCTAGATGGGTTAGGTTAGGTTATATTACGATATAGACGTATATAATGTGCCCACCGAGAAGTTGGGGCCGACTCGCCAGGAATGTTGGAAAATACTACATCCCAGATGTTAAGTTGCCTTAGGTTAGGATACATAACGTTATAGACGTATATAATGTCCGCACCGAGACGTGCGGGACGACACGACCGGGATTCTGTAAAACATTACCAGCGAGGGTCTAGATGGGTTAGGTTAGGTTATATTGCGATATAGACGTATATAATCTGCCCACCGAGAAGTTGGGGCCGACTCGCCAGGAATGTTGGAAAATACTACATCCCAGATGTTATGTTGCCTTATGTTAGGATACATAACGTTATAGACGTATATAATGTCCGCACCGAGACGTACGGGCCGACACGCCCGGGATTTTGTAAAACATTACCAGCGAGGGGCTAGATGGGTTAGGTTAAGTTATATTACGATATAGACGTATATAATCCGCCCACCGAGAAGTTGGGGCCGACTCGCCAGGTATGTTGGAAAATACTAAATCCCAGATGTTAAGTTGCCTTAGGTTAGGATATATAACGTTTTAGACGTATATATTGTCCGCACAGAGACGTACGGGACGACACGACCGGGATTTTGTAAAACATTACCAGCGAGGGTCTAGATGGGTTAGGTTAGGTTATATTACGATATAGGTGTATATAATGTGCCCACCGAGAAGTTGGGGCCGACGCGCCAGGAATGTTGGAAAATACTACATCCGAGATGTTAAGTTGCCTTAGGTTAGGATATATAACGTTATAAACGCATATAATGTCCGCACCGAGACGAACGGGCCGACACGAGCGGGATTTTGATAAACATTACCAGCGAGGGTCTAGATGGGTTAGGTTAGGTTATATTACGATATAGACGTATATAATGTGCCCACCGAGAAGTAGGAGCCGACCCGCCAGGAATGTTGGAAAATACTACATCCAAGATGTTAGGTTCCCTTAGGTTAGGGTATAAAACGTTATAGACGTATATAATGTCTGCACCGAGAAGTACGGGCCGACACGACCGGGATTTTGTAAAACATTACCAGCGAGGGTCTAGATGGGTTAGGTTAGGTTATATTACGATATAGACGTATATAATGTGCCCACCGAGAAGTAGGGGCCGACCCGCCAGGATTGTTGGAAACTATTACATCCGAGATGTTAAGTTGCCTTAGGTTAGGATATATAACGTTATAGACGTATACAATGTCCCCACCGAGAAGTACTGGCCGACACGACCGGGATTTTGTAAAACAACGCGCTATCTCAGAGTGATGGGTTAGGTTAGGTTATATTACGGTATAGACGTATATAATGTGCCCACCGAGAAGATGGGGCCGACACGCCAGGAATGTTGGAAAATACTACATCCCAGATGTTAAGTTGCCTTAGGTTAGGATACATAACGTTATAGACGTATATAATCTCCGCACCGAGACGTACGGGACGACACGACCGGGATTCTGTAAAACATTACAAGCGAGGGTCTAGATGGGTTAGGTTAGGTTATATTACGATATAGATGTATATAATGTGCCCACCGAGAAGTACTGGCCGACACGACGGGGATTTTGTAAAACATTACCAGCCAGGGGCTAGATCGGTTGGGTTAGGTTATATTACGTTATGGACGTATATAATGTTCCCACCGAGAATTGGCGCCGACCAGCCCGGAATGTTGTGAAATAATACATCCGCGATGTTAGGTTCCCTTAGGTTACGATATATAAGGTTATAGACGTATATAATGTCCTCACCGAGAAGCACGGGCCGACACGACCGGGATTTTGTAAAACATTACCAGCGAGGGTCTAGATGGGTTAGGTTAGGTTTTATTACGATATAGACGTATATAATGTGCCCACCGAGAAGTACTGGCCGACACGACCGGGATTTTGTAAAACATTACCAGCGAGGGTCTAGATGGGTTAGGTTAGGTTACATTACGATATAGACGTATATAATGTGCCCACCGAGAAGATGGGGCCGAACAGCCGGGAATGTTGGAAAATACTACATCCAAGAAGTTAGGTTCCCTTAGGTTAGGGTATATAACGTTATAGACGTATGTAATGTCCGCACCGAGAAGTACGGGCCGGCACGCCCGGGATTTTGTAAAACATTACCAGCGAGGGTCTAGATGGGTTAGGTTAGGTTATATTACGATATAGACGTATATAATGTGCCCACCGAGAAGATGGGGCCGACACGCCAGGAATGTTGGAAGATACTACATCCGAGATGTTAAGTTGCCTTAGGTTAGGATATATAACGTTATAGACGTATACAATGTCCCCACCGAGAAGTACGGGCCGACACGACCGGGATTTTGTAAAACATTACCAGCGAGGGGCTAGATGGGTTAGGTTAAGTTATATTACGATATAGACGTATATAATCCGCCCACCGAGAAGTTGGGGCCGACTCGCCAGGAATGTTGGAAAATACTACATCCGAGATGTTAAGTTGCGTTAGGTTAGGATATATAGCGTTATAGACGCATATAATGTCCGCACCGAGACGTACGGGCGACACGTCCGGGATTCTGTAAAACATTACCAGCCAGGGGCTAGATCGGTTGGGTTAGGTTATATTACGTTATGGACGTATATAATGTTCCCACCGAGAATTGGCGCCGACCAGCCAGGAATGTTGTGAAATAATACATCCGCGATGTTAGGTTCCCTTAGGTTAGGATATATAAGGTTATAGACGTATATAATGTCCCCACCGAGAAGCACGGGCCGACACGACCGGGATTTTGTAAAACATTACCAGCGAGGGTCTAGATGGGTTAGGTTAGGTTATATTACGATATAGACGTATATAATGTCCCCACCGAGAAGTACTGGCCGACACGACGGGGATTTTGTAAAACATTACCAGCCAGGGGCTAGATCGGTTGGGTTAGGTTATATTACGTTATGGACGTATATAATGTTCCCACCGAGAATTGGCGCCGACCAGCCCGGAATGTTGTGAAATAATACATCCGCGATGTTAGGTTCCCTTAGGTTAGGATATATAAGGTTATAGACGTATATAATGTCCTCACCGAGTAGCACGGGCCGACACGACCGGGATTTTGTAAAACATTACCAGCGAGGGTCTAGATGGGTTAGGTTAGGTTATATTACGATATAGACGTATATAATGTGCCCACCGAGAAGTTGGGGCCGACTCGCCAGGAATGTTGGAAAATACTACATCCCAGATGTTATGTTGCCTTATGTTAGGATACATAACGTTATAGACGTATATAATGTCCGCACCGAGACGTACGGGCCGACACGCCCGGGATTTTGTAAAACATTACCAGCGAGGGGCTAGATGGGTTAGGTTAAGTTATATTACGATATAGACGTATATAATCCGCCCACCGAGAAGTTTGGGCCGACTCGCCAGGTATGTTGGAAAATACTAAATCCCAGATGTTAAGTTGCCTTAGGTTAGGATATATAACGTTTTAGACGTATATATTGTCCGCACAGAGACGTACGGGACGACACGACCGGGATTTTGTAAAACATTACCAGCGAGGGTCTAGATGGGTTAGGTTAGGTTATATTACGATATAGACGTATATAATGTCCCCACCGAGAAGTACTGGCCGACACGACCGGGATTTTGTAAAACATTACCAGCGAGGGTCTAGATGGGTTAGGTTAGGCTATATTACGATATAGATGTATATAATGTGCCCACCGAGAAGTTGGGGCCGACGCGCCAGGAATGTTGGAAAATACTACATCCGAGATGTTAGGTTCCCTTAGGTTAGGGTATATAACGTTATAGACTTATATAATGTCCGCACTGAGAAGTACGGGCCGACACGCCCCGGATTTTGTAAAACATTACCAGCGAGGGTCTAGATGGGTTAGGTTAGGTTATATTACGATATAGATGTATATAATGTGCCCACCGAGAAGCACGGGCCGACACGACCGGGATTTTGTAAAACATTACCAGCGAGGGTCTAGATGGGTTAGGTTAGGTTATATTACGAAATAGACGTATATAATGTCCACACCGAGAAGTACAGGCCGACACGACCGGAAATCTGTAAAACATTACCAGCGAGGGGCTAGATGGGTTAGGTTAGGTTATATTACGTTATAGACGTATATAATGTTCCCACCGAGAAGTGGAGCCGACCCGCCAGGAATGTTGTGAAATACTACATCCGAGATGTTAGGTAGCCTTAGGTTAGGGTATATAACGTTATAGACGTATATAATGACCCCACCGAGAAGTACTGTCCGACACGACCGGGATTTTGTAAAACATTACCAGCGAGGGTCTAGATGGGTTAGGTTAGGTTATATTACGATATAGACGTATATAATGTCCCCACCGAGAAGTTGGGGCCGACTCGCCAGGAATGTTGGAAAATACTACATCCCAGATGTTAAGTTGCCTTAGGTTAGGATACGTAACTTTATAGACGTATATAATGTCCGCACTGAGACGTACGGGACGACACGCCCGGAATTTTGTAAAACATTACCAGCGAGGGTCTAGATGGGTTAGGTTAGGTTATATTACGATATAGACGTATATAATGTCCCCACCGAGAAGTACTGGCCGACACGACCGGGATTTTGTAAAACATTACCAGCGAGGGTCTAGATGTGTTAGGTTAGGTTACATTACGATATAGGCGTATATAATGTGTCCACCGAGAAGTAGGAGCCGACCCGCCAGGACTGTTCGAAAATACTACATCCAAGATGTTAGGTTCCCTTAGGTTAGGGTATATAACGTTATAGACTTATATAATGTCCGCACTGAGAAGTACGGGCCGACACGCCCCGGATTTTGTAAAACATTACCAGCGAGGGGCTAGATGGGTTAGGTTAGGTTATATTACGTTATAGACGTATATAATGTTCCCACCGAGAAGTGGAGCCGACCCGCCAGGAGTGTTGTGAAATACTACATCCGAGATGTTAAGTTGCCTTAGGTTAGGATATATAACGTTATAGACGTATATAATGTCCGCATAGAGACGTACGGTACGACACGACCGGGATTTTGTAAAACATTACCAGCGAGGGGCTAGATGGGTTAGGTTAAGTTATATTACGATATAGACGTATATAATCCGCCCACCGAGAAGTTGGGGCCGACTCGCCAGGTATGTTGGAAAATACTAAATCCCAGATGTTAAGTTGCCTTAGGTTAGGATATATAACGTTTTAGACGTATATATTGTCCGCACAGAGACGTACGGGACGACACGACCGGGATTTTGTAAAACATTACCAGCGAGGGTCTAGATGGGTTAGGTTAGGTTATATTACGATATAGGTGTATATAATGTGCCCACCGAGAAGTTGGGGCCGACGCGCCAGGAATGTTGGAAAATACTACATCCGAGATGTTAAGTTGCCTTAGGTTAGGATATATAACGTTATAAACGCATATAATGTCCGCACCGAGACGAACGGGCCGACACGAGCGGGATTTTGATAAACATTACCAGCGAGGGTCTAGATGGGTTAGGTTAGGTTATATTACGATATAGACGTATATAATGTGCCCACCGAGAAGTAGGAGCCGACCCGCCAGGAATGTTGGAAAATACTACATCCAAGATGTTAGGTTCCCTTAGGTTAGGGTATAAAACGTTATAGACGTATATAATGTCTGCACCGAGAAGTACGGGCCGACACGACCGGGATTTTGTAAAACATTACCAGCGAGGGTCTAGATGGGTTAGGTTAGGTTATATTACGATATAGACGTATATAATGTGCCCACCGAGAAGTAGGGGCCGACCCGCCAGGATTGTTGGAAACTATTACATCCGAGATGTTAAGTTGCCTTAGGTTAGGATATATAACGTTATAGACGTATACAATGTCCCCACCGAGAAGTACTGGCCGACACGACCGGGATTTTGTAAAACATTACCAGCGAGGGTCTAGATGGGTTAGGTTAGGTTATATTACGGTATAGACGTATATAATGTGCCCACCGAGAAGATGGGGCCGACACGCCAGGAATGTTGGAAAATACTACATCCCAGATGTTAAGTTGCCTTAGGTTAGGATACATAACGTTATAGACGTATATAATCTCCGCACCGAGACGTACGGGACGACACGACCGGGATTCTGTAAAACATTACAAGCGAGGGTCTAGATGGGTTAGGTTAGGTTATATTACGATATAGATGTATATAATGTGCCCACCGAGAAGTACTGGCCGACACGACGGGGATTTTGTAAAACATTACCAGCCAGGGGCTAGATCGGTTGGGTTAGGTTATATTACGTTATGGACGTATATAATGTTCCCACCGAGAATTGGCGCCGACCAGCCCGGAATGTTGTGAAATAATACATCCGCGATGTTAGGTTCCCTTAGGTTACGATATATAAGGTTATAGACGTATATAATGTCCTCACCGAGAAGCACGGGCCGACACGACCGGGATTTTGTAAAACATTACCAGCGAGGGTCTAGATGGGTTAGGTTAGGTTTTATTACGATATAGACGTATATAATGTGCCCACCGAGAAGTACTGGCCGACACGACCGGGATTTTGTAAAACATTACCAGCGAGGGTCTAGATGGGTTAGGTTAGGTTACATTACGATATAGACGTATATAATGTGCCCACCGAGAAGATGGGGCCGAACAGCCGGGAATGTTGGAAAATACTACATCCAAGAAGTTAGGTTCCCTTAGGTTAGGGTATATAACGTTATAGACGTATGTAATGTCCGCACCGAGAAGTACGGGCCGGCACGCCCGGGATTTTGTAAAACATTACCAGCGAGGGTCTAGATGGGTTAGGTTAGGTTATATTACGATATAGACGTATATAATGTGCCCACCGAGAAGATGGGGCCGACACGCCAGGAATGTTGGAAGATACTACATCCGAGATGTTAAGTTGCCTTAGGTTAGGATATATAACGTTATAGACGTATACAATGTCCCCACCGAGAAGTACGGGCCGACACGACCGGGATTTTGTAAAACATTACCAGCGAGGGGCTAGATGGGTTAGGTTAAGTTATATTACGATATAGACGTATATAATCCGCCCACCGAGAAGTTGGGGCCGACTCGCCAGGAATGTTGGAAAATACTACATCCGAGATGTTAAGTTGCGTTAGGTTAGGATATATAGCGTTATAGACGCATATAATGTCCGCACCGAGACGTACGGGCGACACGTCCGGGATTCTGTAAAACATTACCAGCCAGGGGCTAGATCGGTTGGGTTAGGTTATATTACGTTATGGACGTATATAATGTTCCCACCGAGAATTGGCGCCGACCAGCCAGGAATGTTGTGAAATAATACATCCGCGATGTTAGGTTCCCTTAGGTTAGGATATATAAGGTTATAGACGTATATAATGTCCCCACCGAGAAGCACGGGCCGACACGACCGGGATTTTGTAAAACATTACCAGCGAGGGTCTAGATGGGTTAGGTTAGGTTATATTACGATATAGACGTATATAATGTCCCCACCGAGAAGTACTGGCCGACACGACGGGGATTTTGTAAAACATTACCAGCCAGGGGCTAGATCGGTTGGGTTAGGTTATATTACGTTATGGACGTATATAATGTTCCCACCGAGAATTGGCGCCGACCAGCCCGGAATGTTGTGAAATAATACATCCGCGATGTTAGGTTCCCTTAGGTTAGGATATATAAGGTTATAGACGTATATAATGTCCTCACCGAGTAGCACGGGCCGACACGACCGGGATTTTGTAAAACATTACCAGCGAGGGTCTAGATGGGTTAGGTTAGGTTATATTACGATATAGACGTATATAATGTGCCCACCGAGAAGTTGGGGCCGACTCGCCAGGAATGTTGGAAAATACTACATCCCAGATGTTATGTTGCCTTATGTTAGGATACATAACGTTATAGACGTATATAATGTCCGCACCGAGACGTACGGGCCGACACGCCCGGGATTTTGTAAAACATTACCAGCGAGGGGCTAGATGGGTTAGGTTAAGTTATATTACGATATAGACGTATATAATCCGCCCACCGAGAAGTTTGGGCCGACTCGCCAGGTATGTTGGAAAATACTAAATCCCAGATGTTAAGTTGCCTTAGGTTAGGATATATAACGTTTTAGACGTATATATTGTCCGCACAGAGACGTACGGGACGACACGACCGGGATTTTGTAAAACATTACCAGCGAGGGTCTAGATGGGTTAGGTTAGGTTATATTACGATATAGACGTATATAATGTCCCCACCGAGAAGTACTGGCCGACACGACCGGGATTTTGTAAAACATTACCAGCGAGGGTCTAGATGGGTTAGGTTAGGCTATATTACGATATAGATGTATATAATGTGCCCACCGAGAAGTTGGGGCCGACGCGCCAGGAATGTTGGAAAATACTACATCCGAGATGTTAGGTTCCCTTAGGTTAGGGTATATAACGTTATAGACTTATATAATGTCCGCACTGAGAAGTACGGGCCGACACGCCCCGGATTTTGTAAAACATTACCAGCGAGGGTCTAGATGGGTTAGGTTAGGTTATATTACGATATAGATGTATATAATGTGCCCACCGAGAAGCACGGGCCGACACGACCGGGATTTTGTAAAACATTACCAGCGAGGGTCTAGATGGGTTAGGTTAGGTTATATTACGAAATAGACGTATATAATGTCCACACCGAGAAGTACAGGCCGACACGACCGGAAATCTGTAAAACATTACCAGCGAGGGGCTAGATGGGTTAGGTTAGGTTATATTACGTTATAGACGTATATAATGTTCCCACCGAGAAGTGGAGCCGACCCGCCAGGAATGTTGTGAAATACTACATCCGAGATGTTAGGTAGCCTTAGGTTAGGGTATATAACGTTATAGACGTATATAATGACCCCACCGAGAAGTACTGTCCGACACGACCGGGATTTTGTAAAACATTACCAGCGAGGGTCTAGATGGGTTAGGTTAGGTTATATTACGATATAGACGTATATAATGTCCCCACCGAGAAGTTGGGGCCGACTCGCCAGGAATGTTGGAAAATACTACATCCCAGATGTTAAGTTGCCTTAGGTTAGGATACGTAACTTTATAGACGTATATAATGTCCGCACTGAGACGTACGGGACGACACGCCCGGAATTTTGTAAAACATTACCAGCGAGGGTCTAGATGGGTTAGGTTAGGTTATATTACGATATAGACGTATATAATGTCCCCACCGAGAAGTACTGGCCGACACGACCGGGATTTTGTAAAACATTACCAGCGAGGGTCTAGATGTGTTAGGTTAGGTTACATTACGATATAGGCGTATATAATGTGTCCACCGAGAAGTAGGAGCCGACCCGCCAGGACTGTTCGAAAATACTACATCCAAGATGTTAGGTTCCCTTAGGTTAGGGTATATAACGTTATAGACTTATATAATGTCCGCACTGAGAAGTACGGGCCGACACGCCCCGGATTTTGTAAAACATTACCAGCGAGGGGCTAGATGGGTTAGGTTAGGTTATATTACGTTATAGACGTATATAATGTTCCCACCGAGAAGTGGAGCCGACCCGCCAGGAGTGTTGTGAAATACTACATCCGAGATGTTAAGTTGCCTTAGGTTAGGATATATAACGTTATAGACGTATATAATGTCCGCATAGAGACGTACGGTACGACACGACCGGGATTTTGTAAAACATTACCAGCGAGGGGCTAGATGGGTTAGGTTAAGTTATATTACGATATAGACGTATATAATCCGCCCACCGAGAAGTTGGGGCCGACTCGCCAGGTATGTTGGAAAATACTAAATCCCAGATGTTAAGTTGCCTTAGGTTAGGATATATAACGTTTTAGACGTATATATTGTCCGCACAGAGACGTACGGGACGACACGACCGGGATTTTGTAAAACATTACCAGCGAGGGTCTAGATGGGTTAGGTTAGGTTATATTACGATATAGGTGTATATAATGTGCCCACCGAGAAGTTGGGGCCGACGCGCCAGGAATGTTGGAAAATACTACATCCGAGATGTTAAGTTGCCTTAGGTTAGGATATATAACGTTATAAACGCATATAATGTCCGCACCGAGACGAACGGGCCGACACGAGCGGGATTTTGATAAACATTACCAGCGAGGGTCTAGATGGGTTAGGTTAGGTTATATTACGATATAGACGTATATAATGTGCCCACCGAGAAGTAGGAGCCGACCCGCCAGGAATGTTGGAAAATACTACATCCAAGATGTTAGGTTCCCTTAGGTTAGGGTATAAAACGTTATAGACGTATATAATGTCTGCACCGAGAAGTACGGGCCGACACGACCGGGATTTTGTAAAACATTACCAGCGAGGGTCTAGATGGGTTAGGTTAGGTTATATTACGATATAGACGTATATAATGTGCCCACCGAGAAGTAGGGGCCGACCCGCCAGGATTGTTGGAAACTATTACATCCGAGATGTTAAGTTGCCTTAGGTTAGGATATATAACGTTATAGACGTATACAATGTCCCCACCGAGAAGTACTGGCCGACACGACCGGGATTTTGTAAAACATTACCAGCGAGGGTCTAGATGGGTTAGGTTAGGTTATATTACGGTATAGACGTATATAATGTGCCCACCGAGAAGATGGGGCCGACACGCCAGGAATGTTGGAAAATACTACATCCCAGATGTTAAGTTGCCTTAGGTTAGGATACATAACGTTATAGACGTATATAATCTCCGCACCGAGACGTACGGGACGACACGACCGGGATTCTGTAAAACATTACAAGCGAGGGTCTAGATGGGTTAGGTTAGGTTATATTACGATATAGATGTATATAATGTGCCCACCGAGAAGTACTGGCCGACACGACGGGGATTTTGTAAAACATTACCAGCCAGGGGCTAGATCGGTTGGGTTAGGTTATATTACGTTATGGACGTATATAATGTTCCCACCGAGAATTGGCGCCGACCAGCCCGGAATGTTGTGAAATAATACATCCGCGATGTTAGGTTCCCTTAGGTTACGATATATAAGGTTATAGACGTATATAATGTCCTCACCGAGAAGCACGGGCCGACACGACCGGGATTTTGTAAAACATTACCAGCGAGGGTCTAGATGGGTTAGGTTAGGTTTTATTACGATATAGACGTATATAATGTGCCCACCGAGAAGTACTGGCCGACACGACCGGGATTTTGTAAAACATTACCAGCGAGGGTCTAGATGGGTTAGGTTAGGTTACATTACGATATAGACGTATATAATGTGCCCACCGAGAAGATGGGGCCGAACAGCCGGGAATGTTGGAAAATACTACATCCAAGAAGTTAGGTTCCCTTAGGTTAGGGTATATAACGTTATAGACGTATGTAATGTCCGCACCGAGAAGTACGGGCCGGCACGCCCGGGATTTTGTAAAACATTACCAGCGAGGGTCTAGATGGGTTAGGTTAGGTTATATTACGATATAGACGTATATAATGTGCCCACCGAGAAGATGGGGCCGACACGCCAGGAATGTTGGAAGATACTACATCCGAGATGTTAAGTTGCCTTAGGTTAGGATATATAACGTTATAGACGTATACAATGTCCCCACCGAGAAGTACGGGCCGACACGACCGGGATTTTGTAAAACATTACCAGCGAGGGGCTAGATGGGTTAGGTTAAGTTATATTACGATATAGACGTATATAATCCGCCCACCGAGAAGTTGGGGCCGACTCGCCAGGAATGTTGGAAAATACTACATCCGAGATGTTAAGTTGCGTTAGGTTAGGATATATAGCGTTATAGACGCATATAATGTCCGCACCGAGACGTACGGGCGACACGTCCGGGATTCTGTAAAACATTACCAGCCAGGGGCTAGATCGGTTGGGTTAGGTTATATTACGTTATGGACGTATATAATGTTCCCACCGAGAATTGGCGCCGACCAGCCAGGAATGTTGTGAAATAATACATCCGCGATGTTAGGTTCCCTTAGGTTAGGATATATAAGGTTATAGACGTATATAATGTCCCCACCGAGAAGCACGGGCCGACACGACCGGGATTTTGTAAAACATTACCAGCGAGGGTCTAGATGGGTTAGGTTAGGTTATATTACGATATAGACGTATATAATGTCCCCACCGAGAAGTACTGGCCGACACGACGGGGATTTTGTAAAACATTACCAGCCAGGGGCTAGATCGGTTGGGTTAGGTTATATTACGTTATGGACGTATATAATGTTCCCACCGAGAATTGGCGCCGACCAGCCCGGAATGTTGTGAAATAATACATCCGCGATGTTAGGTTCCCTTAGGTTAGGATATATAAGGTTATAGACGTATATAATGTCCTCACCGAGTAGCACGGGCCGACACGACCGGGATTTTGTAAAACATTACCAGCGAGGGTCTAGATGGGTTAGGTTAGGTAATATTACGATATAGACGTATATAATGTGCCCACCGAGAAGTTGGGGCCGACTCGCCAGGAATGTTGGAAAATACTACATCCCAGATGTTATGTTGCCTTATGTTAGGATACATAACGTTATAGACGTATATAATGTCCGCACCGAGACGTACGGGCCGACACGCCCGGGATTTTGTAAAACATTACCAGCGAGGGGCTAGATGGGTTAGGTTAAGTTATATTACGATATAGACGTATATAATCCGCCCACCGAGAAGTTTGGGCCGACTCGCCAGGTATGTTGGAAAATACTAAATCCCAGATGTTAAGTTGCCTTAGGTTAGGATATATAACGTTTTAGACGTATATATTGTCCGCACAGAGACGTACGGGACGACACGACCGGGATTTTGTAAAACATTACCAGCGAGGGTCTAGATGGGTTAGGTTAGGTTATATTACGATATAGACGTATATAATGTCCCCACCGAGAAGTACTGGCCGACACGACCGGGATTTTGTAAAACATTACCAGCGAGGGTCTAGATGGGTTAGGTTAGGCTATATTACGATATAGATGTATATAATGTGCCCACCGAGAAGTTGGGGCCGACGCGCCAGGAATGTTGGAAAATACTACATCCGAGATGTTAGGTTCCCTTAGGTTAGGGTATATAACGTTATAGACTTATATAATGTCCGCACTGAGAAGTACGGGCCGACACGCCCCGGATTTTGTAAAACATTACCAGCGAGGGTCTAGATGGGTTAGGTTAGGTTATATTACGATATAGATGTATATAATGTGCCCACCGAGAAGCACGGGCCGACACGACCGGGATTTTGTAAAACATTACCAGCGAGGGTCTAGATGGGTTAGGTTAGGTTATATTACGAAATAGACGTATATAATGTCCACACCGAGAAGTACAGGCCGACACGACCGGAAATCTGTAAAACATTACCAGCGAGGGGCTAGATGGGTTAGGTTAGGTTATATTACGTTATAGACGTATATAATGTTCCCACCGAGAAGTGGAGCCGACCCGCCAGGAATGTTGTGAAATACTACATCCGAGATGTTAGGTAGCCTTAGGTTAGGGTATATAACGTTATAGACGTATATAATGACCCCACCGAGAAGTACTGTCCGACACGACCGGGATTTTGTAAAACATTACCAGCGAGGGTCTAGATGGGTTAGGTTAGGTTATATTACGATATAGACGTATATAATGTCCCCACCGAGAAGTTGGGGCCGACTCGCCAGGAATGTTGGAAAATACTACATCCCAGATGTTAAGTTGCCTTAGGTTAGGATACGTAACTTTATAGACGTATATAATGTCCGCACTGAGACGTACGGGACGACACGCCCGGAATTTTGTAAAACATTACCAGCGAGGGTCTAGATGGGTTAGGTTAGGTTATATTACGATATAGACGTATATAATGTCCCCACCGAGAAGTACTGGCCGACACGACCGGGATTTTGTAAAACATTACCAGCGAGGGTCTAGATGTGTTAGGTTAGGTTACATTACGATATAGGCGTATATAATGTGTCCACCGAGAAGTAGGAGCCGACCCGCCAGGACTGTTCGAAAATACTACATCCAAGATGTTAGGTTCCCTTAGGTTAGGGTATATAACGTTATAGACTTATATAATGTCCGCACTGAGAAGTACGGGCCGACACGCCCCGGATTTTGTAAAACATTACCAGCGAGGGGCTAGATGGGTTAGGTTAGGTTATATTACGTTATAGACGTATATAATGTTCCCACCGAGAAGTGGAGCCGACCCGCCAGGAGTGTTGTGAAATACTACATCCGAGATGTTAAGTTGCCTTAGGTTAGGATATATAACGTTATAGACGTATATAATGTCCGCATAGAGACGTACGGTACGACACGACCGGGATTCTGTAAAACATTACCAGCGAGGGGCTAGATCGGTTAGGTTAGGTTATATTACGTTATAGACGTATATAATGTTCCCACCGAGAAGTGGGGCCGACCCGCCAGGAATGTTGTGAAATACTACATTCGAGATGTTAGGTAGCCTTAGGTTAGGGTATATAACGTTATAGACGTATATAATGACCCCACCGAGAAGTACGGGCCGACACGCCCGGGATTTTGTAAAACATTACCAGCCAGTGTCTAGATGGGTTAGGTTAGGTTATATTACGATATAGACGTATATAATGTGCCCACCGAGAAGATGGGGCCGACCCGCCAGGAATGTTGCAAAATACTACATCCGAGATGTTAAGTTGCCTTAGGTTAGGATATATAACGGTATAAACGTATATAATGTCCCCAGCGAGAAGTACGGGCCGACACGACCGGGATTTTGTAAAACATTACTAGCGAGGGTCTAGATGGGTTAGGTTAGGTTATATTACGATATAGACGTATATAATGTGCCCACCGAGAAGTTGGGGCCGACTCGCCAGGAATGTTGGAAAATACTACATCCCAGTTGTTACGTGGCCTTAGGTTAGGATAAATAACGTTATAGACGTATATAATCTCCGCACCGAGACGTACGGGACGACACGACCGGGATTCTGTAAAGCATTACCAGCGAGGGTCTAGATGGGTTAGGTTAGGTTATATTACGATATAGACGTATATAATGTTCCCACCGAGAAGTACTGGCCGACACGACCGGGATTTTGTAAAACATTACCAGCGAGGGTCTAGATGGGTTAGGTTAGGTTATATTGCGATATAGACGTATATATTCTGCCCACCGAGAAGTTGGGGCCGACTCGCCAGGAATTTTGGAAAATACTACATCCCAGATGTTAAGTTGCCTTAGGTTAGGATACGTAACTTTATAGACGTATATAATGTCCGCACTGAGACGTACGGGACGACACGCCCGGGATTTTGTAAAACATTACCAACGAGGGACTAGATGGGTTAGGTTAGGTTATATTACGATATAGACGTATATAATGTCCCCACCGAGAAGTACTGGCCGTCACGACCGGGATTTTGTAAAACATTACCAGCGAGGGTCTAGATGGGTTAGGTTAGGTTATACTACGATATAGACATATATAATCTGCCCACCGAGAAGTTGGGGCCGACTCACCAGGAATGTTGGAAAATACTACATCCCAGATGTTAAGTTGCCTTAGGTTAGGATACATAACGTTATAGACGTATATAATGTCCGCACCGAGACGTACGGGACGAAACGACCGGGATTTTGTAAAACATTACCAGCGAGGGTCTAGATGGGTTAGGTTAGGTTACATTACGATATAGGCGTATATAATGTGTCCACCGAGAAGTAGGAGCCGATCCGGCAGGAATGTTGGAAAATACTACATCCAAGATGTTAGGTTCCCTTAGGATAGGGTATATAATGTTATAGACTTATACAATGTCCGCACCGAGAAGTACGGGCCGACACGCCCGGGATTTTGTAAAACATTACCAGCGAGGGTCTAGATGGGTTAGGTTAGGTTATATTACGATATAGACGTATATTTTGTGCCCACCGAGAACATGGGGCCGACCCGCCAGGAATGTTGGAAAATACTACATCCGAGATGTTACGTTGCCTTAGGTTAGGATATATAACGCTATAGACGTATATAATGTCCGCACCGAGAAGTACGGGCCGACACGACCGGGATTTTGTAAAACGTTACCAGCGAGGGTCTAGATGGGTTAGGTTAGGTTATATTACGATATAGATGTATATAATGTGCCCACCGAGAAGCACGGGCGGACACGACCGGGATTTTGTAAAACATTACCAGCGAGGATCTAGATGGGTTAGGTTAGGTTATATTACGATATAGACGTATATAATGTCCCCACCGAGAAGTACCGGCCGACACGACCGGGATTTTGTAAAACATTACCAGCGAGGGTCTAGATGGGTTAGGTTAGGTTATATTACGATATAGACGTATATAATGTGCCCACCGAGAAGTTGGGGCCGACTCGCCAGGAATGTTGGAAAATACTACATCCCAGATGTTAAGTTGCCTTAGGTTAGGATACATAACGTTATAGACGTATATAATCTCCGCACCGAGACGTACGGGCCGACACGACCGGGATTTTGTAAAACATTACCAGCGAGGGTCTAGATGGGTTAGGTTAGGTTACCTTACGATATAGGCGTATATAATGTGTCCACCGAGAAGTAGGAGCCGACCCGCCAGGAATGTTGCAAAATACTACATCCAAGATGTTAGGTTCCCTTAGGTTAGGGTATATAACGTTATAGACTTATATAATGTCCGCACCGAGAAGTACGGGCCGACACGCCCGGGATTTTGTAAAACATTACCAGCGAGGGTCTAGATGGGTTAGGTTAGGTTATATTACGATATAGACGTATATAATCTGCCCACCGAGAAGTTGGGGCCGACTCGCCAGGAATTTTGGAAAATACTACATCCCAGATGTTAAGTTGCCTTAGGTTAGGATACGTAACTTTATAGACGTATATAATGTCCGCACTGAGACGTACGGGACGACACGCCCGGGATTTTGTAAAACATTACCAACGAGGGTCTAGATGGGTTAGGTTAGGTTATATTACGATATAGACGTATATAATGTCCCCACCGAGAAGTACTGGCCGTCACGACCGGGATTTTGTAAAACATTACCAGCGAGGGTCTAGATGGGTTAGGTTAGGTTATACTACGATATAGACGTATATAATCTGCCCACCGAGAAGTTGGGGCCGACTCACCAGGAATGTTGGAAAATACTACATCCCAGATGTTAAGTTGCCTTAGGTTAGGATACATAACGTTATAGACGTATATAATGTCCGCACCGAGACGTACGGGACGAAACGACCGGGATTTTGTAAAACATTACCAGCGAGGGTCTAGATGGGTTAGGTTAGGTTACATTACGATATAGGCGTATATAATGTGTCCACCGAGAAGTAGGAGCCGTCCCGGCTGGAATGTTGGAAAATACTACATCCAAGATGTTAGGTTCCCTTAGGATAGGGTATATAACGTTATAGACTTATACAATGTCCGCACCGAGAAGTACGGGCCGACACGCCCGGGATTTTGTAAAACATTACCAGCGAGGGTCTAGATGGGTTAGGTTAGGTTATATTACGATATAGACGTATATTTTGTGCCCACCGAGAACATGGGGCCGACCCGCCAGGAATGTTGGAAAATACTACATCCGAGATGTTAAGTTGCCTTAGGTTAGGATATATAACGCTATAGACGTATATAATGTGCGCACCGAGACGTACGGGCCGACACGACCGGGATTTTGTAAAACGTTACCAGCGAGGGTCTAGATGGGTTAGGTTAGGTTATATTACGATATAGATGTATATAATGTGCCCACCGAGAAGCACGGGCGGACACGACCGGGATTTTGTAAAACATTACCAGCGAGGATCTAGATGGGTTAGGTTAGGTTATATTACGATATAGACGTATATAATGTCCCCACCGAGAAGTACCGGCCGACACGACCGGGATTTTGTAAAACATTACCAGCGAGGGTCTAGATGGGTTAGGTTAGGTTATATTACGATATAGACGTATATAATGTGCCCACCGAGAAGTAGGTGCCGACCCGCCAGGAATGTTGGAAAATACTACATCCAAGATGTTAGGTTCCCTTAGGTTAGGGTATAAAACGTTATAGACTTATATAATGTCCGCACCGAGAAGTACAGGCCGACACGCCCGGGATTTTGTAAAATATTACCAGCGAGTGTCTAGATGGGTTAGGTTAGGTTATATTACGATATAGACGTATATAATGTGCCCATCGAGAAGATGGGGCCGACCCGCCAGGAATGTTGGAAAATACTACATCCGAGATGTTAAGTTGCCGTAGGTTAGGATATATAACGTTATAGACGTATATAATGTCCCCACCGAGAAGTACGGGCCGACACGAGCGGGATTCTGTAAAGCATTACCAGCGAGGGTCTAGATGGGTTAGGTTAGGTTATATTACGATATAGATGTATATAATGTGCCCACCGCGAAGCACGGGCCGACACGACCGGGATTTTGTGAAACATTACCAGCGAGGGTCTAGATGGGTTAGGTTAGGTTATATTACGATATAGACGTATATAATGTCCCCACCGAGAAGTACTGGCCGACACGACCGGGATTTTGTAAAACATTACCAGCGAGGGTCTAGATGGGGTAGGTTAGGCTATATTACGATATAGATGTATATAATGTGCCCACCGAGAAGTTGGGGCCGACGCGCCAGGAATGTTGGAAAATACTACATCCGAGATGTTAGGTTCCCTTAGGTTAGGGTATATAACGTTATAGACTTATATAATGTCCGCACTGAGAAGTACGGGCCGACACGCCCCGGATTTTGTAAAACATTACCAGCGAGGGTCTAGATGGGTTAGGTTAGGTTATATTACGATATAGATGTATATAATGTGCCCACCGAGAAGCACGGGCCGACACGACCGGGATTTTGTAAAACATTACCAGCGAGGGTCTAGATGGGTTAGGTTAGGTTATATTACGATATAGACGTATATAATGTCCACACCGAGAAGTACAGGCCGACACGACCGGAAATCTGTAAAACATTACCAGCGAGGGGCTAGATGGGTTAGGTTAGGTTATATTACGTTATAGACGTATATAATGTTCCCACCGAGAAGTGGAGCCGACCCGCCAGGAATGTTGTGAAATACTACATCCGAGATGTTAAGTTGCCTTAGGTTAGGATATATAACGTTATAGACGTATATAATGTCCGCATAGAGACGTACGGGACGACACGACCGGGATTCTGTAAAACATTACCAGCGAGAGGCTAGATCGGTTAGGTTAGGTTATATTACGTTATAGACGTATATAATGTTCCCACCGAGAAGTGGGGCCGACCCGCCAGGAATGTTGTGAAATACTACATTCGAGATGTTAGGTAGCCTTAGGTTAGGGTATATAACGTTATAGACGTATATAATGACCCCACCGAGAAGTACTGGCCGACACGACCGGAATTTTGTAAAACATTACCAGCGAGGGTCTAGATGGGTTAGGTTAGGTTATATTACGATATAGACGTATATAATGTCCCCACCGAGAAGTTGGGGCCGACTCGCCAGGAATGTTGGAAAATACTACATCCCAGATGTTAAGTTGCCTTAGGTTAGGATATATAACGCTATAGATGTATATAATGTGCCCACCGAGAAGCACGGGCGGACACGACCGGGATTTTGTAAAACATTACCAGCGAGGATCTAGATGGGTTAGGTTAGGTTATATTACGATATAGACGTATATAATGTCCCCACCGAGAAGTACCGGCCGACACGACCGGGATTTTGTAAAACATTACCAGCGAGGGTCTAGATGGGTTAGGTTAGGTTATATTACGATATAGACGTATATAATGTGCCCACCGAGAAGTTGGGGCCGACTCGCCAGGAATGTTGGAAAATACTACATCCCAGATGTTAAGTTGCCTTAGGTTAGGATACATAACGTTATAGACGTATATAATCTCCGCACCGAGACGTACGGGCCGACACGACCGGGATTTTGTAAAACATTACCAGCGAGGGTCTAGGTGGGTTAGGTTGGGTTACATTACGATATAGGCGTATATAATGTGTCCACCGAGAAGTAGGAGCCGACCCGCCAGGAATGTTGCAAAATACTACATCCAAGATGTTAGGTTCCCTTAGGTTAGGGTATATAACGTTATAGACTTATATAATGTCCGCACCGAGAAGTACGGGCCGACACGCCCGGGATTTTGTAAAACATTACCAGCGAGGGTCTAGATGGGATAGGTTAGGTTATATTACGATATAGACGTATATAATCTGCCCACCGAGAAGTTGGGGCCGACTCGCCAGGAATTTTGGAAAATACTACATCCCAGATGTTAAGTTGCCTTAGGTTAGGATACGTAACTTTATAGACGTATATAATGTCCGCACTGTGACGTACGGGACGACACGCCCGGGATTTTGTAAAACATTACCAACGAGGGTCTAGATGGGTTAGGTTAGGTTATATTACGATATAGACGTATATAATGTCCCCACCGAGAAGTACTGGCCGTCACGACCGGGATTTTGTAAAACATTACCAACGAGGGTCTAGATGGGTTAGGTTAGGTTATATTACGATATAGACGTATATAATGTCCCCACCGAGAAGTACTGGCCGTCACGACCGGGATTTTGTAAAACATTACCAGCGAGGGGCTAGATGGGTTAGGTTAGGTTATATTACGTTATAGACGTATATAATGTTCCCACCGAGAAGTGGAGCCGACCCGCCAGGAGTGTTGTGAAATACTACATCCGAGATGTTAAGTTGCCTTAGGTTAGGATATATAACGTTATAGACGTATATAATGTCCGCATAGAGACGTACGGTACGACACGACCGGGATTCTGTAAAGCATTACCAGCGAGGGTCTAGATGGGTTAGGTTAGGTTATATTACGATATAGACGTATATAATGTGCCCACCGAGAAGATGGGGCCGACCCGCCAGGAATGTTGGAAAATACTACATCCGAGATGTTAAGTTGCCTTAGGTTAGGATATATAACGGTATAAACGTATATAATGTCCCCACCGAGAAGTACTGGCCGACACGACGGGGATTTTGTAAAACATTACCAGCCAGGGGCTAGATCGGTTGGGTTAGGTTATATTACGTTATGGACGTATATAATGTTCCCACCGAGAATTGGCGCCGACCAGCCCGGAATGTTGTGAAATAATACATCCGCGATGTTAGGTTCCCTTAGGTTAGGATATATAAGGTTATAGACGTATATAATGTCCTCACCGAGTAGCACGGGCCGACACGACCGGGATTTTGTAAAACATTACCAGCGAGGGTCTAGATGGGTTAGGTTAGGTTATATTACGATATAGACGTATATAATGTGCCCACCGAGAAGTTGGGGCCGACTCGCCAGGAATGTTGGAAAATACTACATCCCAGATGTTATGTTGCCTTATGTTAGGATACATAACGTTATAGACGTATATAATGTCCGCACCGAGACGTACGGGCCGACACGCCCGGGATTTTGTAAAACATTACCAGCGAGGGGCTAGATGGGTTAGGTTAAGTTATATTACGATATAGACGTATATAATCCGCCCACCGAGAAGTTTGGGCCGACTCGCCAGGTATGTTGGAAAATACTAAATCCCAGATGTTAAGTTGCCTTAGGTTAGGATATATAACGTTTTAGACGTATATATTGTCCGCACAGAGACGTACGGGACGACACGACCGGGATTTTGTAAAACATTACCAGCGAGGGTCTAGATGGGTTAGGTTAGGTTATATTACGATATAGACGTATATAATGTCCCCACCGAGAAGTACTGGCCGACACGACCGGGATTTTGTAAAACATTACCAGCGAGGGTCTAGATGGGTTAGGTTAGGCTATATTACGATATAGATGTATATAATGTGCCCACCGAGAAGTTGGGGCCGACGCGCCAGGAATGTTGGAAAATACTACATCCGAGATGTTAGGTTCCCTTAGGTTAGGGTATATAACGTTATAGACTTATATAATGTCCGCACTGAGAAGTACGGGCCGACACGCCCCGGATTTTGTAAAACATTACCAGCGAGGGTCTAGATGGGTTAGGTTAGGTTATATTACGATATAGATGTATATAATGTGCCCACCGAGAAGCACGGGCCGACACGACCGGGATTTTGTAAAACATTACCAGCGAGGGTCTAGATGGGTTAGGTTAGGTTATATTACGAAATAGACGTATATAATGTCCACACCGAGAAGTACGGGCCGACACGACCGGAAATCTGTAAAACATTACCAGCGAGGGGCTAGATGGGTTAGGTTAGGTTATATTACGTTATAGACGTATATAATGTTCCCACCGAGAAGTGGAGCCGAACCGCCAGGAATGTTGTGAAATACTACATCCGAGATGTTAGGTAGCCTTAGGTTAGGGTATATAACGTTATAGACGTATATAATGACCCCACCGAGAAGTACTGTCCGACACGACCGGGATTTTGTAAAACATTACCAGCGAGGGTCTAGATGGGTTAGGTTAGGTTATATTACGATATAGACGTATATAATGTCCCCACCGAGAAGTTGGGGCCGACTCGCCAGGAATGTTGGAAAATACTACATCCCAGATGTTAAGTTGCCTTAGGTTAGGATACGTAACTTTATAGACGTATATAATGTCCGCACTGAGACGTACGGGACGACACGCCCGGAATTTTGTAAAACATTACCAGCGAGGGTCTAGATGGGTTAGGTTAGGTTATATTACGATATAGACGTATATAATGTCCCCACCGAGAAGTACTGGCCGACACGACCGGGATTTTGTAAAACATTACCAGCGAGGGTCTAGATGTGTTAGGTTAGGTTACATTACGATATAGGCGTATATAATGTGTCCACCGAGAAGTAGGAGCCGACCCGCCAGGACTGTTCGAAAATACTACATCCAAGATGTTAGGTTCCCTTAGGTTAGGGTATATAACGTTATAGACTTATATAATGTCCGCACTGAGAAGTACGGGCCGACACGCCCCGGATTTTGTAAAACATTACCAGCGAGGGGCTAGATGGGTTAGGTTAGGTTATATTACGTTATAGACGTATATAATGTTCCCACCGAGAAGTGGAGCCGACCCGCCAGGAGTGTTGTGAAATACTACATCCGAGATGTTAAGTTGCCTTAGGTTAGGATATATAACGTTATAGACGTATATAATGTCCGCATAGAGACGTACGGTACGACACGACCGGGATTCTGTAAAACATTACCAGCGAGGGGCTAGATCGGTTAGGTTAGGTTATATTACGTTATAGACGTATATAATGTTCCCACCGAGAAGTGGGGCCGACCCGCCAGGAATGTTGTGAAATACTACATTCGAGATGTTAGGTAGCCTTAGGTTAGGGTATATAACGTTATAGACGTATATAATGACCCCACCGAGAAGTACGGGCCGACACGCCCGGGATTTTGTAAAACATTACCAGCCAGTGTCTAGATGGGTTAGGTTAGGTTATATTACGATATAGACGTATATAATGTGCCCACCGAGAAGATGGGGCCGACCCGCCAGGAATGTTGGAAAATACTACATCCGAGATGTTAAGTTGCCTTAGGTTAGGATATATAACGGTATAAACGTATATAATGTCCCCACCGAGAAGTACGGGCCGACACGACCGGGATTTTGTAAAACATTACTAGCGAGGGTCTAGATGGGTTAGGTTAGGTTATATTACGATATAGACGTATATAATGTGCCCACCGAGAAGTTGGGGCCGACTCGCCAGGAATGTTGGAAAATACTACATCCCAGTTGTTACGTGGCCTTAGGTTAGGATAAATAACGTTATAGACGTATATAATCTCCGCACCGAGACGTACGGGACGACACGACCGGGATTCTGTAAAGCATTACCAGCGAGGGTCTAGATGGGTTAGGTTAGGTTATATTACGATATAGACGTATATAATGTTCCCACCGAGAAGTACTGGCCGACACGACCGGGATTTTGTAAAACATTACCAGCGAGGGTCTAGATGGGTTAGGTTAGGTTATATTGCGATATAGACGTATATAGTCTGCCCACCGAGAAGTTGGGGCCGACTCGCCAGGAATTTTGGAAAATACTACATCCCAGATGTTAAGTTGCCTTAGGTTAGGATACGTAACTTTATAGACGTATATAATGTCCGCACTGAGACGTACGGGATGACACGCCCGGGATTTTGTAAAACATTACCAACGAGGGACTAGATGGGTTAGGTTAGGTTATATTACGATATAGACGTATATAATGTCCCCACCGAGAAGTACTGGCCGTCACGACCGGGATTTTGTAAAACATTACCAGCGAGGGTCTAGATGGGTTAGGTTAGGTTATACTACGATATAGACGTATATAATCTGCCCACCGAGAAGTTGGGGCCGACTCACCAGGAATGTTGGAAAATACTACATCCCAGATGTTAAGTTGCCTTAGGTTAGGATACATAACGTTATAGACGTATATAATGTCCGCACCGAGACGTACGGGACGAAACGACCGGGATTTTGTAAAACATTACCAGCGAGGGTCTAGATGGGTTAGGTTAGGTTACATTACGATATAGGCGTATATAATGTGTCCACCGAGAAGTAGGAGCCGACCCGGCAGGAATGTTGGAAAATACTACATCCAAGATGTTAGGTTCCCTTAGGATAGGGTATATAATGTTATAGACTTATACAATGTCCGCACCGAGAAGTACGGGCCGACACGCCCGGGATTTTGTAAAACATTACCAGCGAGGGTCTAGATGGGTTAGGTTAGGTTATATTACGATATAGACGTATATTTTGTGCCCACCGAGAACATGGGGCCGACCCGCCAGGAATGTTGGAAAATACTACATCCGAGATGTTACGTTGCCTTAGGTTAGGATATATAACGCTATAGACGTATATAATGTCCGCACCGAGACGTACGGGCCGACACGACCGGGATTTTGTAAAACGTTACCAGCGAGGGTCTAGATGGGTTAGGTTAGGTTATATTACGATATAGACGTATATAATCTGCCCACCGAGAAGTTGGGGCCGACTCGCCAGGAATTTTGGAAAATACTACATCCCAGATGTTAAGTTGCCTTAGGTTAGGATACGTAACTTTATAGACGTATATAATGTCCGCACTGAGACGTACGGGACGACACGCCCGGGATTTTGTAAAACATTACCAACGAGGGTCTAGATGGGTTAGGTTAGGTTATATTACGATATAGACGTATATAATGTCCCCACCGAGAAGTACTGGCCGTCACGACCGGGATTTTGTAAAACATTACCAGCGAGGGTCTAGATGGGTTAGGTTAGGTTATACTACGATATAGACGTATATAATCTGCCCACCGAGAAGTTGGGGCCGACTCACCAGGAATGTTGGAAAATACTACATCCCAGATGTTAAGTTGCCTTAGGTTAGGATACATAACGTTATAGACGTATATAATGTCCGCACCGAGACGTACGGGACGAAACGACCGGGATTTTGTAAAACATTACCAGCGAGGGTCTAGATGGGTTAGGTTAGGTTACATTACGATATAGGCGTATATAATGTGTCCACCGAGAAGTAGGAGCCGTCCCGGCTGGAATGTTGGAAAATACTACATCCAAGATGTTAGGTTCCCTTAGGATAGGGTATATAACGTTATAGACTTATACAATGTCCGCACCGAGAAGTACGGGCCGACACGCCCGGGATTTTGTAAAACATTACCAGCGAGGGTCTAGATGGGTTAGGTTAGGTTATATTACGATATAGACGTATATTTTGTGCCCACCGAGAACATGGGGCCGACCCGCCAGGAATGTTGGAAAATACTACATCCGAGATGTTAAGTTGCCTTAGGTTAGGATATATAACGCTATAGACGTATATAATGTGCGCACCGAGACGTACGGGCCGACACGACCGGGATTTTGTAAAACGTTACCAGCGAGGGTCTAGATGGGTTAGGTTAGGTTATATTACGATATAGATGTATATAATGTGCCCACCGAGAAGCACGGGCGGACACGACCGGGATTTTGTAAAACATTACCAGCGAGGATCTAGATGGGTTAGGTTAGGTTATATTACGATATAGACGTATATAATGTCCCCACCGAGAAGTACCGGCCGACACGACCGGGATTTTGTAAAACATTACCAGCGAGGGTCTAGATGGGTTAGGTTAGGTTATATTACGATATAGACGTATATAATGTGCCCACCGAGAAGTAGGTGCCGACCCGCCAGGAATGTTGGAAAATACTACATCCAAGATGTTAGGTTCCCTTAGGTTAGGGTATAAAACGTTATAGACTTATATAATGTCCGCACCGAGAAGTACAGGCCGACACGCCCGGGATTTTGTAAAATATTACCAGCGAGTGTCTAGATGGGTTAGGTTAGGTTATATTACGATATAGACGTATATAATGTGCCCATCGAGAAGATGGGGCCGACCCGCCAGGAATGTTGGAAAATACTACATCCGAGATGTTAAGTTGCCGTAGGTTAGGATATATAACGTTATAGACGTATATAATGTCCCCACCGAGAAGTACGGGCCGACACGAGCGGGATTCTGTAAAGCATTACCAGCGAGGGTCTAGATGGGTTAGGTTAGGTTATATTACGATATAGACGTATATAATGTCCCCACCGAGAAGTACTGGCCGTCACGACCGGGATTTTGTAAAACATTACCAGCGAGGGTCTAGATGGGTTAGGTTAGGTTATACTACGATATAGACGTATATAATCTGCCCACCGAGAAGTTGGGGCCGACTCACCAGGAATGTTGGAAAATACTACATCCCAGATGTTAAGTTGCCTTAGGTTAGGATACATAACGTTATAGACGTATATAATGTCCGCACCGAGACGTACGGGACGAAACGACCGGGATTTTGTAAAACATTACCAGCGAGGGTCTAGATGGGTTAGGTTAGGTTACATTACGATATAGGCGTATATAATGTGTCCACCGAGAAGTAGGAGCCGACCCGGCAGGAATGTTGGAAAATACTACATCCAAGATGTTAGGTTCCCTTAGGATAGGGTATATAATGTTATAGACTTATACAATGTCCGCACCGAGAAGTACGGGCCGACACGCCCGGGATTTTGTAAAACATTACCAGCGAGGGTCTAGATGGGTTAGGTTAGGTTATATTACGATATAGACGTATATTTTGTGCCCACCGAGAACATGGGGCCGACCCGCCAGGAATGTTGGAAAATACTACATCCGAGATGTTACGTTGCCTTAGGTTAGGATATATAACGCTATAGACGTATATAATGTCCGCACCGAGACGTACGGGCCGACACGACCGGGATTTTGTAAAACGTTACCAGCGAGGGTCTAGATGGGTTAGGTTAGGTTATATTACGATATAGACGTATATAATCTGCCCACCGAGAAGTTGGGGCCGACTCGCCAGGAATTTTGGAAAATACTACATCCCAGATGTTAAGTTGCCTTAGGTTAGGATACGTAACTTTATAGACGTATATAATGTCCGCACTGAGACGTACGGGACGACACGCCCGGGATTTTGTAAAACATTACCAACGAGGGTCTAGATGGGTTAGGTTAGGTTATATTACGATATAGACGTATATAATGTCCCCACCGAGAAGTACTGGCCGTCACGACCGGGATTTTGTAAAACATTACCAGCGAGGGTCTAGATGGGTTAGGTTAGGTTATACTACGATATAGACGTATATAATCTGCCCACCGAGAAGTTGGGGCCGACTCACCAGGAATGTTGGAAAATACTACATCCCAGATGTTAAGTTGCCTTAGGTTAGGATACATAACGTTATAGACGTATATAATGTCCGCACCGAGACGTACGGGACGAAACGACCGGGATTTTGTAAAACATTACCAGCGAGGGTCTAGATGGGTTAGGTTAGGTTACATTACGATATAGGCGTATATAATGTGTCCACCGAGAAGTAGGAGCCGTCCCGGCTGGAATGTTGGAAAATACTACATCCAAGATGTTAGGTTCCCTTAGGATAGGGTATATAACGTTATAGACTTATACAATGTCCGCACCGAGAAGTACGGGCCGACACGCCCGGGATTTTGTAAAACATTACCAGCGAGGGTCTAGATGGGTTAGGTTAGGTTATATTACGATATAGACGTATATTTTGTGCCCACCGAGAACATGGGGCCGACCCGCCAGGAATGTTGGAAAATACTACATCCGAGATGTTAAGTTGCCTTAGGTTAGGATATATAACGCTATAGACGTATATAATGTGCGCACCGAGACGTACGGGCCGACACGACCGGGATTTTGTAAAACGTTACCAGCGAGGGTCTAGATGGGTTAGGTTAGGTTATATTACGATATAGATGTATATAATGTGCCCACCGAGAAGCACGGGCGGACACGACCGGGATTTTGTAAAACATTACCAGCGAGGATCTAGATGGGTTAGGTTAGGTTATATTACGATATAGACGTATATAATGTCCCCACCGAGAAGTACCGGCCGACACGACCGGGATTTTGTAAAACATTACCAGCGAGGGTCTAGATGGGTTAGGTTAGGTTATATTACGATATAGACGTATATAATGTGCCCACCGAGAAGTAGGTGCCGACCCGCCAGGAATGTTGGAAAATACTACATCCAAGATGTTAGGTTCCCTTAGGTTAGGGTATAAAACGTTATAGACTTATATAATGTCCGCACCGAGAAGTACAGGCCGACACGCCCGGGATTTTGTAAAATATTACCAGCGAGTGTCTAGATGGGTTAGGTTAGGTTATATTACGATATAGACGTATATAATGTGCCCATCGAGAAGATGGGGCCGACCCGCCAGGAATGTTGGAAAATACTACATCCGAGATGTTAAGTTGCCGTAGGTTAGGATATATAACGTTATAGACGTATATAATGTCCCCACCGAGAAGTACGGGCCGACACGAGCGGGATTCTGTAAAGCATTACCAGCGAGGGTCTAGATGGGTTAGGTTAGGTTATATTACGATATAGATGTATATAATGTGCCCACCGAGAAGCACGGGCCGACACGACCGGGATTTTGTAAAACATTACCAGCGAGGGTCTAGATGGGTTAGGTTAGGTTATATTACGATATAGACGTATATAATGTCCCCACCGAGAAGTACTGGCCGACACGACCGGGATTTTGTAAAACATTACCAGCGAGGGTCTAGATGGGTTAGGTTAGGCTATATTACGATATAGATGTATATAATGTGCCCACCGAGAAGTTGGGGCCGACGCGCCAGGAATGTTGGAAAATACTACATCCGAGATGTTAGGTTCCCTTAGGTTAGGGTATATAACGTTATAGACTTATATAATGTCCGCACTGAGAAGTACGGGCCGACACGCCCCGGATTTTGTAAAACATTACCAGCGAGGGTCTAGATGGGTTAGGTTAGGTTATATTACGATATAGATGTATATAATGTGCCCACCGAGAAGCACGGGCCGACACGACCGGGATTTTGTAAAACATTACCAGCGAGGGTCTAGATGGGTTAGGTTAGGTTATATTACGATATAGACGTATATAATGTCCACACCGAGAAGTACAGGCCGACACGACCGGAAATCTGTAAAACATTACCAGCGAGGGGCTAGATGGGTTAGGTTAGGTTATATTACGTTATAGACGTATATAATGTTCCCACCGAGAAGTGGAGCCGACCCGCCAGGAATGTTGTGAAATACTACATCCGAGATGTTAAGTTGCCTTAGGTTAGGATATATAACGTTATAGACGTATATAATGTCCGCATAGAGACGTACGGGACGACACGACCGGGATTCTGTAAAACATTACCAGCGAGAGGCTAGATCGGTTAGGTTAGGTTATATTACGTTATAGACGTATATAATGTTCCCACCGAGAAGTGGGGCCGACCCGCCAGGAATGTTGTGAAATACTACATTCGAGATGTTAGGTAGCCTTAGGTTAGGGTATATAACGTTATAGACGTATATAATGACCCCACCGAGAAGTACTGGCCGACACGACCGCAATTTTGTAAAACATTACCAGCGAGGGTCTAGATGGGTTAGGTTAGGTTATATTACGATATAGACGTATATAATGTCCCCACCGAGAAGTTGGGGCCGACTCGCCAGGAATGTTGGAAAATACTACATCCCAGATGTTAAGTTGCCTTAGGTTAGGATACATAACGTTATAGACGTATATAATCTCCGCACCGAGACGTACGGGCCGACACGACCGGGATTTTGTAAAACATTACCAGCGAGGGTCTAGGTGGGTTAGGTTGGGTTACATTACGATATAGGCGTATATAATGTGTCCACCGAGAAGTAGGAGCCGACCCGCCAGGAATGTTGCAAAATACTACATCCAAGATGTTAGGTTCCCTTAGGTTAGGGTATATAACGTTATAGACTTATATAATGTCCGCACCGAGAAGTACGGGCCGACACGCCCGGGATTTTGTAAAACATTACCAGCGAGGGTCTAGATGGGATAGGTTAGGTTATATTACGATATAGACGTATATAATGTCCCCACCGAGAAGTACTGGCCGTCACGACCGGGATTTTGTAAAACATTACCAACGAGGGTCTAGATGGGTTAGGTTAGGTTATATTACGATATAGACGTATATAATGTCCCCACCGAGAAGTACTGGCCGTCACGACCGGGATTTTGTAAAACATTACCAGCGAGGGGCTAGATGGGTTAGGTTAGGTTATATTACGTTATAGACGTATATAATGTTCCCACCGAGAAGTGGAGCCGACCCGCCAGGAGTGTTGTGAAATACTACATCCGAGATGTTAAGTTGCCTTAGGTTAGGATATATAACGTTATAGACGTATATAATGTCCGCATAGAGACGTACGGTACGACACGACCGGGATTCTGTAAAGCATTACCAGCGAGGGTCTAGATGGGTTAGGTTAGGTTATATTACGATATAGACGTATATAATGTGCCCACCGAGAAGATGGGGCCGACCCGCCAGGAATGTTGGAAAATACTACATCCGAGATGTTAAGTTGCCTTAGGTTAGGATATATAACGGTATAAACGTATATAATGTCCCCACCGAGAAGTACTGGCCGACACGACGGGGATTTTGTAAAACATTACCAGCCAGGGGCTAGATCGGTTGGGTTAGGTTATATTACGTTATGGACGTATATAATGTTCCCACCGAGAATTGGCGCCGACCAGCCCGGAATGTTGTGAAATAATACATCCGCGATGTTAGGTTCCCTTAGGTTAGGATATATAAGGTTATAGACGTATATAATGTCCTCACCGAGTAGCACGGGCCGACACGACCGGGATTTTGTAAAACATTACCAGCGAGGGTCTAGATGGGTTAGGTTAGGTTATATTACGATATAGACGTATATAATGTGCCCACCGAGAAGTTGGGGCCGACTCGCCAGGAATGTTGGAAAATACTACATCCCAGATGTTATGTTGCCTTATGTTAGGATACATAACGTTATAGACGTATATAATGTCCGCACCGAGACGTACGGGCCGACACGCCCGGGATTTTGTAAAACATTACCAGCGAGGGGCTAGATGGGTTAGGTTAAGTTATATTACGATATAGACGTATATAATCCGCCCACCGAGAAGTTTGGGCCGACTCGCCAGGTATGTTGGAAAATACTAAATCCCAGATGTTAAGTTGCCTTAGGTTAGGATATATAACGTTTTAGACGTATATATTGTCCGCACAGAGACGTACGGGACGACACGACCGGGATTTTGTAAAACATTACCAGCGAGGGTCTAGATGGGTTAGGTTAGGTTATATTACGATATAGACGTATATAATGTCCCCACCGAGAAGTACTGGCCGACACGACCGGGATTTTGTAAAACATTACCAGCGAGGGTCTAGATGGGTTAGGTTAGGCTATATTACGATATAGATGTATATAATGTGCCCACCGAGAAGTTGGGGCCGACGCGCCAGGAATGTTGGAAAATACTACATCCGAGATGTTAGGTTCCCTTAGGTTAGGGTATATAACGTTATAGACTTATATAATGTCCGCACTGAGAAGTACGGGCCGACACGCCCCGGATTTTGTAAAACATTACCAGCGAGGGTCTAGATGGGTTAGGTTAGGTTATATTACGATATAGATGTATATAATGTGCCCACCGAGAAGCACGGGCCGACACGACCGGGATTTTGTAAAACATTACCAGCGAGGGTCTAGATGGGTTAGGTTAGGTTATATTACGAAATAGACGTATATAATGTCCACACCGAGAAGTACGGGCCGACACGACCGGAAATCTGTAAAACATTACCAGCGAGGGGCTAGATGGGTTAGGTTAGGTTATATTACGTTATAGACGTATATAATGTTCCCACCGAGAAGTGGAGCCGAACCGCCAGGAATGTTGTGAAATACTACATCCGAGATGTTAGGTAGCCTTAGGTTAGGGTATATAACGTTATAGACGTATATAATGACCCCACCGAGAAGTACTGTCCGACACGACCGGGATTTTGTAAAACATTACCAGCGAGGGTCTAGATGGGTTAGGTTAGGTTATATTACGATATAGACGTATATAATGTCCCCACCGAGAAGTTGGGGCCGACTCGCCAGGAATGTTGGAAAATACTACATCCCAGATGTTAAGTTGCCTTAGGTTAGGATACGTAACTTTATAGACGTATATAATGTCCGCACTGAGACGTACGGGACGACACGCCCGGAATTTTGTAAAACATTACCAGCGAGGGTCTAGATGGGTTAGGTTAGGTTATATTACGATATAGACGTATATAATGTCCCCACCGAGAAGTACTGGCCGACACGACCGGGATTTTGTAAAACATTACCAGCGAGGGTCTAGATGTGTTAGGTTAGGTTACATTACGATATAGGCGTATATAATGTGTCCACCGAGAAGTAGGAGCCGACCCGCCAGGACTGTTCGAAAATACTACATCCAAGATGTTAGGTTCCCTTAGGTTAGGGTATATAACGTTATAGACTTATATAATGTCCGCACTGAGAAGTACGGGCCGACACGCCCCGGATTTTGTAAAACATTACCAGCGAGGGGCTAGATGGGTTAGGTTAGGTTATATTACGTTATAGACGTATATAATGTTCCCACCGAGAAGTGGAGCCGACCCGCCAGGAGTGTTGTGAAATACTACATCCGAGATGTTAAGTTGCCTTAGGTTAGGATATATAACGTTATAGACGTATATAATGTCCGCATAGAGACGTACGGTACGACACGACCGGGATTCTGTAAAACATTACCAGCGAGGGGCTAGATCGGTTAGGTTAGGTTATATTACGTTATAGACGTATATAATGTTCCCACCGAGAAGTGGGGCCGACCCGCCAGGAATGTTGTGAAATACTACATTCGAGATGTTAGGTAGCCTTAGGTTAGGGTATATAACGTTATAGACGTATATAATGACCCCACCGAGAAGTACGGGCCGACACGCCCGGGATTTTGTAAAACATTACCAGCCAGTGTCTAGATGGGTTAGGTTAGGTTATATTACGATATAGACGTATATAATGTGCCCACCGAGAAGATGGGGCCGACCCGCCAGGAATGTTGGAAAATACTACATCCGAGATGTTAAGTTGCCTTAGGTTAGGATATATAACGGTATAAACGTATATAATGTCCCCACCGAGAAGTACGGGCCGACACGACCGGGATTTTGTAAAACATTACTAGCGAGGGTCTAGATGGGTTAGGTTAGGTTATATTACGATATAGACGTATATAATGTGCCCACCGAGAAGTTGGGGCCGACTCGCCAGGAATGTTGGAAAATACTACATCCCAGTTGTTACGTGGCCTTAGGTTAGGATAAATAACGTTATAGACGTATATAATCTCCGCACCGAGACGTACGGGACGACACGACCGGGATTCTGTAAAGCATTACCAGCGAGGGTCTAGATGGGTTAGGTTAGGTTATATTACGATATAGACGTATATAATGTTCCCACCGAGAAGTACTGGCCGACACGACCGGGATTTTGTAAAACATTACCAGCGAGGGTCTAGATGGGTTAGGTTAGGTTATATTGCGATATAGACGTATATAGTCTGCCCACCGAGAAGTTGGGGCCGACTCGCCAGGAATTTTGGAAAATACTACATCCCAGATGTTAAGTTGCCTTAGGTTAGGATACGTAACTTTATAGACGTATATAATGTCCGCACTGAGACGTACGGGATGACACGCCCGGGATTTTGTAAAACATTACCAACGAGGGACTAGATGGGTTAGGTTAGGTTATATTACGATATAGACGTATATAATGTCCCCACCGAGAAGTACTGGCCGTCACGACCGGGATTTTGTAAAACATTACCAGCGAGGGTCTAGATGGGTTAGGTTAGGTTATACTACGATATAGACGTATATAATCTGCCCACCGAGAAGTTGGGGCCGACTCACCAGGAATGTTGGAAAATACTACATCCCAGATGTTAAGTTGCCTTAGGTTAGGATACATAACGTTATAGACGTATATAATGTCCGCACCGAGACGTACGGGACGAAACGACCGGGATTTTGTAAAACATTACCAGCGAGGGTCTAGATGGGTTAGGTTAGGTTACATTACGATATAGGCGTATATAATGTGTCCACCGAGAAGTAGGAGCCGACCCGGCAGGAATGTTGGAAAATACTACATCCAAGATGTTAGGTTCCCTTAGGATAGGGTATATAATGTTATAGACTTATACAATGTCCGCACCGAGAAGTACGGGCCGACACGCCCGGGATTTTGTAAAACATTACCAGCGAGGGTCTAGATGGGTTAGGTTAGGTTATATTACGATATAGACGTATATTTTGTGCCCACCGAGAACATGGGGCCGACCCGCCAGGAATGTTGGAAAATACTACATCCGAGATGTTACGTTGCCTTAGGTTAGGATATATAACGCTATAGACGTATATAATGTCCGCACCGAGACGTACGGGCCGACACGACCGGGATTTTGTAAAACGTTACCAGCGAGGGTCTAGATGGGTTAGGTTAGGTTATATTACGATATAGACGTATATAATCTGCCCACCGAGAAGTTGGGGCCGACTCGCCAGGAATTTTGGAAAATACTACATCCCAGATGTTAAGTTGCCTTAGGTTAGGATACGTAACTTTATAGACGTATATAATGTCCGCACTGAGACGTACGGGACGACACGCCCGGGATTTTGTAAAACATTACCAACGAGGGTCTAGATGGGTTAGGTTAGGTTATATTACGATATAGACGTATATAATGTCCCCACCGAGAAGTACTGGCCGTCACGACCGGGATTTTGTAAAACATTACCAGCGAGGGTCTAGATGGGTTAGGTTAGGTTATACTACGATATAGACGTATATAATCTGCCCACCGAGAAGTTGGGGCCGACTCACCAGGAATGTTGGAAAATACTACATCCCAGATGTTAAGTTGCCTTAGGTTAGGATACATAACGTTATAGACGTATATAATGTCCGCACCGAGACGTACGGGACGAAACGACCGGGATTTTGTAAAACATTACCAGCGAGGGTCTAGATGGGTTAGGTTAGGTTACATTACGATATAGGCGTATATAATGTGTCCACCGAGAAGTAGGAGCCGTCCCGGCTGGAATGTTGGAAAATACTACATCCAAGATGTTAGGTTCCCTTAGGATAGGGTATATAACGTTATAGACTTATACAATGTCCGCACCGAGAAGTACGGGCCGACACGCCCGGGATTTTGTAAAACATTACCAGCGAGGGTCTAGATGGGTTAGGTTAGGTTATATTACGATATAGACGTATATTTTGTGCCCACCGAGAACATGGGGCCGACCCGCCAGGAATGTTGGAAAATACTACATCCGAGATGTTAAGTTGCCTTAGGTTAGGATATATAACGCTATAGACGTATATAATGTGCGCACCGAGACGTACGGGCCGACACGACCGGGATTTTGTAAAACGTTACCAGCGAGGGTCTAGATGGGTTAGGTTAGGTTATATTACGATATAGATGTATATAATGTGCCCACCGAGAAGCACGGGCGGACACGACCGGGATTTTGTAAAACATTACCAGCGAGGATCTAGATGGGTTAGGTTAGGTTATATTACGATATAGACGTATATAATGTCCCCACCGAGAAGTACCGGCCGACACGACCGGGATTTTGTAAAACATTACCAGCGAGGGTCTAGATGGGTTAGGTTAGGTTATATTACGATATAGACGTATATAATGTGCCCACCGAGAAGTAGGTGCCGACCCGCCAGGAATGTTGGAAAATACTACATCCAAGATGTTAGGTTCCCTTAGGTTAGGGTATAAAACGTTATAGACTTATATAATGTCCGCACCGAGAAGTACAGGCCGACACGCCCGGGATTTTGTAAAATATTACCAGCGAGTGTCTAGATGGGTTAGGTTAGGTTATATTACGATATAGACGTATATAATGTGCCCATCGAGAAGATGGGGCCGACCCGCCAGGAATGTTGGAAAATACTACATCCGAGATGTTAAGTTGCCGTAGGTTAGGATATATAACGTTATAGACGTATATAATGTCCCCACCGAGAAGTACGGGCCGACACGAGCGGGATTCTGTAAAGCATTACCAGCGAGGGTCTAGATGGGTTAGGTTAGGTTATATTACGATATAGATGTATATAATGTGCCCACCGAGAAGCACGGGCCGACACGACCGGGATTTTGTAAAACATTACCAGCGAGGGTCTAGATGGGTTAGGTTAGGTTATATTACGATATAGACGTATATAATGTCCCCACCGAGAAGTACTGGCCGACACGACCGGGATTTTGTAAAACATTACCAGCGAGGGTCTAGATGGGTTAGGTTAGGCTATATTACGATATAGATGTATATAATGTGCCCACCGAGAAGTTGGGGCCGACGCGCCAGGAATGTTGGAAAATACTACATCCGAGATGTTAGGTTCCCTTAGGTTAGGGTATATAACGTTATAGACTTATATAATGTCCGCACTGAGAAGTACGGGCCGACACGCCCCGGATTTTGTAAAACATTACCAGCGAGGGTCTAGATGGGTTAGGTTAGGTTATATTACGATATAGATGTATATAATGTGCCCACCGAGAAGCACGGGCCGACACGACCGGGATTTTGTAAAACATTACCAGCGAGGGTCTAGATGGGTTAGGTTAGGTTATATTACGATATAGACGTATATAATGTCCACACCGAGAAGTACAGGCCGACACGACCGGAAATCTGTAAAACATTACCAGCGAGGGGCTAGATGGGTTAGGTTAGGTTATATTACGTTATAGACGTATATAATGTTCCCACCGAGAAGTGGAGCCGACCCGCCAGGAATGTTGTGAAATACTACATCCGAGATGTTAAGTTGCCTTAGGTTAGGATATATAACGTTATAGACGTATATAATGTCCGCATAGAGACGTACGGGACGACACGACCGGGATTCTGTAAAACATTACCAGCGAGAGGCTAGATCGGTTAGGTTAGGTTATATTACGTTATAGACGTATATAATGTTCCCACCGAGAAGTGGGGCCGACCCGCCAGGAATGTTGTGAAATACTACATTCGAGATGTTAGGTAGCCTTAGGTTAGGGTATATAACGTTATAGACGTATATAATGACCCCACCGAGAAGTACTGGCCGACACGACCGCAATTTTGTAAAACATTACCAGCGAGGGTCTAGATGGGTTAGGTTAGGTTATATTACGATATAGACGTATATAATGTCCCCACCGAGAAGTTGGGGCCGACTCGCCAGGAATGTTGGAAAATACTACATCCCAGATGTTAAGTTGCCTTAGGTTAGGATACATAACGTTATAGACGTATATAATCTCCGCACCGAGACGTACGGGCCGACACGACCGGGATTTTGTAAAACATTACCAGCGAGGGTCTAGGTGGGTTAGGTTGGGTTACATTACGATATAGGCGTATATAATGTGTCCACCGAGAAGTAGGAGCCGACCCGCCAGGAATGTTGCAAAATACTACATCCAAGATGTTAGGTTCCCTTAGGTTAGGGTATATAACGTTATAGACTTATATAATGTCCGCACCGAGAAGTACGGGCCGACACGCCCGGGATTTTGTAAAACATTACCAGCGAGGGTCTAGATGGGATAGGTTAGGTTATATTACGATATAGACGTATATAATCTGCCCACCGAGAAGTTGGGGCCGACTCGCCAGGAATTTTGGAAAATACTACATCCCAGATGTTAAGTTGCCTTAGGTTAGGATACGTAACTTTATAGACGTATATAATGTCCGCACTGTGACGTACGGGACGACACGCCCGGGATTTTGTAAAACATTACCAACGAGGGTCTAGATGGGTTAGGTTAGGTTATATTACGATATAGACGTATATAATGTCCCCACCGAGAAGTACTGGCCGTCACGACCGGGATTTTGTAAAACATTACCAGCGAGGGTCTAGATGGGTTAGGTTAGGTTATACTACGATATAGACGTATATAATCTGCCCACCGAGAAGTTGGGGCCGACTCACCAGGAATGTTGGAAAATACTACATCCCAGATGTTAAGTTGCCTTAGGTTAGGATACATAACGTTATAGACGTATATAATGTCCGCACCGAGACGTACGGGACGAAACGACCGGGATTTTGTAAAACATTACCAGCGAGGGTCTAGATGGGTTAGGTTAGGTTACATTACGATATAGGCGTATATAATGTGTCCACCGAGAAGTAGGAGCCGACCCGGCAGGAATGTTGGAAAATACTACATCCAAGATGTTAGGTTCCCTTAGGATAGGGTATATAACGTTATAGACTTATACAATGTCCGCACCGAGAAGTACGGGCCGACACGCCCGGGATTTTGTAAAACATTACCAGCGAGGGTCTAGATGGGTTAGGTTAGGTTATATTACGATATAGACGTATATTTTGTGCCCACCGAGAACATGGGGCCGACCCGCCAGGAATGTTGGAAAATACTACATCCGAGATGTTAAGTTGCCTTAGGTTAGGATATATAACGCTATAGACGTATATAATGTCCGCACCGAGACGTACGGGCCGACACGACCGGGATTTTGTAAAACGTTACCAGCGAGGGTCTAGATGGGTTAGGTTAGGTTATATTACGATATAGATGTATATAATGTGCCCACCGAGAAGCACGGGCGGACACGACCGGGATTTTGTAAAACATTACCAGCGAGGATCTAGATGGGTTAGGTTAGGTTATATTACGATATAGACGTATATAATGTCCCCACCGAGAAGTACCGGCCGACACGACCGGGATTTTGTAAAACATTACCAGCGAGGGTCTAGATGGGTTAGGTTAGGTTATATTACGATATAGACGTATATAATGTGCCCACCGAGAAGTTGGGGCCGACTCGCCAGGAATGTTGGAAAATACTACATCCCAGATGTTAAGTTGCCTTAGGTTAGGATACATAACGTTATAGACGTATATAATCTCCGCACCGAGACGTACGGGCCGACACGACCGGGATTTTGTAAAACATTACCAGCGAGGGTCTAGATGGGTTAGGTTAGGTTACATTACGATATAGGCGTATATAATGTGTCCACCGAGAAGTAGGAGCCGACCCGCCAGGAATGTTGCAAAATACTACATCCAAGATGTTAGGTTCCCTTAGGTTAGGGTATATAGCGTTATAGACTTATATAATGTCCGCACCGAGAAGTACGGGCCGACACGCCCGGGATTTTGTAAAACATTACCAGCGAGGGTCTAGATGGGTTAGGTTAGGTTATATTACGATATAGACGTATATAATGTGCCCACCGAGAAGTAGGAGCCGACCCGCCAGGAATGTTGGAAAATACTACATCCAAGATGTTAGGTTCCCTTAGGTTAGGGTATAAAACGTTATAGACTTATATAATGTCCGCACCGAGAAGTACAGGCCGACACGCCCGGGATTTTGTAAAATATTACCAGCGAGTGTCTAGATGGGTTAGGTTAGGTTATATTACGATATAGACGTATATAATGTGCCCATCGAGAAGATGGGGCCGACCCGCCAGGAATGTTGGAAAATACTACATCCGAGATGTTAAGTTGCCGTAGGTTAGGATATATAACGTTATAGACGTATATAATGTCCCCACCGAGAAGTACGGGCCGACACGAGCGGGATTCTGTAAAGCATTACCAGCGAGGGTCTAGATGGGTTAGGTTAGGTTATATTACGATATAGATGTATATAATGTGCCCACCGAGAAGCACGGGCCGACACGACCGGGATTTTGTAAAACATTACCAGCGAGGGTCTAGATGGGTTAGGTTAGGTTATATTACGATATAGACGTATATAATGTCCCCACCGAGAAGTACTGGCCGACACGACCGGGATTTTGTAAAACATTACCAGCGAGGGTCTAGATGGGTTAGGTTAGGCTATATTACGATATAGATGTATATAATGTGCCCACCGAGAAGTTGGGGCCGACGCGCCAGGAATGTTGGAAAATACTACATCCGAGATGTTAGGTTCCCTTAGGTTAGGGTATATAACGTTATAGACTTATATAATGTCCGCACTGAGAAGTACGGGCCGACACGCCCCGGATTTTGTAAAACATTACCAGCGAGGGTCTAGATGGGTTAGGTTAGGTTATATTACGATATAGACGTATATAATGTCCCCACCGAGAAGTTGGGGCCGACTCGCCAGGAATGTTGGAAAATACTACATCCCAGATGTTAAGTTGCCTTAGGTTAGGATACGTAACTTTATAGACTTATATAATGTCCGCACTGAGACGTACGGGACGACACGCCCGGGATTTTGTAAAACATTACCAGCGAGGGTCTAGATGGGTTAGGTTAGGTTATATTACGATATAGACGTATATAATGTCCCCACCGAGAAGTACTGGCCGACACGACCGGGATTTTGTAAAACATTACCAGCGAGGGTCTAGATGAGTTAGGTTAGGTTACATTACGATATAGGCGTATATAATGTGTCCACCGAGAAGTAGGAGCCGACCCGCCAGGAATGTTGGAAAACACTACATCCAAGATGTTATGTTCCCTTAGGTTAGGGTATATAACGTTATAGACTTATATAATGTCCGCACTGAGAAGTACGGGCCGACACGCCCCGGATTTTGTAAAACATTACCAGCGAGGGGCTAGATGGGTTAGGTTAGGTTATATTACGTTATAGACGTATATAATGTTCCCACCGAGAAGTGGAGCCGACCCGCCAGGAGTGTTGTGAAATACTACATCCGAGATGTTAAGTTGCCTTAGGTTAGGATATATAACGTTATAGACGTATATAATGTCCGCATAGAGACGTACGGGACGACACGACCGGGATTCTGTAAAACATTACCAGCCAGGGGCTAGATCGGTTGGGTTAGGTTATATTACGTTATGGACGTATATAATGTTCCCACCGAGAATTGGCGCCGACCAGCCCGGAATGTTGTGAAATAATACATCCGCGATGTTAGGTTCCCTTAGGTTAGGATATATAAGGTTATAGACGTATATAATGTCCTCACCGAGTAGCACCGGCCGACACGACCGGGATTTTGTAAAACATTACCAGCGAGGGTCTAGATGGGTTAGGTTAGGTTATATTACGATATAGACGTATATAATGTGCCCACCGAGAAGTTGGGGCCGACTCGCCAGGAATGTTGGAAAATACTACATCCCAGATGTTATGTTGCCTTATGTTAGGATACATAACGTTATAGACGTATATAATGACCCCACCGAGAAGTACGGGCCGACACGCCCGGGATTTTGTAAAACATTACCAGCCAGTGTCTAGATGGGTTAGGTTAGGTTATATTACGATATAGACGTATATAATGTGCCCACCGAGAAGATGGGGCCGACCCGCCAGGAATGTTGGAAAATACTACATCCGAGATGTTAAGTTGCCTTAGGTTAGGATATATAACGCTATAAACGTATATAATGTCCCCACCGAGAAGTACGGGCCGACACGACCGGGATTTTGTAAAACATTACTAGCGAGGGTCTAGATGGGTTAGGTTAGGTTATATTACGATATAGACGTATATAATGTGCCCACCGAGAAGTTGGGGCCGACTCGCCAGGAATGTTGGAAAATACTACATCCCAGTTGTTACGTGGCCTTAGGTTAGGATAAATAACGTTATAGACGTATATAATCTCCGCACCGAGACGTACGGGACGACACGACCGGGATTCTGTAAAACATTACCAGCGAGGGTCTAGATGGGTTAGGTTAGGTTATATTACGATATAGACGTATATAATGTTCCCACCGAGAAGTACTGGCCGACACGACCGGGATTTTGTAAAACATTACCAGCGAGGGTCTAGATGGGTTAGGTTAGGTTATATTACGATATAGACGTATTTAATCTGCCCACCGAGAAGTTGGGGCCGACTCGCCAGGAATTTTGGAAAATACTACATCCCAGATGTTAAGTTGCCTTAGGTTAGGATACGTAACTTTATAGACGTATATAATGTCCGCACTGAGACGTACGGGACGACACGCCCGGGATTTTATAAAACATTACCAACGAGGGTCTAGATGGGTTAGGTTAGGTTATATTACGATATAGACGTATATAATGTCCCCACCGAGAAATACTGGCCGTCACGACCGGGATTTTGTAAAACATTACCAGCGAGGGTCTAGATGGGTTAGGTTAGGTTACATTACGATATAGGCGTATATAATGTGTCCACCGAGAAGTAGGAGCCGACCCGCCAGGAATGTTGGAAAATACTACATCCAAGATGTTAGGTTCCCTTAGGTTAGGGTATATAACGTTATAGACTTATATAATGTCCGCACCGAGAAGTACGGGCCGACACGCCCGGGATTTTGTAAAACATTACCAGCGAGGGTCTAGATGTGTTATGTTAGGTTATATTACGATATAGACGTATATAATGTGCCCACCGAGAAGTAGGAGCCGACCCGCCAGGCATGTTGGAAAATACTGCATCCAAGATGTTAGGTTCCCTTAGGATAGGGTATATAACGTTATAGACTTATATAATGTCCGCACCGAGAAGTACGGGCCGACACGCCCGGGATTTTGTAAAACATTACCAGCGAGGGTCTAGATGGGTTAGGTTAGGTTATATTACGATATAGACGTATATTTTGTGCCCACCGAGAACATGGGGCCGACCCGCCAGGAATGTTGGAAAACACTACATCCGAGATGTTAAGTTGCCTTAGGTCAGGATATATAACGCTATAGACGTATATAATGTCCGCACCGAGACGTACGGGCCGACACGACCGGGATTTTGTAAAACATTACCAGCGAGGGTCTAGATGGGTTAGGTTAGGTTATATTACGATATAGATGTATATAATGTGCCCACCGAGAAGCACGGGCCGACACGACCGGGATTTTGTAAAACATTACCAGCGAGGGTCTAGATGGGTTAGGTTAGGTTATATTACGATATAGACGTATATAATGTCCCCACCGAGAAGTACCGGCCGACACGACCGGGATTTTGTAAAACATTACCAGCGAGGGTCTAGATGGGTTAGGTTAGGTTATATTACGATATAGACGTATATAATGTGCCCACCGAGAAGTTGGGGCCGACTCGCCAGGAATGTTGGAAAATACTACATCCCAGATGTTAAGTTGCCTTAGGTTAGGATACATAACGTTATAGACGTATATAATCTCCGCACCGAGACGTACGGGACGACACGACCGGGATTCTGTAAAACATTACCAGCGAGGGTCTAGATGGGTTAGGTTAGGTTATATTACGATATAGATGTATATAATGTGCCCACCGAGGAGTTGGGGCCGACGCGCCAGGAATGTTGGAAAATACTACATCCGAGATGTTAGGTTGCCTTAGGTTAGGATATATAACGTTATAAACGCATATAATGTCCGCACCGAGAAGTACGGGCCGACACGACCGGGATTCTGTAAAACATTACCAGCGAGGGGCTAGATGGGTTAGGTTAGGTTATTTTACGATATAGACGTATATTATGTGCCCACCGAGAACATGGGGCCGACCCGCCAGGAATGTTGGAAAATACTACATCCGAGATGTTAAGTTGCCTTAGGTTAGGATATATAACGCTATAGACGTATATAATCTCCGCACCGAGACGTACGGGACGACACGACCGGGATTCTGTAAAACATTACCAGCGAGGGTCTAGATGGGTTAGGTTAGGTTATATTACGATATAGACGTATATTATGTGCCCACCGAGAACATGGGGCCGACCCGCCAGGAATGTTGGAAAATACTACATCCGAGATGTTAAGTTGCCTTAGGTTAGGATATGTAACGCTATAGACGTATATAATGTCCGCACCGAGACGTGCGGGCCGACACGACCGGGATTTTGTAAAACATTACCAGCGAGGGTCTAGATGGGTTAGGTTAGGTTATATTACGATATAGATGTATATAATGTGCCCACCGAGAAGCACGGGCCGACACGACCGGGATTTTGTAAAACATTACCAGCGAGGGTCTAGATGGGTTAGGTTAGGTTATATTACGATATAGACGTATATAATGTCCCCACCGACAAGTACCGGCCGACACGACCGGGATTTTGTAAAACATTACCAGCGAGGGTCTAGATGGGTTAGGTTAGGCTATATTACGATATAGATGTATATAATGTGCCCACCGAGAAGTTGGGGCCGACGCGCCAGGAATGTTGGAAAATACTACATCCGAGATGTTAGGTTCCCTTAGGTTAGGGTATATAACGTTATAGACTTATATAATGTCCGCACTGAGAAGTACGGGCCGACACGCCCCGGATTTTGTAAAACATTACCAGCGAGGGTCTAGATGGGTTAGGTTAGGTTATATTACGATATAGATGTATATAATGTGCCCACCGAGAAGCACGGGCCGACACGACCGGGATTTTGTAAAACATTACCAGCGAGGGTCTAGATGGGTTAGGTTAGGTTATATTACGATATAGACGTATATAGTGTCCACACCGAGAAGTACAGGCCGACACGACCGGAAATCTGTAAAACATTACTAGCGAGGGGATAGATGGGTTAGGTTAGGTTATATTACGTTATAGACGTATATAATGTTCCCACCGAGAAGTGGAGCCGACCCGCCAGGAATGTTGTGAAATACTACATCCGAGATGTTAAGTTGCCTTAGGTTAGGATATATAACGTTATAGACGTATATAATGTCCGCATAGAGACGTACGGGATGACACGACCGGGATTCTGTAAAACATTACCAGCGAGAGGCTAGATCGGTTAGGTTAGGTTATATTACGTTATAGACGTATATAATGTTCCCACCGAGAAGTGGGGCCGACCCGCCAGGAATGTTGTGAAATACTACATCCGAGATGTTAGGTAGCCTTAGGTTAGGGTATATAACGTTATAGACGTATATAATGACCCCACCGAGAAGTACTGGCCGACACGACCGGGATTTATAAAACATTACCAGCGAGGGTCTAGATGGGTTAGGTTAGGTTATATTACGATATAGACGTATATAATGTCCCCACCGAGAAGTTGGGGCCGACTCGCCAGGAATGTTGGAAAATACTACATCCCAGATGTTAAGTTGCCTTAGGTTAGGATACGTAACTTTATAGACGTATATAATGTCCGCACTGAGACGTACGGGACAACACGCCCGGGATTTTGTAAAACATTACCAGCGAGGGTCTAGATGGGTTAGGTTAGGTTATATTACGATATAGACGTATATAATGTCCCCCCCCGAGAAGTACTGGCCGACACGACCGGGATTTTGTAAAACATTACCAGCGCGGGTCTAGATGGGTTAGGTTAGGTTACATTACGATATAGGCGTAAATAATGTGTCCACCGAGAAGTAGGAGCCGACCCGCCAGGAATGTTGGAAAATACTACATCCAAGATGTTAGGTTCCCTTAGGTTAGGGTATATAACGTTATAGACTTATATAATGTCCGCACTGAGAAGTACGGGCCGACACGCCCCGGATTTTGTAAAACATTACCAGCGAGGGGCTAGATGGGTTAGGTTAGGTTATATTACGTTATAGACGTATATAATGTTCCCACCGAGAAGTGGAGCCGACCCGCCAGGAGTGTTGTGAAATACTACATCCGAGATGTTAGGTAGCCTTAGGTTAGGGTATATAACGTTATAGACGTATATAATGTCCGCACCGAGAAGTACGGGCCGACACGCCCGGGATTTTGTAAAACATTACCAGCGAGGGTCTAGATGGGTTATGTTAGGTTATATTACGATATAGACGTATATAATGTGCCCACCGAGAAGTAGGAGCCGACCCGCCAGGCATGTTGGAAAATACTACATCCAAGATGTTAGGTTCCCTTAGGATAGGGTATATAACGTTATAGACTTATATAATGTCCGCACCGAGAAGTACGGGCCGACACGCCCGGGATTTTGTAAAACATTACCAGCGAGGGTCTAGATGGGTTAGGTTAGGTTATATTACGATATAGACGTATATTTTGTGCCCACCGAGAACATGGGGCCGACCCGCCAGGAATGTTGGAAAACACTACATCCGAGATGTTAAGTTGCCTTAGGTCAAGATATATAACGCTATAGACGTATATAATGTCCGCACCGAGACGTACGGGCCGACACGACCGGGATTTTGTAAAACATTACCAGCGAGGGTCTAGATGGGTTAGGTTAGGTTATATTACGATATAGATGTATATAATGTGCCCACCGAGAAGCATGGGCCGACACGACCGGGATTTTGTAAAACATTACCAGCGAGGGTCTAGATGGGTTAGGTTAGGTTATATTACGATATAGACGTATATAATGTCCCCACCGAGAAGTACCGGCCGACACGACCGGGATTTTGTAAAACATTACCAGCGAGGGTCTAGATGGGTTAGGTTAGGTTATATTACGATATAGACGTATATAATGTGCCCACCGAGAAGTTGGGGCCGACTCGCCAGGAATGTTGGAAAATACTACATCCGAGATGTTAAGTTGCCTTAGGTTAGGATATATAACGTTATAAACGTATATAATGTCCCCACCGAGAAGTACGGGCCGACACGACCGGGATTTTGTAAAACATTACTAGCGAGGGTCTAGATGGGTTAGGTTAGGTTATATTACGATAAACGTATATAATGTGCCCACCGAGAACTTGGGGCCGACTCGCCAGGAATGTTGGAAAATACTACATCCCAGTTGTTACGTGGCCTTAGGTTAGGATAAATAACGTTATAGACGTATATAATCTCCGCACCGAGACGTACGGGACGACACGACCGGGATTCTGTAAAACATTACCAGCGAGGGTCTAGATGGGTTAGGTTAGGTTATATTACGATATAGACGTATATTATGTGCCCACCGAGAACATGGGGCCGACCCGCCAGGAATGTTGGAAAATACTACATCCGAGATGTTAAGTTGCCTTAGGTTAGGATATATAACGCTATAGACGTATATAATGTCCGCACCGAGACGTACGGGCCGACACGACCGGGATTTTGTAAAACATTACCAGCGAGGGTCTAGATGGGTTAGGTTAGGTTATATTACGATATAGATGTATATAATGTGCCCACCGAGAAGCACGGGCCGACACGACCGGGATTTTGTAAAACATTACCAGCGAGGGTCTAGATGGGTTAGGTTAGGTTATATTACGATATAGACGTATATAATGTCCCCACCGACAAGTACCGGCCGACACGACCGGGATTTTGTAAAACATTACCAGCGAGGGTCTAGATGGGTTAGGTTAGGTTATATTACGATATAGACGTATATAATGTGCCCACCGAGAAGTTGGGGCCGACTCGCCAGGAATGTTGGAAAATACTACATCCCAGATGTTAAGTTGCCTTAGGTTAGGATACATAACGTTATAGACGTATATAATCTCCGCACCGAGACGTACGGGACGACACGACCGGGATTCTGTAAAACATTACCAGCGAGGGTCTAGATGGGTTAGGTTAGGTTATATTACGATATAGATGTATATAATGTGCCCACCGAGGAGTTGGGGCCGACGCGCCAGGAATGTTGGAAAATACTACATCCGAGATGTTAGGTTGCCTTAGGTTAGGATATATAACGTTATAAACGCATATAATGTCCGCACCGAGAAGTACGGGCCGACACGACCGGGATTCTGTAAAACATTACCAGCGAGGGGCTAGATGGGTTAGGTTAGGTTATTTTACGATATAGACGTATATTATGTGCCCACCGAGAACATGGGGCCGACCCGCCAGGAATGTTGGAAAATACTACATCCGAGATGTTAAGTTGCCTTAGGTTAGGATATATAACGCTATAGACGTATATAATCTCCGCACCGAGACGTACGGGACGACACGACCGGGATTCTGTAAAACATTACCAGCGAGGGTCTAGATGGGTTAGGTTAGGTTATATTACGATATAGACGTATATTATGTGCCCACCGAGAACATGGGGCCGACCCGCCAGGAATGTTGGAAAATACTACATCCGAGATGTTAAGTTGCCTTAGGTTAGGATATGTAACGCTATAGACGTATATAATGTCCGCACCGAGACGTGCGGGCCGACACGACCGGGATTTTGTAAAACATTACCAGCGAGGGTCTAGATGGGTTAGGTTAGGTTATATTACGATATAGATGTATATAATGTGCCCACCGAGAAGCACGGGCCGACACGACCGGGATTTTGTAAAACATTACCAGCGAGGGTCTAGATGGGTTAGGTTAGGTTATATTACGATATAGACGTATATAATGTCCCCACCGACAAGTACCGGCCGACACGACCGGGATTTTGTAAAACATTACCAGCGAGGGTCTAGATGGGTTAGGTTAGGCTATATTACGATATAGATGTATATAATGTGCCCACCGAGAAGTTGGGGCCGACGCGCCAGGAATGTTGGAAAATACTACATCCGAGATGTTAGGTTCCCTTAGGTTAGGGTATATAACGTTATAGACTTATATAATGTCCGCACTGAGAAGTACGGGCCGACACGCCCCGGATTTTGTAAAACATTACCAGCGAGGGTCTAGATGGGTTAGGTTAGGTTATATTACGATATAGATGTATATAATGTGCCCACCGAGAAGCACGGGCCGACACGACCGGGATTTTGTAAAACATTACCAGCGAGGGTCTAGATGGGTTAGGTTAGGTTATATTACGATATAGACGTATATAGTGTCCACACCGAGAAGTACAGGCCGACACGACCGGAAATCTGTAAAACATTACTAGCGAGGGGATAGATGGGTTAGGTTAGGTTATATTACGTTATAGACGTATATAATGTTCCCACCGAGAAGTGGAGCCGACCCGCCAGGAATGTTGTGAAATACTACATCCGAGATGTTAAGTTGCCTTAGGTTAGGATATATAACGTTATAGACGTATATAATGTCCGCATAGAGACGTACGGGATGACACGACCGGGATTCTGTAAAACATTACCAGCGAGAGGCTAGATCGGTTAGGTTAGGTTATATTACGTTATAGACGTATATAATGTTCCCACCGAGAAGTGGGGCCGACCCGCCAGGAATGTTGTGAAATACTACATCCGAGATGTTAGGTAGCCTTAGGTTAGGGTATATAACGTTATAGACGTATATAATGACCCCACCGAGAAGTACTGGCCGACACGACCGGGATTTATAAAACATTACCAGCGAGGGTCTAGATGGGTTAGGTTAGGTTATATTACGATATAGACGTATATAATGTCCCCACCGAGAAGTTGGGGCCGACTCGCCAGGAATGTTGGAAAATACTACATCCCAGATGTTAAGTTGCCTTAGGTTAGGATACGTAACTTTATAGACGTATATAATGTCCGCACTGAGACGTACGGGACAACACGCCCGGGATTTTGTAAAACATTACCAGCGAGGGTCTAGATGGGTTAGGTTAGGTTATATTACGATATAGACGTATATAATGTCCCCCCCCGAGAAGTACTGGCCGACACGACCGGGATTTTGTAAAACATTACCAGCGCGGGTCTAGATGGGTTAGGTTAGGTTACATTACGATATAGGCGTAAATAATGTGTCCACCGAGAAGTAGGAGCCGACCCGCCAGGAATGTTGGAAAATACTACATCCAAGATGTTAGGTTCCCTTAGGTTAGGGTATATAACGTTATAGACTTATATAATGTCCGCACTGAGAAGTACGGGCCGACACGCCCCGGATTTTGTAAAACATTACCAGCGAGGGGCTAGATGGGTTAGGTTAGGTTATATTACGTTATAGACGTATATAATGTTCCCACCGAGAAGTGGAGCCGACCCGCCAGGAGTGTTGTGAAATACTACATCCGAGATGTTAGGTAGCCTTAGGTTAGGGTATATAACGTTATAGACGTATATAATGTCCGCACCGAGAAGTACGGGCCGACACGCCCGGGATTTTGTAAAACATTACCAGCGAGGGTCTAGATGGGTTATGTTAGGTTATATTACGATATAGACGTATATAATGTGCCCACCGAGAAGTAGGAGCCGACCCGCCAGGCATGTTGGAAAATACTACATCCAAGATGTTAGGTTCCCTTAGGATAGGGTATATAACGTTATAGACTTATATAATGTCCGCACCGAGAAGTACGGGCCGACACGCCCGGGATTTTGTAAAACATTACCAGCGAGGGTCTAGATGGGTTAGGTTAGGTTATATTACGATATAGACGTATATTTTGTGCCCACCGAGAACATGGGGCCGACCCGCCAGGAATGTTGGAAAACACTACATCCGAGATGTTAAGTTGCCTTAGGTCAAGATATATAACGCTATAGACGTATATAATGTCCGCACCGAGACGTACGGGCCGACACGACCGGGATTTTGTAAAACATTACCAGCGAGGGTCTAGATGGGTTAGGTTAGGTTATATTACGATATAGATGTATATAATGTGCCCACCGAGAAGCATGGGCCGACACGACCGGGATTTTGTAAAACATTACCAGCGAGGGTCTAGATGGGTTAGGTTAGGTTATATTACGATATAGACGTATATAATGTCCCCACCGAGAAGTACCGGCCGACACGACCGGGATTTTGTAAAACATTACCAGCGAGGGTCTAGATGGGTTAGGTTAGGTTATATTACGATATAGACGTATATAATGTGCCCACCGAGAAGTTGGGGCCGACTCGCCAGGAATGTTGGAAAATACTACATCCGAGATGTTAAGTTGCCTTAGGTTAGGATATATAACGTTATAAACGTATATAATGTCCCCACCGAGAAGTACGGGCCGACACGACCGGGATTTTGTAAAACATTACTAGCGAGGGTCTAGATGGGTTAGGTTAGGTTATATTACGATAAACGTATATAATGTGCCCACCGAGAACTTGGGGCCGACTCGCCAGGAATGTTGGAAAATACTACATCCCAGTTGTTACGTGGCCTTAGGTTAGGATAAATAACGTTATAGACGTATATAATCTCCGCACCGAGACGTACGGGACGACACGACCGGGATTCTGTAAAACATTACCAGCGAGGGTCTAGATGGGTTAGGTTAGGTTATATTACGATATAGACGTATATTATGTGCCCACCGAGAACATGGGGCCGACCCGCCAGGAATGTTGGAAAATACTACATCCGAGATGTTAAGTTGCCTTAGGTTAGGATATATAACGCTATAGACGTATATAATGTCCGCACCGAGACGTACGGGCCGACACGACCGGGATTTTGTAAAACATTACCAGCGAGGGTCTAGATGGGTTAGGTTAGGTTATATTACGATATAGATGTATATAATGTGCCCACCGAGAAGCACGGGCCGACACGACCGGGATTTTGTAAAACATTACCAGCGAGGGTCTAGATGGGTTAGGTTAGGTTATATTACGATATAGACGTATATAATGTCCCCACCGACAAGTACCGGCCGACACGACCGGGATTTTGTAAAACATTACCAGCGAGGGTCTAGATGGGTTAGGTTAGGTTATATTACGATATAGACGTATATAATGTGCCCACCGAGAAGTTGGGGCCGACTCGCCAGGAATGTTGGAAAATACTACATCCCAGATGTTAAGTTGCCTTAGGTTAGGATACATAACGTTATAGACGTATATAATCTCCGCACCGAGACGTACGGGACGACACGACCGGGATTCTGTAAAACATTACCAGCGAGGGTCTAGATGGGTTAGGTTAGGTTATATTACGATATAGATGTATATAATGTGCCCACCGAGGAGTTGGGGCCGACGCGCCAGGAATGTTGGAAAATACTACATCCGAGATGTTAGGTTGCCTTAGGTTAGGATATATAACGTTATAAACGCATATAATGTCCGCACCGAGAAGTACGGGCCGACACGACCGGGATTCTGTAAAACATTACCAGCGAGGGGCTAGATGGGTTAGGTTAGGTTATATTACGATATAGACGTATATTATGTGCCCACCGAGAACATGGGGCCGACCCGCCAGGAATGTTGGAAAATACTACATCCGAGATGTTAAGTTGCCTTAGGTTAGGATATATAACGCTATAGACGTATATAATGTCCGCACCGAGACGTACGGGCCGACACGACCGGGATTTTGTAAAACATTACCAGCGAGGCTCTAGATGGGTTAGGATAGGTTATATTACGATATAGATGTATATAATGTGCCCACCGAGAAGCACGGGCCGACACGACCGGGATTTTGTAAAACATTACCAGCGAGGGTCTAGATGGGTTAGGTTAGGTTATATTACGATATAGACGTATATAGTGTCCACACCGAGAAGTACAGGCCGACACGACCGGAAATCTGTAAAACATTACCAGCGAGGGGCTAGATGGGTTAGGTTAGGTTATATTACGTTATAGACGTATATAATGTTCCCACCGAGAAGTGGAGCCGACCCGCCAGGAATGTTGTGAAATACTACATCCGAGATGTTAAGTTGCCTTAGGTTAGGATATATAACGTTATAGACGTATATAATGTCCGCATAGAGACGTACGGGACGACACGACCGGGATTCTGTAAAACATTACCAGCGAGAGGCTAGATCGGTTAGGTTAGGTTATATTACGTTATAGACGTATATAATGTTCCCACCGAGAAGTGGGGCCGACCCGCCAGGAATGTTGTGAAATACTACATTCGAGATGTTAGGTAGCCTTAGGTTAGGGTATATAACGTTATAGACGTATATAATGACCCCACCGAGAAGTACTGCCCGACACGACCGGGATTTTGTAAAACATTACCAGCGAGGGTCTAGATGGGTTAGGTTAGGTTATATTACGATATAGACGTATATAATGTCCCCACCGAGAAGTTGGGGCCGACTCGCCAGGAATGTTGGAAAATACTACATCCCAGATGTTAAGTTGCCTTAGGTTAGGATACGTAACTTTATAGACGTATATAATGTCCGCACTGAGACGTACGGGACGACACGCCCGGGATTTTGTAAAACATTACCAGCGAGGGTCTAGATGGGTTAGGTTAGGTTATATTACGATATAGACGTATATAATGTCCCCCCCCCCCGAGAAGTACTGGCCGACACGACCGGGATTTTGTAAAACATTACCAGCGAGGGTCTAGATGGGTTAGGTTAGGTTACATTACGATATAGGCGTATATAATGTGTCCACCGAGAAGTAGGAGCCGACCCGCCAGGAATGTTGGAAAATACTACATCCAAGATGTTAGGTTCCCTTAGGTTAGGGTATATAACGTTATCGACTTATATAATGTCCGCACTGAGAAGTACGGGCCGACACGCCCCGGATTTTGTAAAACATTACCAGCGAGTGGCTAGATGGGTTAGGTTAGGTTATATTACGTTATAGACGTATATAATGTTCCCACCGAGAAGTGGAGCCGACCCGCCAGGAGTGTTGTGAAATACTACATCCGAGATGTTAAGTTGCCTTAGGTTAGGATATATAACGTTATAGACGTATATAATGTCCGCATAGAGACGTACGGGACGACACGACCGTGATTCTGTAAAACATTACCAGCGAGGGGCTAGATCGGTTAGGTTAGGTTATATTACGTTATAGACGTATATAATGTTCCCACCGAGAAGTGGGGCCGACCCGCCAGGAATGTTGTGAAATACTACATTCGAGATGTTAGGTAGCCTTAGGTTAGGGTATATAACGTTATAGACGTATATAATGACCCCACCGAGAAGTACGGGCCGACACGCCCGGGATTTTGTAAAACATTACCAGCCAGTGTCTAGATGGGTTAGGTTAGGTTATATTACGATATAGACGTATATAATGTGCCCACCGAGAAGATGGGGCCGACCCGCCAGGAATGTTGTGAAATACTACATTCGAGATGTTAGGTAGCCTTAGGTTAGGGTATATAACGTTATAGACGTATATAATGACCCCACCGAGAAGTACTGGCCGACACGACCGGGATTTTGTAAAACATTACCAGCGAGGGTCTAGATGGGTTAGGTTAGGTTATATTACGATATAGACGTATATAATGTCCCCACCGAGAAGTTGGGGCCGACTCGCCAGGAATGTTGGAAAATACTACATCCCAGATGTTAAGTTGCCTTAGGTTAGGATACGTAACTTTATAGACGTATATAATGTCCGCACTGAGACGTACGGGACGACACGCCCGGGATTTTGTAAAACATTACCAGCGAGGGTCTAGATGGGTTAGGTTAGGTTATATTACGATATAGACGTATATAATGTCCCCCCCGAGAAGTACTGGCCGACACGACCGGGATTTTGTAAAACATTACCAGCGAGGGTCTAGATGGGTTAGGTTAGGTTACATTACGATATAGGCGTATATAATGTGTCCACCGAGAAGTAGGAGCCGACCCGCCAGGAATGTTGGAAAATACTACATCCAAGATGTTAGGTTCCCTTAGGTTAGGGTATATAACGTTATAGACTTATATAATGTCCGCACTGAGAAGTACGGGCCGACACGCCCCGGATTTTGTAAAACATTACCAGCGAGGGGCTAGATGGGTTAGGTTAGGTTATATTACGTTATAGACGTATATAATGTTCCCACCGAGAAGTGGAGCCGACCCGCCAGGAGTGTTGTGAAATACTACATCCGAGATGTTAAGTTGCCTTAGGTTAGGATATATAACGTTATAGACGTATATAATGTCCGCATAGAGACGTACGGGACGACACGACCGGGATTCTGTAAAACATTACCAGCGAGGGTCTAGATGGGTTAGGTTAGGTTATATTACGATATAGACGTATATAATGTGCCCACCGAGAAGTTGGGGCCGACTCGCCAGGAATGTTGGAAAATACTACATCCGAGATGTTAAGTTGCCTTAGGTTAGGATATATAACGTTATAAACGTATATAATGTCCCCACCGAGAAGTACGGGCCGACACGACCGGGATTTTGTAAAACATTACTAGCGAGGGTCTAGATGGGTTAGGTTAGGTTATATTACGATATAGACATATATAATGTGCCCACCGAGAACTTGGGGCCGACTCGCCAGGAATGTTGGAAAATACTACATCCCAGTTGTTACGTGGCCTTAGGTTAGGATAAATAACGTTATAGACGTATATAATCTCCGCACCGAGACGTACGGGACGACACGACCGGGATTCTGTAAAACATTACCAGCGAGGGTCTAGATGGGTTAGGTTAGGTTATATTACGATATAGACGTATATTATGTGCCCACCGAGAACATGGGGCCGACCCGCCAGGAATGTTGGAAAATACTACATCCGAGATGTTAAGTTGCCTTAGGTTAGGATATATAACGCTATAGACGTATATAATGTCCGCACCGAGACGTACGGGCCGACACGACCGGGATTTTGTAAAACATTACCAGCGAGGGTCTAGATGGGTTAGGTTAGGTTATATTACGATGTAGATGTATATAATGTGCCCACCGAGAAGCACGGGCCGACACGACCGGGATTTTGTAAAACATTACCAGCGAGGGTCTAGATGGGTTAGGTTAGGTTATATTACGTTATAGACGTATATAATGTTCCCACCGAGAAGTGGGGCCGACCCGCCAGGAATGTTGTGAAATACTACATTCGAGATGTTAGGTAGCCTTAGGTTAGGGTATATAACGTTATAGACGTATATAATGACCCCACCGAGAAGTACTGCCCGACACGACCGGGATTTTGTAAAACATTACCAGCGAGGGTCTAGATGGGTTAGGTTAGGTTATATTACGATATAGGCGTATATAATGTCCCCACCGAGAAGTTGGGGCCGACTCGCCAGGAATGTTGGAAAATACTACATCCCAGATGTTAAGTTGCCTTAGGTTAGGATACGTAACTTTATAGACGTATATAATGTCCGCACTGAGACGTACGGGACGACACGCCCGGGATTTTGTAAAACATTACCAGCGAGGGTCTAGATGGGTTAGGTTAGGTTATATTACGATATAGACGTATATAATGTCCCCCCCCGAGAAGTACTGGCCGACACGACCGGGATTTTGTAAAACATTACCAGCGAGGGTCTAGATGGGTTAGGTTAGGTTACATTACGATATAGGCGTATATAATGTGTCCACCGAGAAGTAGGAGCCGACCCGCCAGGAATGTTGGAAAATACTACATCCAAGATGTTAGGTTCCCTTAGGTTAGGGTATATAACGTTATAGACTTATATACTGTCCGCACTGAGAAGTACGGGCCGACACGCCCCGGATTTTGTAAAACATTACCAGCGAGTGGCTAGATGGGTTAGGTTAGGTTATATTACGTTATAGACGTATATAATGTTCCCACCGAGAAGTGGAGCCGACCCGCCAGGAGTGTTGTGAAATACTACATCCGAGATGTTAAGTTGCCTTAGGTTAGGATATATAACGTTATAGACGTATATAATGTCCGCATAGAGACGTACGGGACGACACGACCGTGATTCTGTAAAACATTACCAGCGAGGGGCTAGATCGGTTAGGTTAGGTTATATTACGTTATAGACGTATATAATGTTCCCACCGAGAAGTGGGGCCGACCCGCCAGGAATGTTGTGAAATACTACATTCGAGATGTTAGGTAGCCTTAGGTTAGGGTATATAACGTTATAGACGTATATAATGACCCCACCGAGAAGTACGGGCCGACACGCCCGGGATTTTGTAAAACATTACCAGCCAGTGTCTAGATGGGTTAGGTTAGGTTATATTACGATATAGACGTATATAATGTGCCCACCGAGAAGATGGGGCCGACCCGCCAGGAATGTTGTGAAATACTACATTCGAGATGTTAGGTAGCCTTAGGTTAGGGTATATAACGTTATAGACGTATATAATGACCCCACCGAGAAGTACTGGCCGACACGACCGGGATTTTGTAAAACATTACCAGCGAGGGTCTAGATGGGTTAGGTTAGGTTATATTACGATATAGACGTATATAATGTCCCCACCGAGAAGTTGGGGCCGACTCGCCAGGAATGTTGGAAAATACTACATCCCAGATGTTAAGTTGCCTTAGGTTAGGATACGTAACTTTATAGACGTATATAATGTCCGCACTGAGACGTACGGGACGACACGCCCGGGATTTTGTAAAACATTACCAGCGAGGGTCTAGATGGGTTAGGTTAGGTTATATTACGATATAGACGTATATAATGTCCCCCCCGAGAAGTACTGGCCGACACGACCGGGATTTTGTAAAACATTACCAGCGAGGGTCTAGATGGGTTAGGTTAGGTTACATTACGATATAGGCGTATATAATGTGTCCACCGAGAAGTAGGAGCCGACCCGCCAGGAATGTTGGAAAATACTACATCCAAGATGTTAGGTTCCCTTAGGTTAGGGTATATAACGTTATAGACTTATATAATGTCCGCACTGAGAAGTACGGGCCGACACGCCCCGGATTTTGTAAAACATTACCAGCGAGGGGCTAGATGGGTTAGGTTAGGTTATATTACGTTATAGACGTATATAATGTTCCCACCGAGAAGTGGAGCCGACCCGCCAGGAGTGTTGTGAAATACTACATCCGAGATGTTAAGTTGCCTTAGGTTAGGATATATAACGTTATAGACGTATATAATGTCCGCATAGAGACGTACGGGACGACACGACCGGGATTCTGAAAAACATTACCAGCGAGGGTCTAGATGGGTTAGGTTAGGTTATATTACGATATAGACGTATATAATGTGCCCACCGAGAAGTTGGGGCCGACTCGCCAGGAATGTTGGAAAATACTACATCCGAGATGTTAAGTTGCCTTAGGTTAGGATATATAACGTTATAAACGTATATAATGTCCCCACCGAGAAGTACGGGCCGACACGACCGGGATTTTGTAAAACATTACTAGCGAGGGTCTAGATGGGTTAGGTTAGGTTATATTACGATATAGACATATATAATGTGCCCACCGAGAACTTGGGGCCGACTCGCCAGGAATGTTGGAAAATACTACATCCCAGTTGTTACGTGGCCTTAGGTTAGGATAAATAACGTTATAGACGTATATAATCTCCGCACCGAGACGTACGGGACGACACGACCGGGATTCTGTAAAACATTACCAGCGAGGGTCTAGATGGGTTAGGTTAGGTTATATTACGATATAGACGTATATTATGTGCCCACCGAGAACATGGGGCCGACCCGCCAGGAATGTTGGAAAATACTACATCCGAGATGTTAAGTTGCCTTAGGTTAGGATATATAACGCTATAGACGTATATAATGTCCGCACCGAGACGTACGGGCCGACACGACCGGGATTTTGTAAAACATTACCAGCGAGGGTCTAGATGGGTTAGGTTAGGTTATATTACGATATAGATGCATATAATGTGCCCACCGAGAAGCACGGGCCGACACGACCGGGATTTTGTAAAACATTACCAGCGAGGGTCTAGATGGGTTAGGTTAGGTTATATTACGATATAGACGTATATAATGTCCCCACCGACAAGTACCGGCCGACACGACCGGGATTTTGTAAAACATTACCAGCGAGGGTCTAGATGGGTTAGGTTAGGTTATATTACGATATAGACGTATATAATGTGCCCACCGAGAAGTTGGGGCCGACTCGCCAGGAATGTTGGAAAATACTACATCCCAGATGTTAAGTTGCCTTAGGTTAGGATACATAACGTTATAGACGTATATAATCTCCGCACCGAGACGTACGGGACGACACGACCGGGATTCTGTAAAACATTACCAGCGAGGGTCTAGATGGGTTAGGTTAGGTTATATTACGATATAGATGTATATAATGTGCCCACCGAGGAGTTGGGGCCGACGCGCCAGGAATGTTGGAAAATACTACATCCGAGATGTTAGGTTGCCTTAGGTTAGGATATATAACGTTATAAACGCATATAATGTCCGCACCGAGAAGTACGGGCCGACACGACCGGGATTCTGTAAAACATTACCAGCGAGGGGCTAGATGGGTTAGGTTAGGTTATATTACGTTATAGACGTATATAATGTTCCCACCGAGAAGTGGAGCTGACCCGCCAGGAATGTTGTGAAACAATACATCCGAGATGTTAAGTTGCCTTAGGTTAGGATATATAACGTTTTAGACGTATATAATGTCCGCACCGAGAAGTACGGGCCGACACGCCCGGGATTTTGTAAAACATTACCAGCGAGGGTCTAGATGGGTTAGGTTAGGTTATATTACGATATAGACGTATATTTTGTTCCCACCGAGAACATGGGGCCGACCCGCCAGGAATGTTGGAAAATACTACATCCGAGATGTTAAGTTGCCTTAGGTTAGGATATATAACGCTATAGACGTATATAATGTCCGCACCGAGACGTACAGGCCGACACGACCGGGATTTTGTAAAACATTACCAGCGAGGGTCTAGATGGGTTAGGATAGGTTATATTACGATATAGATGTATATAACGTGCCCACCGAGAAGCACGGGCCGACACGACCGGGATTTTGTAAAACATTACCAGCGAGGGTCTAGATGGGTTAGGTTAGGTTATATTACGATATAGACGTATATAATGTCCCCACCGAGAAGTACCGGCCGACACAACCGGGATTTTGTAAAACATTACCAGCGAGGGTCTAGATGGGTTAGGTTAGGTTATATTACGATATAGACGTATATAATGTGCCCACCGAGAAGTTGGGGCCGACTCGCCAGGAATGTTGGAAAATACTACATCCCAGATGTTAAGTTGCCTTAGGTGAGGATACATAACATTATAGACGTATATAATCTCCGCACCGAGACGTACGGGACGACACGACCGGGATTCTGTAAAACATTACCAGCGGGGGTCTAGATGGGTTAGGTTAGGTTATATTACGATGTAGATGTATATACTGTGCCCACCGAGAAGTTGGGGCCGACGCGCCAGGAATGTTGGAAAATACTACATCCGAGATGTTAGGTTGCCTTAGGTTAGGATATATAACGTTATAAACGCATATAATGTCCGCACCGAGACGTACGGGCCGACACGACCGGGATTTTGTAAAACATTACCAGCGAGGGTCTAGATGAGTTAGGTTAGGTTACATTACGATATAGGCGTATATAATGTGTCCACCGAGAAGTAGGAGCCGACCCGCCAGGAATGTTGGAAAATACTACATCCAAGATGTTAGGTTCCCTTAGGTTAGGGTATATAACGTTATAGACGTATATAATGACCCCACCGAGAAGTACGGGCCGACACGCCCCGGATTTTGTAAAACATTACCAGCGAGGGGCTAGATGGGTTAGGTTAGGTTATATTACGTTATAGACGTATATAATGTTCCCACCGAGAAGTGGAGCCGACCCGCCAGGAACGTTGTGAAATACTACATCCGAGATGTTAAGTTGCCTTAGGTTAGGATATATAACGTTATAGACGTATATAATGTCCGCATAGAGACGTACGGGACGACACGACCGGGATTCTGTAAAACATTACCAGCGAGGGGCTAGATCGGTTAGGTTAGGTTATATTACGTTATAGACGTATATAATGTTCCCACCGAGAAGTGGGGCCGAGCCGCCAGGAATGTTGTGAAATACTACATTCGAGATGTTAGGTATCCTTAGGTTAGGGTATATAACGTTATAGACGTATATAATGACCCCACCGAGAAGTACGGGCCGACACGACCGGGATTTTGTAAAACATTACCAGCGAGAGTCTAGATGGGTTAGGTTAGGTTATATTACGATATAGACGTATATAATGTGCCCACCGAGAAGTAGGGGCCGACACGACCGGGATTTTGTAAAACATTACCAGCGAGGGTCTAGATGGGTTAGGTTAGGTTATATTACGATATAGACGTATATAATGTGCCCACCGAGAAGTTGGGGCCGACTCGCCAGGAATGTTGGAAAATACTACATCCGAGATGTTAGGTTGCCTTAGGTTAGGATATATAACGTTATAAACGCATATAATGTCCGCACCGAGAAGTACGGGCCGACACGACCGGGATTTTGTAAAACATTACCAGCGAGGGTCTAGATGGGTTAGGTTAGATTACATTACGATATAGGCGTATATAATGTGTCCACCGAGAAGTAGGAGCCGACCCGCCAGGAATGTTGGAAAATACTACATCCAAGATGTTAGGTTCCCTTAGGTTAGGGTATATAACGTTATAGACTTATATAATGTCCGCACTGAGAAGTACGGGCCGACACGCCCCGGATTTTGTAAAACATTACCAGCGAGGGGCTAGATGGGTTAGGTTAGGTTATATTACGTTATAGACGTATATAATGTTCCCACCGAGAAGTGGAGCCGACCCGCCAGGAATGTTGTGAAATACTACATTCGAGATGTTAGGTATCCTTAGGTTAGGGTATATAACGTTATAGACGTATATAATGACCCCACCGAGAAGTACGGGCCGACACGACCGGGATTTTGTAAAACATTACCAGCGAGAGTCTAGATGGGTTAGGTTAGGTTATATTACGATATAGACGTATATAATGTGCCCACCGAGAAGTAGGGGCCGACACGACCGGGATTTTGTAAAACATTACCAGCGAGGGTCTAGATGGGTTAGGTTAGGTTATATTACGATATAGACGTATATAATGTGCCCACCGAGAAGTTGGGGCCGACTCGCCAGGGATGTTGGAAAATACTACATCCGAGATGTTAGGTTGCCTTAGGTTAGGATATATAACGTTATAAACGCATATAATGTCCGCACCGAGAAGTACGGGCCGACACGACCGGGATTTTGTAAAACATTACCAGCGAGGGTCTAGATGGGTTAGGTTAGATTACATTACGATATAGGCGTATATAATGTGTCCACCGAGAAGTAGGAGCCGACCCGCCAGGAATGTTGGAAAATACTACATCCAAGATGTTAGGTTCCCTTAGGTTAGGGTATATAACGTTATAGACTTATATAATGTCCGCACTGAGAAATACGGGCCGACACGCCCCGGATTTTGTAAAACATTACCAGCGAGGGGCTAGATGGGTTAGGTTAGGTTATATTACGTTATAGACGTATATAATGTTCCCACCGAGAAGTGGAGCCGACCCGCCAGGAATGTTGTGAAATACTACATCCGAGATGTTAAGTTGCCTTAGGTTAGGATATATAACGTTATAGACGTATATAATGTCCGCATAGAGACGTACGGGACAACACGACCGGGATTCTGTAAAACATTACCAGCGAGGGGCTAGATCGGTTAGGTTAGGTTATATTACGTTATAGACGTATATAATGTTCCCATCGAGAAGTGGGGCCGACCCGCCAGGAATGTTGTGAAATACTACATTCGAGATGTTAGGTATCCTTAGGTTAGGGTATATAACGTTATAGACGTATATAATGACCCCACCGAGAAGTACGGGCCGACACGACCGGGATTTTGTAAAACATTACCAGCGAGAGTCTAGATGGGTTAGGTTAGGTTATATTACGATATAGACGTATATAATGTGCCCACCGAGAAGTAGGGGCCGACACGACCGGGATTTTGTAAAGCATTACCAGCGAGGGTCTAGATGGGTTAGGTTAGGTTATATTACGATATAGACGTATATAATGTGCCCACCGAGAAGTTGGGGCCGACTAGCCAGGAATGTTGGAAAATACTACATCCCAGATGTTAAGTTGCCTTAGGTTAGGATACATAACGTTATAGACGTATATAATCTCCGCACCGAGACGTACGGGACGACACGACCGGGATTCTGTAAAACATTACCAGCGAGGGTCTAGATGGGTTAGGTTAGGTTATATTACGATATAGATGTATATAATGTGCCCACCGAGAAGTTGGGGCCGACGCGCCAGGAATGTTGGAAAATACTACATCCGAGATGTTAGGTTGCCTTAGGTTAGGATATATAACGTTATAAACGCATATAATGTCCGCACCGAGAAGTACGGGCCGACACGACCGGGATTCTGTAAAACATTACCAGCGAGGGGCTAGATGGGTTAGGTTAGGTTATATTACGTTATAGACGTATATAATGTTCCCACCGAGAAGTGGAGCTGACCCGCCAGGAATGTTGTGAAATACTACATCCAAGATGTTAGGTTCCCTTAGGTTAGGGTATATAACGTTATAGACCTAAATAATGTCCGCACCGAGAAGTACGGGCCGACACGCCCGGGATTTTGTAAAACATTACCAGCGAGGGTCTAGATGGGTTATGTTAGGTTATATTACGATATAGACGTATATAATGTGCCCACCGAGAAGTAGGAGCCGACCCGCCAGGAATGTTGGAAAATACTACATCCAAGATGTTAGGTTCCCTTAGGATAGGGTATATAACGTTATAGACTTATATAATGTCCGCACCGAGAAGTACGGACCGACACGCCCGGGATTTTGTAAAACATTACCAGCGAGGGTCTAGATGGGTTAGGTTAGGTTATATTACGATATAGACGTATATTTTGTGCCCACCGAGAACATGGGGCCGACCCGCCAGGAATGTTGGAAAATACTACATCCGAGATGTTAGGTTGCCTTAGGTTAGGATATATAACGCTATAGACGTATATAATGTCCGCACCGAGACGTACGGGCCGACACGACCGGGATTTTGTAAAACATTACCAGCGAGGGTCTAGATGGGTTAGGTTAGGTTATATTACGATATAGATGTATATAATGTGCCCACCGAGAAGCACGGGCCGACACGACCGGGATTCTGTAAAACATTACCAGCGAGGGGCTAGATGGGTTAGGTTAGGTTATATTACGATATAAATGTATATAATGTGCCCACCGAGAAGCACGGGCCGACACGACCGGGATTTTGTAAAACATTACCAGCGAGGGTCTAGATGGGTTAGGTTAGTTTATATTACGATATAGATGTATATAATGTGCCCACCGAGAAGCACGGGCCGACACGACCGGGATTTTGTAAAACATTACCAGCGAGGGTCTAGATGGGTTAGGTTAGGTTATATTACGATATAGACGTATATAATGTCCCCACCGACAAGTACCGGCCGACACGACCGGGATTTTGTAAAGCATTACCAGCGAGGGTCCAGATGGGTTAGGTTAGGTTATATTACGATATAGACGTATATAATGTGCCCACCGAGAAGTTGGGGCCGACTAGCCAGGAATGTTGGAAAATACTACATCCCAGATGTTAAGTTGCCTTAGGCTAGGATACATAACGTTATAGACGTATATAATCTCCGCACCGAGACGTACGGGACGACACGACCGGGATTCTGTAAAACATTACCAGCGAGGGTCTAGATGGGTTAGGTTAGGTTATATTACGATATAGATGTATATAATGTGCCCACCGAGAAGTTGGGGCCGACGCGCCAGGAATGTTGGAAAATACTACATCCGAGATGTTAGGTTGCCTTAGGTTAGGATATATAACGTTATAAACGCATATAATGTCCGCACCGAGAAGTACGGGCCGACACGACCGGGATTCTGTAAAACATTACCAGCGAGGGGCTAGATGGGTTAGGTTAGGTTATATTACGTTATAGACGTATATAATGTTCCCACCGAGAAGTGGAGCTGACCCGCCAGGAATGTTGTGAAATACTACATCCGAGATGTTAAGTTGCCTTAGGTTAGGATATATAACGTTTTAGACGTATATAATGTCCGCACCGAGAAGTACGGGCCGACACGCCCGGGATTTTGTAAAACATTACCAGCGAGGGTCTAGATGGGTTATGTTAGGTTATATTACGATATAGACGTATATAAAGTGCCCACCGAGAAGATGGGGCCGACCCGCCAGGAAAGTTAGAAAATACTACATCCAAGATGTTAGGTTCCCTTAGGTTAGGGTATATAACGTTATAGACCTAAATAATGTCCGCACCGAGAAGTACGGGCCGACACGCCCGGGATTTTGTAAAACATTACCAGCGAGGGTCTAGATGGGTTATGTTAGGTTATATTACGATATAGACGTATATAATGTGCCCACCGAGAAGTAGGAGCCGACCCGCCAGGAATGTTGGAAAATACTACATCCAAGATGTTAGGTTCCCTTAGGATAGGGTATATAACGTTATAGACTTATATAATGTCCGCACCGAGAAGTACGGACCGACACGCCCGGGATTTTGTAAAACATTACCAGCGAGGGTCTAGATGGGTTAGGTTAGGTTATATTACGATATAGACGTATATTTTGTGCCCACCGAGAACATGGGGCCGACCCGCCAGGAATGTTGGAAAATACTACATCCGAGATGTTAGGTTGCCTTAGGTTAGGATATATAACGCTATAGACGTATATAATGTCCGCACCGAGACGTACGGGCCGACACGACCGGGATTTTGTAAAACATTACCAGCGAGGGTCTAGATGGGTTAGGTTAGGTTATATTACGATATAGATGTATATAATGTGCCCACCGAGAAGCACGGGCCGACACGACCGGGATTCTGTAAAACATTACCAGCGAGGGGCTAGATGGGTTAGGTTAGGTTATATTACGATATAGATGTATATAATGTGCCCACCGAGAAGCACGGGCCGACACGACCGGGATTTTGTAAAACATTACCAGCGAGGGTCTAGATGGGTTAGGTTAGGTTATATTACGATATAGATGTATATAATGTGCCCACCGAGAAGCACGGGCCGACACGACCGGGATTTTGTAAAACATTACCAGCGAGGGTCTAGATGGGTTAGGTTAGGTTATATTACGATATAGACGTATATAATGTCCCCACCGACAAGTACCGGCCGACACGACCGGGATTTTGTAAAACATTACCAGCGAGGGTCTAGATGGGTTAGGTTAGGTTATATTACGATATAGACGTATATAATGTGCCCACCGAGAAGTTGGGGCCGACTCGCCAGGAATGTTGGAAAATACTACATCCCAGATGTTAAGTTGCCTTAGGTTAGGATACATAACGTTATAGACGTATATAATCTCCGCACCGAGACGTACGGGACGACACGACCGGGATTCTGTAAAACATTACCAGCGAGGGTCTAGATGGGTTAGGTTAGGTTATATTACGATATAGATGTATATAATGTGCCCACCGAGGAGTTGGGGCCGACGCGCCAGGAATGTTGGAAAATACTACATCCGAGATGTTAGGTTGCCTTAGGTTAGTATATATAACGTTATAGACGCATATAATGTCCGCACCGAGAAGTACGGGCCGACACGACCGGGATTCTGTAAAACATTACCAGCGAGGGGCTAGATGGGTTAGGTTAGGTTATATTACGTTATAGACGTATATAATGTTCCCACCGAGAAGTGGAGCTGACCCCCCAGGAATGTTGTGAAATACTACATCCGAGATGTTAAGTTGCCTTAGGTTAGGATATATAACGTTTTAGACGTATATAATGTCCGCACCGAGACGTACGGGCCGACACGCCCGGGATTTTGTAAAACATTACCAGCGAGGGTCTAGATGGGTTAGGTTAGGTTATATTACGATATAGACGTATATTTTGTGCCCACCGAGAACATGGGGCCGACCCGCCAGGAATGTTGGAAAATACTACATCCGAGATGTTAAGTTGCCTTAGGTTAGGATATATAACGCTATAGACGTATATAATGTCCGCACCGAGACGTACGGGCCGACACGACCGGGATTTTGTAAAACATTACCAGCGAGGGTCTAGATGGGTTATGTTAGGTTATATTACGATATAGACGTATATAAAGTGCCCACCGAGAAGATGGGGCCGACCCGCCAGGAAAGTTAGAAAATACTACATCCAAGATGTTAGGTTCCCTTAGGTTAGGGTATATAACGTTATAGACCTAAATAATGTCCGCACCGAGAAGTACGGGCCGACACGCCCGGGATTTTGTAAAACATTACCAGCGAGGGTCTAGATGGGTTATGTTAGGTTATATTACGATATAGACGTATATAATGTGCCCACCGAGAAGTAGGAGCCGACCCGCCAGGAATGTTGGAAAATACTACATCCAAGATGTTAGGTTCCCTTAGGATAGGGTATATAACGTTATAGACTTATATAATGTCCGCACCGAGAAGTACGGACCGACACGCCCGGGATTTTGAAAAACATTACCAGCGAGGGTCTAGATGGGTTAGGTTAGGTTATATTACGATATAGACGTATATTTTGTGCCCACCGAGAACATGGGGCCGACCCGCCAGGAATGTTGGAAAATACTACATCCGAGATGTTAGGTTGCCTTAGGTTAGGATATATAACGCTATAGACGTATATAATGTCCGCACCGAGACGTACGGGCCGACACGACCGGGATTTTGTAAAACATTACCAGCGAGGGTCTAGATGGGTTAGGTTAGGTTATATTACGATATAGATGTATATAATGTGCCCACCGAGAAGCACGGGCCGACACGACCGGGATTTTGTAAAACATTACCAGCGAGGGTCTAGATGGGTTAGGTTAGGTTATATTACGATATAGACGTATATTTTGTGCCCACCGAGAACATGGGGCCGACCCGCCAGGAATGTTGGAAAATACTACATCCGAGATGTTAAGTTGCCTTAGGTTAGGATATATAACGCTATAGACGTATATAATGTCCGCACCGAGACGTACGGGCCGACACGACCGGGATTTTGTAAAACATTACCAGCGAGGGTCTAGATGGGTTATGTTAGGTTATATTACGATATAGACGTATATAAAGTGCCCACCGAGAAGATGGGGCCGACCCGCCAGGAAAGTTAGAAAATACTACATCCAAGATGTTAGGTTCCCTTAGGTTAGGGTATATAACGTTATAGACCTAAATAATGTCCGCACCGAGAAGTACGGGCCGACACGCCCGGGATTTTGTAAAACATTACCAGCGAGGGTCTAGATGGGTTATGTTAGGTTATATTACGATATAGACGTATATAATGTGCCCACCGAGAAGTAGGAGCCGACCCGCCAGGAATGTTGGAAAATACTACATCCAAGATGTTAGGTTCCCTTAGGATAGGGTATATAACGTTATAGACTTATATAATGTCCGCACCGAGAAGTACGGACCGACACGCCCGGGATTTTGTAAAACATTACCAGCGAGGGTCTAGATGGGTTAGGTTAGGTTATATTACGATATAGACGTATATTTTGTGCCCACCGAGAACATGGGGCCGACCCGCCAGGAATGTTGGAAAATACTACATCCGAGATGTTAGGTTGCCTTAGGTTAGGATATATAACGCTATAGACGTATATAATGTCCGCACCGAGACGTACGGGCCGACACGACCGGGATTTTGTAAAACATTACCAGCGAGGGTCTAGATGGGTTAGGTTAGGTTATATTACGATATAGATGTATATAATGTGCCCACCGAGAAGCACGGGCCGACACGACCGGGATTTTGTAAAACATTACCAGCGAGGGTCTAGATGGGTTAGGTTAGGTTATATTACGATATAGACGTATATAATGTCCCCACCGAGAAGTACCGGCCGACACGACCGGGATTTTGTAAAACATTACCAGCGAGGGTCTAGATGGGTTAGGTTAGGTTACATTACGATATAGACGTATATAATGTTCCCACCGAGAAGTGGGGCCGACCCGCCAGGAATGTTGTGAAATACTACATTCGAGATGTTAGGTATCCTTAGGTTAGGGTATATAACGTTATAGACGTATATAATGACCCCACCGAGAAGTACGGGCCGACACGACCGGGATTTTGTAAAACATTACCAGCGAGAGTCTAGATGGGTTAGGTTAGGTTATATTACGATATAGACGTATATAATGTGCCCACCGAGAAGTAGGGGCCGAAAGGACCGGGATTTTGTAAAGCATTACCAGCGAGGGTCTAGATGGGTTAGGTTAGGTTATATTACGATATAGACGTATATAATGTCCGCACCGAGAAGTACGGGCCGACACGACCGGGATTCTGTAAAACATTACCAGCGAGGGTCTAGATGGGTTATGTTAGGTTATATTACGATATAGACGTATATAAAGTGCCCACCGAGAAGATGGGGCCGACCCGCCAGGAAAGTTAGAAAATACTACATCCAAGATGTTAGGTTCCCTTAGGTTAGGGTATATAACGTTATAGACCTAAATAATGTCCGCACCGAGAAGTACGGGCCGACACGCCCGGCATTTTGTAAAACATTACCTGCGAGGGTCTAGATGGGTTATGTTAGGTTATATTACGATATAGACGTATATAATGTGCCCACCGAGAAGTAGGAGCCGACCCGCCAGGAATGTTGGAAAATACTACATCCAAGATGTTAGGTTCCCTTAGGATAGGGTATATAACGTTATAGACTTATATAATGTCCGCACCGAGAAGTACGGACCGACACGCCCGGGATTTTGTAAAACATTACCAGCGAGGGTCTAGATGGGTTAGGTTAGGTTATATTACGATATAGACGTATATTTTGTGCCCACCGAGAACATGGGGCCGACCCGCCAGGAATGTTGGAAAATACTACATCCGAGATGTTAGGTTGCCTTAGGTTAGGATATATAACGCTATAGACGTATATAATGTCCGCACCGAGACGTACGGGCCGACACGACCGGGATTTTGTAAAACATTACCAGCGAGGGTCTAGATGGGTTAGGTTAGGTTATATTACGATATAGATGTATATAATGTGCCCACCGAGAAGCACGGGCCGACACGACCGGGATTTTGTAAAACATTACCAGCGAGGGTCTAGATGGGTTAGGTTAGGTTATATTACGATATAGACGTATATAATGTCCCCACCGAGAAGTACCGGCCGACACGACCGGGATTTTGTAAAACATTACCAGCGAGGGTCTAGATGGGTTAGGTTAGGTTACATTACGATATAGACGTATATAATGTTCCCACCGAGAAGTGGGGCCGACCCGCCAGGAATGTTGTGAAATACTACATTCGAGATGTTAGGTATCCTTAGGTTAGGGTATATAACGTTATAGACGTATATAATGACCCCACCGAGAAGTACGGGCCGACACGACCGGGATTTTGTAAAACATTACCAGCGAGAGTCTAGATGGGTTAGGTTAGGTTATATTACGATATAGACGTATATAATGTGCCCACCGAGAAGTAGGGGCCGACACGACCGGGATTTTGTAAAGCATTACCAGCGAGGGTCTAGATGGGTTAGGTTAGGTTATATTACGATATAGACGTATATAATGTGCCCACCGAGAAGTTGGGGCCGACTCGCCAGGAATGTTGGAAAATACTACATCCCAGATGTTAAGTTGCCTTAAGTTAGGATACATAACGTTATAGACGTATATAATCTCCGCACCGAGACGTACGGGACGACACGACCGGGATTCTGTAAAACATTACCAGCGAGGATCTAGATGGGTTAGGTTAGGTTATATTACGATATAGATGTATATAATGTGCCCACCGAGAAGTTGGGGCCGACGCGCCAGGAATGTTGGAAAATACTACATCCGAGATGTTAGGTTGCCTTAGGTTAGGATATATAACGTTATAAACGCATATAATGTGCCCACCGAGAAGCACGGGCCGACACGACCGGGATTTTGTAAAACATTACCAGCGAGGGTCTAGATGGGTTAGGTTAGGTTATATTACGATATAGACGTATATAATGTCCCCACCGACAAGTACCGGCCGACACGACCGGGATTTTGTAAAACATTACCAGCGAGGGTCTAGATGGGTTAGGTTAGGTTATATTACGATATAGACGTATATAATGTGCCCACCGAGAAGTTGGGGCCGACTCGCCAGGAATGTTGGAAAATACTACATCCCAGATGTTAAGTTGCCTTAGGTTAGGATACATAACGTTATAGACGTATATAATCTCCGCACCGAGACGTACGGGACGACACGACCGGGATTCTGTAAAACATTACCAGCGAGGGTCTAGATGGGTTAGGTTAGGTTATATTACGATATAGATGTATATAATGTGCCCACCGAGGAGTTGGGGCCGACGCGCCAGGAATGTTGGAAAATACTACATCCGAGATGTTAGGTTGCCTTAGGTTAGGATATATAACGTTATAGACGCATATAATGTCCGCACCGAGAAGTACGAGCCGACACGACCGGGATTCTGTAAAACATTACCAGCGAGGGGCTAGATGGGTTAGGTTAGGTTATATTACGTTATAGACGTATATAATGTTCCCACCGAGAAGTGGAGCTGACCCGCCAGGAATGTTGTGAAATACTACATCCGAGATGTTAAGTTGCCTTAGGTTAGGATATATAACGTTTTAGACGTATATAATGTCCGCACCGAGACGTACGGGCCGACACGCCCGGGATTTTGTAAAACATTACCAGCGAGGGTCTAGATGGGTTAGGTTAGGTTATATTACGATATAGACGTATATTTTGTGCCCACCGAGAACATGGGGCCGACCCGCCAGGAATGTTGGAAAATACTACATCCGAGATGTTAAGTTGCCTTAGGTTAGGATATATAACGCTATAGACGTATATAATGTCCGCACCGAGACGTACGGGCCGACACGACCGGGATTTTGTAAAACATTACCAGCGAGGGTCTAGATGGGTTAGGATAGGTTATATTACGATATAGATGTATATAATGTGCCCACCGAGAAGCACGGGCCGACACGACCGGGATTTTGTAAAACATTACCAGCGAGGGTCTAGATGGGTTAGGTTAGGTTATATTACGATATAGACGTATATAATGTCCCCACCGAGAAGTACCGGCCGACACAACCGGGATTTTGTAAAACATTACCAGTGAGGGTCTAGATGGGTTAGGTTAGGTTATATTACGATATAGACGTATATAATGTTCCCACCGAGAAGTGGGGCCGACCCGCCAGGAATGTTGTGAAATACTACATTCGAGATGTTAGGTATCCTTAGGTTAGGGTATATAACGTTATAGACGTATATAATGACCCCACCGAGAAGTACGGGCCGACACGACCGGGATTTTGTAAAACATTACCAGCGAGAGTCTAGATGGGTTAGGTTAGGTTATATTACGATATAGACGTATATAATGTGCCCACCGAGAAGTAGGGGCCGACACGACCGGGATTTTGTAAAGCATTACCAGCGAGGGTCTAGATGGGTTAGGTTAGGTTATATTACGATATAGACGTATATAATGTCCGCACCGAGAAGTACGGGCCGACACGACCGGGATTCTGTAAAACATTACCAGCGAGGGTCTAGATGGGTTATGTTAGGTTATATTACGATATAGACGTATATAAAGTGCCCACCGAGAAGATGGGGCCGACCCGCCAGGAAAGTTAGAAAATACTACATCCAAGATGTTAGGTTCCCTTAGGTTAGGGTATATAACGTTATAGACCTAAATAATGTCCGCACCGAGAAGTACGGGCCGACACGCCCGGGATTTTGTAAAACATTACCTGCGAGGGTCTAGATGGGTTATGTTAGGTTATATTACGATATAGACGTATATAATGTGCCCACCGAGAAGTAGGAGCCGACCCGCCAGGAATGTTGGAAAATACTACATCCAAGATGTTAGGTTCCCTTAGGATAGGGTATATAACGTTATAGACTTATATAATGTACGCACCGAGAAGTACGGACCGACACGCCCGGGGTTTTGTAAAACATTACCAGCGAGGGTCTAGATGGGTTAGGTTAGGTTATATTACGATATAGACGTATATTTTGTGCCCACCGAGAACATGGGGCCGACCCGCCAGGAATGTTGGAAAATACTACATCCGAGATATTAGGTTGCCTTAGGTTAGGATATATAACGCTATAGACGTATATAATGTCCGCACCGAGACGTACGGGCCGACACGACCGGGATTTTGTAAAACATTACCAGCGAGGGTCTAGATGGGTTAGGTTAGGTTATATTACGATATAGATGTATATAATGTGCCCACCGAGAAGCACGGGCCGACACGACCGGGATTTTGTAAAACATTACCAGCGAGGGTCTAGATGGGTTAGGTTAGGTTATATTACGATATAGACGTATATAATGTCCCCACCGAGAAGTACCGGCCGACACGACCGGGATTTTGTAAAACATTACCAGCGAGGGTCTAGATGGGTTAGGTTAGGTTACATTACGATATAGACGTATATAATGTTCCCACCGAGAAGTGGGGCCGACCCGCCAGGAATGTTGTGAAATACTACATTCGAGATGTTAGGCATCCTTAGGTTAGGGTATATAACGTTATAGACGTATATAATGACCCCACCGAGAAGTACGGGCCGACACGACCGGGATTTTGTAAAACATTACCAGCGAGAGTCTAGATGGGTTAGGTTAGGTTATATTACGATATAGACGTATATAATGTGCCCACCGAGAAGTAGGGGCCGACACGACCGGGATTTTGTAAAGCATTACCAGCGAGGGTCTAGATGGGTTAGGTTAGGTTATATTACGATATAGACGTATATAATGTGCCCACCGAGAAGTTGGGGCCGACTCGCCAGGAATGTTGGAAAATACTACATCCCAGATGTTAAGTTGCCTTAAGTTAGGATACATAACGTTATAGACGTATATAATCTCCGCACCGAGACGTACGGGACGACACGACCGGGATTCTGTAAAACATTACCAGCGAGGATCTAGATGGGTTAGGTTAGGTTATATTACGATATAGATGTATATAATGTGCCCACCGAGAAGTTGGGGCCGACGCGCCAGGAATGTTGGAAAATACTACATCCGAGATGTTAGGTTGCCTTAGGTTAGGATATATAACGTTATAAACGCATATAATGTCCGCACCGAGAAGTACGGGCCGACACGACCGGGATTCTGTAAAACATTACCAGCGAGGGGCTAGAGGGGTTAGGTTAGGTTATATTACGATATAGATGTATATAATGTGCCCACCGAGAAGCACGGGCCGACACGACCGGGATTTTGTAAAACATTACCAGCGAGGGTCTAGATGGGTTTGGTTAGGTTATATTACGATATAGATGTATATAATGTGCCCACCGAGAAGCACGGGCCGACACGACCGGGATTTTGTAAAACATTACCAGCGAGGGTCTAGATGGGTTAGGTTAGGTTATATTACGATATAGACGTATATAATGTCCCCACCGACAAGTACCGGCCGACACGACCGGGATTTTGTAAAACATTACCAGCGAGGGTCTAGATGGGTTAGGTTAGGTTATATTACGATATAGACGTATATAATGTGCCCACCGAGAAGTTGGGGCCGACTCGCCAGGAATGTTGGAAAATACTACATCCCAGATGTTAAGTTGCCTTAGGTTAGGATACATAACGTTATAGACGTATATAATCTCCGCACCGAGACGTACGGGACGACACGACCGGGATTCTGTAAAACATTACCAGCGAGGGTCTAGATGGGTTAGGTTAGGTTATATTACGATATAGATGTATATAATGTGCCCACCGAGGAGTTGGGGCCGACGCGCCAGGAATGTTGGAAAATACTACATCCGAGATGTTAGGTTGCCTTAGGTTAGGATATATAACGTTATAGACGCATATAATGTCCGCACCGAGAAGTACGAGCCGACACGACCGGGATTCTGTAAAACATTACCAGCGAGGGGCTAGATGGGTTAGGTTAGGTTATATTACGTTATAGACGTATATAATGTTCCCACCGAGAAGTGGAGCTGACCCGCCAGGAATGTTGTGAAATACTACATCCGAGATGTTAAGTTGCCTTAGGTTAGGATATATAACGTTTTAGACGTATATAATGTCCGCACCGAGACGTACGGGCCGACACGCCCGGGATTTTGTAAAACATTACCAGCGAGGGTCTAGATGGGTTAGGTTAGGTTATATTACGATATAGACGTATATTTTGTGCCCACCGAGAACATGGGGCCGACCCGCCAGGAATGTTGGAAAATACTACATCCGAGATGTTAAGTTGCCTTAGGTTAGGATATATAACGCTATAGACGTATATAATGTCCGCACCGAGACGTACGGGCCGACACGACCGGGATTTTGTAAAACATTACCAGCGAGGGTCTAGATGGGTTAGGATAGGTTATATTACGATATAGATGTATATAATGTGCCCACCGAGAAGCACGGGCCGACACGACCGGGATGTTGTAAAACATTACCAGCGAGGGTCTAGATGGGTTAGGTTAGGTTATATTACGATATAGACGTATATAATGTCCCCACCGAGAAGTACCGGCCGACACAACCGGGATTTTGTAAAACATTACCAGCGAGGGTCTAGATGGGTTAGGTTAGGTTATATTACGATATAGACGTATATAATGTGCCCACCGAGAAGTTGGGGCCGACTCGCCAGGAATGTTGGAAAATACTACATCCGAGATGTTAGGTTGCCTTAGGTTAGGATATATAACGTTATAAACGCATATAATGTCCGCACCGAGAAGTACGGGCCGACACGACCGGGATTTTGTAAAACATTACCAGCGAGGGTCTAGATGGATTAGGTTAGATTACATTACGATATAGGCGTATATAATGTGTCCACCGAGAAGTAGGAGCCGACCCGCCAGGAATGTTGGAAAATACTACATCCAAGATGTTAGGTTCCCTTAGGTTAGGGTATATAACGTTATAGACTTATATAATGTCCGCACTGAGAAGTACGGGCCGACACGCCCCGGATTTTGTAAAACATTACCAGCGAGGGGCTAGATGGGTTAGGTTAGGTTATATTACGTTATAGACGTATATAATGTTCCCACCGAGAAGTGGAGCCGACCCGCCAGGAATGTTGTGAAATACTACATCCGAGATGTTAAGTTGCCTTAGGTTAGGATATATAACGTTATAGACGTATCTAATGTCCGCATAGAGACGTACGGGACGACACGACCGGGATTCTGTAAAACATTACCAGCGAGGGGCTACATCGGTTAGGTTAGGTTATATTACGTTATAGACGTATATAATGTTCCCACCGAGAAGTGGGGCCGACCCGCCAGGAATGTTGTGAAATACTACATTCGAGATGTTAGGTATCCTTAGGTTAGGGTATATAACGTTATAGACGTATATAATGACCCCACCGAGAAGTACGGGCCGACACGACCGGGATTTTGTAAAACATTACCAGCGAGAGTCTAGATGGGTTAGGTTAGGTTATATTACGATATAGACGTATATAATGTGCCCACCGAGAAGTAGGGGCCGACACGACCGGGATTTTGTAAAGCATTACCAGCGAGGGTCTAGATGGGTTAGGTTAGGTTATATTACGATATAGACGTATATAATGTGCCCACCGAGAAGTTGGGGCCGACTCGCCAGGAATGTTGGAAAATACTACATCCCAGATGTTAAGTTGCCTTAGGTTAGGATACATAACGTTATAGACGTATATAATCTCCGCACCGAGACGTACGGGACGACACGACCGGGATTCTGTAAAACATTAACAGCGAGGGTCTAGATGGGTTAGGTTAGGTTATATTACGATATAGATGTATATAATGTGCCCACCGAGAAGTTGGGGCCGACGCGCCAGGAATGTTGGAAAATACTACATCCGAGATGTTAGGTTGCCTTAGGTTAGGATATATAACGTTATAAACGCATATAATGTCCGCACCGAGAAGTACGGGCCGACACGACCGGGATTCTGTAAAACATTACCAGCGAGGGGCTAGATGGGTTAGGTTAGGTTATATTACGTTATAGACGTATATAATGTTCCCACCGAGAAGTGGAGCTGACCCGCCAGGAATGTTGTGAAATACTACATCCGAGATGTTAAGTTGAATTAGGTTAGGATATATAACGTTTTAGACGTATATAATGTCCGCACCGAGAAGTACGGGCCGACACGCCCGGGATTTTGTAAAACATTACCAGCGAGGGTCTAGATGGGTTATGTTAGGTTATATTACGATATAGACGTATATAATGTGCCCACCGAGAAGTAGGAGCCGACCCGCCAGGAATGTTGGAAAATACTACATCCAAGATGTTAGGTTCCCTTAGGATAGGGTATATAACGTTATAGACTTATATAATGTTGGCACCGAGAAGTACGGGCCGACACGCCCGGGATTTTGTAAAACATTACCAGCGAGGGTCTAGATGGGTTAGGTTAGGTTATATTACGATATAGACGTATATTTTGTGCCCACCGAGAACATGGGGCCGACCCGCCAGGAATGTTGGAAAATACTACATCCGAGATGTTAGGTTGCCTTAGGTTAGGATATATAACGCTATAGACGTATATAATGTCCGCACCGAGACGTACGGGCCGACACGACCTGGATTTTGTAAAACATTACCAGCGAGGGTCTAGATGGGTTAGGTTAGGTTATATTACGATATAGATGTATATAATGTGCCCACCGAGAAGCACGGGCCGACACGACCGGGATTTTGTAAAACATTACCAGCGAGGGTCTAGATGGGTTAGGTTAGGTTATATTACGATATAGACGTATATAATGTCCCCACCGAGAAGTACCGGCCGACACGACCGGGATTTTGTAAAACATTACCAGCGAGGGTCTAGATGGGTTAGGTTAGGTTATATTACGATATAGACGTATATAATGTTCCCACCGAGAAGTGGGGCCGACCCGCCAGGAATGTTGTGAAATACTACATTCGAGATGTTAGGTATCCTTAGGTTAGGGTATATAACGTTATAGACGTATATAATGACCCCACCGAGAAGTACGGGCCGACACGACCGGGATTTTGTAAAACATTACCAGCGAGAGTCTAGATGGGTTAGGTTAGGTTATATTACGATATAGACGTATATAATGTGCCCACCGAGAAGTAGGGGCCGACACGACCGGGATTTTGTAAAACATTACCAGCGAGGGTCTAGATGGGTTAGGTTAGGTTATATTACGATATAGACGTATATAATGTGCCCACCGAGAAGTTGGGGCCGACTCGCCAGGAATGTTGGAAAATACTACATCCGAGATGTTAGGTTGCCTTAGGTTAGGATATATAACGTTATAAACGCATATAATGTCCGCACCGAGAAGTACGGGCCGACACGACCGGGATTTTGTAAAACATTACCAGCGAGGGTCTAGATGGGTTAGGTTAGATTACATTACGATATAGGGGTATATAATGTGTCCACCGAGAAGTAGGCGCCGACCCGCCAGGAATGTTGGAAAATACTACATCCAAGATGTTAGGTTCCCTTAGGTTAGGGTATATAACGTTATAGACTTATATAATGTCCGCACTGAGAAGTACGGGCCGACACGCCCCGGATTTTGTAAAACATTACCAGTGAGGGGCTAGATGGGTTAGGTTAGGTTATATTACGTTATAGACGTATATAATGTTCCCACCGAGAAGTGGAGCCGACCCGCCAGGAATGTTGTGAAATACTACATCCGAGATGTTAAGTTGCCTTAGGTTAGGATATATAACGTTATAGACGTATATAATGTCCGCATAGAGACGTACGGGACGACACGACCGGGATTCTGTAAAACATTACCAGCGAGGGGCTAGATCGGTTAGGTTAGGTTATATTACGTTATAGACGTATATAATGTTCCCACCGAGAAGTGGGGCCGACCCGCCAGGAATGTTGTGAAATACTACATTCGAGATGTTAGGTATCCTTAGGTTAGGGTATATAACGTTATAGACGTATATAATGACCCCACCGAGAAGTACGGGCCGACACGACCGGGATTTTGTAAAACATTACCAGCGAGAGTCTAGATGGGTTAGGTTAGGTTATATTACGATATAGACGTATATAATGTGCCCACCGAGAAGTAGGGGCCGACACGACCGGGATTTTGTAAAGCATTACCAGCGAGGGTCTAGATGGGTTAGGTTAGGTTATATTACGATATAGACGTATATAATGTGCCCACCGAGAAGTTGGGGCCGACTCGCCAGGAATGTTGGAAAATACTACATCCCAGATGTTAAGTTGCCTTAGGTTAGGATACATAACGTTATAGACGTATATAATCTCCGCACCGAGACGTACGGGACGACACGACCGGGATTCTGTAAAACATTACCAGCGAGGGTCTAGATGGGTTAGGTTAGGTTATATTACGATATAGATGTATATAATGTGCCCACCGAGAAGTTGGGGCCGACGCGCCAGGAATGTTGGAAAATACTACATCCGAGATGTTAGGTTCCCTTAGGATAGGGTATATAACGTTATAGACTTATATAATGTCGGCACCGAGAAGTACGGGCCGACACGCCCGGGATTTTGTAAAACATTACCAGCGAGGGTCTAGATGGGTTAGGTTAGGTTATATTACGATATAGACGTATATTTTGTGCCCACCGAGAACATGGGGCCGACCCGCCAGGAATGTTGGAAAATACTACATCCGAGATGTTAGGTTGCCTTAGGTGAGGATACATAACGTTATAGACGTATATAATCTCCGCACCGAGACGTACGGGACGACACGACCGGGATTCTGTAAAACATTACCAGCGAGGGTCTAGATGGGTTAGGTTAGGTTATATTACGTTATAGACGTATATAATGTTCCCACCGAGAAGTGGGGCCGACCCGCCAGGAATGTTGTGAAATACTACATTCGAGATGTTAGGTATCCTTAGGTTAGGGTATATAACGTTATAGACGTATATAATGACCCCACCGAGAAGTACGGGCCGACACGACCGGGATTTTGTAAAACATTACCAGCGAGGGTCTAGATGGGTTAGGTTAGGTTATATTACGATATAGATGTATATAATGTGCCCACCGAGAAGCACGGGCCGACACGACCGGGATTTTGTAAAACATTACCAGCGAGGGTCTAGATGGGTTAGGTTAGGTTATATTACGATATAGACGTATATAATGTCCCCACCGAGAAGTACCGGCCGACACGACCGGGATTTTGTAAAACATTACCAGCGAGGGTCTAGATGGGTTAGGTTAGATTACATTACGATATAGGCGTATATAATGTGTCCACCGAGAAGTAGGAGCCGACCCGCCAGGAATGTTGGAAAATACTACATCCAAGATGTTAGGTTCCCTTAGGATAGGGTATATAACGTTATAGACTTATATAATGTCCGCACCGAGAAGTACGGGCCGACACGCCCGGGATTTTGTAAAACATTACCAGCGAGGGTCTAGATGGGTTAGGTTAGGTTATATTACGATATAGACGTATATAATGTTCCCACCGAGAAGTGGGGCCGACCCGCCAGGAATGTTGTGAAATACTACATTCGAGATGTTAGGTATCCTTAGGTTAGGGTATATAACGTTATAGACGTATATAATGACCCCACCGAGAAGTACGGGCCGACACGACCGGGATTTTGTAAAACATTACCAGCGAGAGTCTAGATGGGTTAGGTTAGGTTATATTACGATATAGACGTATATAATGTGCCCACCGAGAAGTAGGGGCCGACACGACCGGGATTTTGTAAAACATTACCAGCGAGGGTCTAGATGGGTTAGGTTAGGTTATATTACGATATAGACGTATATAATGTGCCCACCGAGAAGTTGGGGCCGACTCGCCAGGAATGTTGGAAAATACTACATCCGAGATGTTAGGTTGCCTTAGGTTAGGATATATAACGTTATAAACGCATATAATGTCCGCACCGAGAAGTACGGGCCGACACGACCGGGATTTTGTAAAACATTACCAGCGAGGGTCTAGATGGGTTAGGTTAGATTACATTACGATATAGGCGTATATAATGTGTCCACCGAGAAGTAGGAGCCGACCCGCCAGGAATGTTGGAAAATACTACATCCAAGATGTTAGGTTCCCTTAGGATAGGGTATATAACGTTATAGACTTATATAATGTCCGCACCGAGAAGTACGGGCCGACACGCCCGGGATTTTGTAAAACATTACCAGCGAGGGTCTAGATGGGTTAGGTTAGGTTATATTACGATATAGACGTATATTTTGTGCCCACCGAGAACATGGGGCCGACCCGCCAGGAATGTTGGAAAATACTACATCCGAGATGTTAGGTTGCCTTAGGTTAGGATATATAACGCTATAGACGTATATAATGTCCGCACCGAGACGTACGGGCCGACACGACCGGGATTTTGTAAAACATTACCAGCGAAGGTCTAGATGGGTTAGGTTAGGTTATATTACGATATAGATGTATATAATGTGCCCACCGAGAAGCACGGGCCGACACGACCGGGATTTTGTAAAACATTACCAGCGAGGGTCTAGATGGGTTAGGTTAGGTTATATTACGATATAGACGTGTATAATGTCCCCACCGAGAAGTACCGGCCGACACGACCGGGATTTTGTAAAACATTACCAGCGAGGGTCTAGATGGGTTAGGTTAGGTTATATTACGATATAGACGTATATAATGTGCCCACCGAGAAGTTGGGGCCGACTCGCCAGGAATGTTGGAAAATACTACATCCCAGATGTTAAGTTGCCTTAGGTGAGGATACATAACGTTATAGACGTATATAATCTCCGCACCGAGACGTACGGGACGACACGACCGGGATTCTGTAAAACATTACCAGCGAGGGTCTAGATGGGTTAGGTTAGGTTATATTACGATATAGATGTATATAATGTGCCCACCGAGAAGTTGGGGCCGACGCGCCAGAAATGTTGGATAATACTACATCCGAGATGTTAGGTTGCCTTAGGTTAGGATATATAACGTTATAAGCGCATATAATGTCCGCACCGAGAAGTACGGGCCGACACGCCCGGGATTTTGTAAAACATTACCAGCGAGGGTCTAGATGGGTTATGTTAGGTTATATTACGATATAGACGTATATAATGTGCCCACCGAGAAGATGGGGCCGACCCGCCAGGAATGTTGGAAAATACTACATCCGAGATGTTAAGTTGCCTTAGGTTAGGATATATAACGTTGTAGACGTATATAATGTCCCCACCGAGACGTACGGGACAACACGACTGGAAATCTGTAAAACATTACCAGCGAGGGGCTAGATGGGTTAGGTTCTGTTATATTACGTTATAGACGTATATAATGTTCCCACCGAGAAGTGGGGCCGAACCGCCAGGAATGTTGTAAAATACTACATTCGAGATGTTAGGTAGCCTTAGGTTAGGGTATATAACGTTATAGACGTATATAATGACCCCACCGAGAAGTACGGGCCGACACGACCGGGGTTTTGTAAAACATTACCACCGAGGGTCTAGATGGGTTAGGTTAGGTTATATTACGATATAGACGTATATAATGTGCCCACCGAGAAGTAGGGGCCGACCCGCCAGGAATGTTGGATAATACTACATCCGAGATGTTAGGTTGCCTTAGGTTAGGATATATAACGTTATAAGCGCATATAATGTCCGCACCGAGACGTACGGGCCGACACGACCGGGATTTTGTAAAACATTACCAGCGAGGGTCTAGATGGGTTAGGTTAGGTTACATTACGATATAGGCGTATATAATGTGTCCACCGAGAAGTAGGAGCCGACCCGCCAGGAATGTTGGAAAATACTACATCCAAGATGTTAGGTTCCCTTAGGTTAGGGTATATAACGTTATGGACTTATATAATGTCCGCACTGAGAAGTACGGGCCGACACGCCCCGGATTTTGTAAAACATTACCAGCGAGGGTCTAGATGGGTTATGTTAGGTTATATTACGATATAGACGTATATAATGTGCCCACCGAGAAGATGGGGCCGACCCGCCAGGAAAGTTAGAAAATACTACATCCAAGATGTTAGGTTCCCTTAGGTTAGGGTATATAACATTATAGACTTAAATAATGTCCGCACCGAGAAGTACGGGCCGACACGCCCGGGATTTTGTAAAACATTACCAGCGAGGGTCTAGATGGGTTATGTTAGGTTATATTACGATATAGACGTATATAATGTGCCCACCGAGAAGATGGGGCCGACCCGCCAGGAATGTTGGAAAATACTACATCCGAGATGTTAAGTTGCCTTAGGTTAGGATATATAACGTTGTAGACGTATATAATGTCCCCACCGAGACGTACGGGACAACACGACTGGAAATCTGTAAAACATTACCAGCGAGGGGCTAGATGGGTTAGGTTCTGTTATATTACGTTATAGACGTATATAATGTTCCCACCGAGAAGTGGGGCCGAACCGCCAGGAATGTTGTAAAATACTACATTCGAGATGTTAGGTAGCCTTAGGTTAGGGTATATAACGTTATAGACGTATATAATGACCCCACCGAGAAGTACGGGCCGACACGACCGGGGTTTTGTAAAACATTACCACCGAGGGTCTAGATGGGTTAGGTTAGGTTATATTACGATATAGACGTATATAATGTGCCCACCGAGAAGTAGGGGCCGACCCGCCAGGAATGTTGGAAAACTCTACATCCGAGATGTTAAGTTGCCTTAGGTTAGGGTATATAACGTTATAGACTGATATAATGTCCGCACCGAGACGTACGGGCGACACGTCCGGGATTCTATAAAACATTACCAGCGAGGGGCTAGATCGGTTAGGTTAGGTTATATTACGTTATAGACGTATATAATGTTCCCACCGAGAAGTGGGGCCGACCCGCCAGGAATGTTGTGAAATACTACATTCGAGATGTTAGGTATCCTTAGGTTAGGGTATATAACGTTATAGACGGATATGATGTCCCCACCGAGAAGTACGGGCCGACACGACCGGGATTTTGTGAAACATTACCAGCGAGGGTCTAGATGGGTTATGTTAGGTTATATTACGATATAGATGTATATAATGTGCCCTGCGAGAAGCACGGGCCGACACGACCGGGATTTTGTAAAACATTACCAGCGAGGGTCTAGATGGGTTAGGTTCGGTTATATTACGATATAGACGTATATTATGTTCCCACCGAGAATTGGCGGCGACCAGCCAGGAATGTTGTGTAATACTACATCCGAGATGTTAAGTTGCCTTAGGTTAGGATATATAACGTTATAGACGTATATAATGTCCCCACCGAGAAGTACGGGCCGACACGACCGGGATTTTGTAAAACATTACCAGCGAGGGTCTAGATGGGTTAGATTAGGTTATATTACGTTATAGACGTATATAATGTTCCCACCGAGAAGTGGGGCCGACCCGCCAGGAATGTTGTGAAATACTACATTGGAGATGTTAGGTAGCCTTAGGTTAGGTTATGTAACGTTATAGACGTATATAATGTCCGCACCGAGACCTACGGTACGACACGACCGAGATTTTGTAAAACATTACCAGCGAGGGGCTAGATCGGTTAGGTTAGGTTATATTACGTTATAGACGTATATAATGTTGCCACCGAGAAGTGGGGCCGAACCGCCAGGAATGTTGTGAAATACTACATCTGAGATGTTAGGTTCCCTTAGGTTAGTATATATAACGTTATAGACGTATATAATGTCCGCACCGAGACATACGGGACGACACCACCGGGATTTTGTGAAATATTACCAGCGAGGGTCTAGATGGGTTAGGTTAGGTTATATTACGATATAGACGTATATAATGTTCCCACCGAGAATCGGCGCCGACGCGCCAGAAATGTTGGATAATACTACATCCGAGATGTTAGGTTGCCTTAGGTTAGGATATATAACGTTATAAGCGCATATAATGTCCGCACCGAGACGTACGGGCCGACACGACCGGGATTTTGTAAAACATTACCAGCGAGGGTCTAGATGGGTTAGGTTAGGTTACATTACGATATAGGCGTATATAATGTGTCCACCGAGAAGTAGGAGCCGACCCGCCAGGAATGTTGGAAAATACTACATCCAAGATGTTAGGTTCCCTTAGGTTAGGGTATATAACGTTATGGACTTATATAATGTCCGCACTGAGAAGTACGGGCCGACACGCCCCGGATTTTGTAAAACATTACCAGCGAGGGTCTAGATGGGTTATGTTAGGTTATATTACGATATAGACGTATATAATGTGCCCACCGAGAAGATGGGGCCGACCCGCCAGGAAAGTTAGAAAATACTACATCCAAGATGTTAGGTTCCCTTAGGTTAGGGTATATAACATTATAGACTTAAATAATGTCCGCACCGAGAAGTACGGGCCGACACGCCCGGGATTTTGTAAAACATTACCAGCGAGGGTCTAGATGGGTTATGTTAGGTTATATTACGATATAGACGTATATAATGTGCCCACCGAGAAGATGGGGCCGACCCGCCAGGAATGTTGGAAAATACTACATCCGAGATGTTAAGTTGCCTTAGGTTAGGATATATAACGTTGTAGACGTATATAATGTCCCCACCGAGACGTACGGGACAACACGACTGGAAATCTGTAAAACATTACCAGCGAGGGGCTAGATGGGTTAGGTTCTGTTATATTACGTTATAGACGTATATAATGTTCCCACCGAGAAGTGGGGCCGAACCGCCAGGAATGTTGTAAAATACTACATTCGAGATGTTAGGTAGCCTTAGGTTAGGGTATATAACGTTATAGACGTATATAATGACCCCACCGAGAAGTACGGGCCGACACGACCGGGGTTTTGTAAAACATTACCACCGAGGGTCTAGATGGGTTAGGTTAGGTTATATTACGATATAGACGTATATAATGTGCCCACCGAGAAGTAGGGGCCGACCCGCCAGGAATGTTGGATAATACTACATCCGAGATGTTAGGTTGCCTTAGGTTAGGATATATAACGTTATAAGCGCATATAATGTCCGCACCGAGACGTACGGGCCGACACGACCGGGATTTTGTAAAACATTACCAGCGAGGGTCTAGATGGGTTAGGTTAGGTTACATTACGATATAGGCGTATATAATGTGTCCACCGAGAAGTAGGAGCCGACCCGCCAGGAATGTTGGAAAATACTACATCCAAGATGTTAGGTTCCCTTAGGTTAGGGTATATAACGTTATGGACTTATATAATGTCCGCACTGAGAAGTACGGGCCGACACGCCCCGGATTTTGTAAAACATTACCAGCGAGGGTCTAGATGGGTTATGTTAGGTTATATTACGATATAGACGTATATAATGTGCCCACCGAGAAGATGGGGCCGACCCGCCAGGAAAGTTAGAAAATACTACATCCAAGATGTTAGGTTCCCTTAGGTTAGGGTATATAACATTATAGACTTAAATAATGTCCGCACCGAGAAGTACGGGCCGACACGCCCGGGATTTTGTAAAACATTACCAGCGAGGGTCTAGATGGGTTATGTTAGGTTATATTACGATATAGACGTATATAATGTGCCCACCGAGAAGATGGGGCCGACCCGCCAGGAATGTTGGAAAATACTACATCCGAGATGTTAAGTTGCCTTAGGTTAGGATATATAACGTTGTAGACGTATATAATGTCCCCACCGAGACGTACGGGACAACACGACTGGAAATCTGTAAAACATTACCAGCGAGGGGCTAGATGGGTTAGGTTCTGTTATATTACGTTATAGACGTATATAATGTTCCCACCGAGAAGTGGGGCCGAACCGCCAGGAATGTTGTAAAATACTACATTCGAGATGTTAGGTAGCCTTAGGTTAGGGTATATAACGTTATAGACGTATATAATGACACCACCGAGAAGTACGGGCCGACACGACCGGGGTTTTGTAAAACATTACCACCGAGGGTCTAGATGGGTTAGGTTAGGTTATATTACGATATAGACGTATATAATGTGCCCACCGAGAAGTAGGGGCCGACCCGCCAGGAATGTTGGAAAACTCTACATCCGAGATGTTAAGTTGCCTTAGGTTAGGGTATATAACGTTATAGACTGATATAATGTCCGCACCGAGACGTACGGGCGACACGTCCGGGATTCTATAAAACATTACCAGCGAGGGGCTAGATCGGTTAGGTTAGGTTATATTACGTTATAGACGTATATAATGTTCCCACCGAGAAGTGGGGCCGACCCGCCAGGAATGTTGTGAAATACTACATTCGAGATGTTAGGTATCCTTAGGTTAGGGTATATAACGTTATAGACGGATATGATGTCCCCACCGAGAAGTACGGGCCGACACGACCGGGATTTTGTGAAACATTACCAGCGAGGGTCTAGATGGGTTATGTTAGGTTATATTACGATATAGATGTATATAATGTGCCCTGCGAGAAGCACGGGCCGACACGACCGGGATTTTGTAAAACATTACCAGCGAGGGTCTAGATGGGTTAGGTTCGGTTATATTACGATATAGACGTATATTATGTTCCCACCGAGAATTGGCGGCGACCAGCCAGGAATGTTGTGTAATACTACATCCGAGATGTTAAGTTGCCTTAGGTTAGGATATATAACGTTATAGACGTATATAATGTCCCCACCGAGAAGTACGGGCCGACACGACCGGGATTTTGTAAAACATTACCAGCGAGGGTCTAGATGGGTTAGATTAGGTTATATTACGTTATAGACGTATATAATGTTCCCACCGAGAAGTGGGGCCGACCCGCCAGGAATGTTGTGAAATACTACATTGGAGATGTTAGGTAGCCTTAGGTTAGGTTATGTAACGTTATAGACGTATATAATGTCCGCACCGAGACCTACGGTACGACACGACCGAGATTTTGTAAAACATTACCAGCGAGGGGCTAGATCGGTTAGGTTAGGTTATATTACGTTATAGACGTATATAATGTTGCCACCGAGAAGTGGGGCCGAACCGCCAGGAATGTTGTGAAATACTACATCTGAGATGTTAGGTTCCCTTAGGTTAGTATATATAACGTTATAGACGTATATAATGTCCGCACCGAGACATACGGGACGACACCACCGGGATTTTGTGAAATATTACCAGCGAGGGTCTAGATGGGTTAGGTTAGGTTATATTACGATATAGACGTATATAATGTTCCCACCGAGAATCGGCGCCGACCAGCCAGGAATGTTGTGAAATACTACATCCGAGATGTTAGGTTCCCTTAGGTTAGTATCTATAACGTTATAGACGTATATAATGTCCGCACCGAGACGTACGCGACGACACGACCGGGATTCTGTAAAACATTACCAGCGAGGGGCTAGATCGGTTAGGTTAGGTTATATTACGTTATAGACGTATATAATGTTCCCACCGAGAAGTGGGGCCGACCCGCCAGGAATGTTGTGAAATACTACATTCGAGATGTTAGGTAGCCTTAGGTTAGGTTATGTAACGTTATAGACGTATATAATGTCCGCACCGAGACCTACGGTACGACACGACCGAGATTTTGTAAAACATTACCAGCGAGGGGCTAGATCGGTTAGGTTAGGTTATATTACGTTATAGACGTATATAATGTTGCCACCGAGAAGTGGGGCCGAACCGCCAGGAATGTTGTGAAATACTACATCTGAGATGTTAGGTTCCCTTAGGTTAGTATATATAACGTTATAGACGTATATAATGTCCCCACCGAGAAGTACGGGCCGACACGAGCGGGATTCTGTAAAACATTACCAGCGAGGGTCTAGATGGGTTAGGTTAGGTTATATTACGATATAGATGTATATAATGTGCCCACGTTGAAGCACGGGCCGACACGACCGGGATTTTGTAAAACATTCCCAGCTAGGGGCTAGATGGGTTAGGTTATATTACGTTATAGACGTATATAATGGTCCCACCGAAAAGTGGGGCGGACCCGCCAGGAATGTTGGAAAATACTACATCCGAGATGTTAAGTTGCCTTAGGTTAGGGTATATAACGTTATAGACGTATATAATGTCCGCACCGAGACATACGGGACGACACCACCGGGATTTTGTGAAATATTACCAGCGAGGGTATAAATGGGTTAGGTTAAGTTATATTACGACATAGACGTATATAATGTTCCCACCGAGAATTCGCGCCGACCAGCCAGGAATGTTGTGAGATACTACATCCGCGATGTTAGGTTCCCTTAGGTTAGGACACATAAAGTTATAGACGTATATAATGTCCGCACCGAGACATACGGGACGACACGACCGAGATTCTGTAAAACATTACCAGCGAGGGGCTAGATGGGTTAGGTTAGGTTATATTACGTTATAGACGTATATAATGTTCCCACCGAGAAGTGGGGCCGACCCGCCAGGAATGGTGTGAAATACTACATTCGAGATGTTAGGTAGCCTTAGGTTAGGTTATATAACGTTATAGACGTATATAATTTCCCCACCGAGAAGTACGGGCCGACACGACCGGGATTTTGTAAAACATTACCAGCGAGGGTCTAGATGGGTTACGATAGGTTATATTACGATATAGACGTATATAATGTGCCCACCGAGAAGATGGGGCCGACCCGCCAGGAAAGTTAGAAAATACTACATCCAAGATGTTAGGTTCCCTTAGGTTAGGGTATATAACATTATAGACTTAAATAATGTCCGCACCGAGAAGTACGGGCCGACACGCCCGGGATTTTGTAAAACATTACCAGCGAGGGTCTAGATGGGTTATGTTAGGTTATATTACGATATAGACGTATATAATGTGCCCACCGAGAAGATGGGGCCGACCCGCCAGGAATGTTGGAAAATACTACATCCGAGATGTTAAGTTGCCTTAGGTTAGGATATATAACGTTGTAGACGTATATAATGTCCCCACCGAGACGTACGGGACAACACGACTGGAAATCTGTAAAACATTACCAGCGAGGGGCTAGATGGGTTAGGTTCTGTTATATTACGTTATAGACGTATATAATGTTCCCACCGAGAAGTGGGGCCGAACCGCCAGGAATGTTGTAAAATACTACATTCGAGATGTTAGGTAGCCTTAGGTTAGGGTATATAACGTTATAGACGTATATAATGACCCCACCGAGAAGTACGGGCCGACACGACCGGGGTTTTGTAAAACATTACCAGCGAGGGTCTAGATGGGTTAGGTTAGGTTATATTACGATATAGACGTATATAATGTGCCCACCGAGAAGTAGGGGCCGACCCGCCAGGAATGTTGGAAAACTCTACATCCGAGATGTTAAGTTGCCTTAGGTTAGGGTATATAACGTTATAGACTGATATAATGTCCGCACCGAGACGTACGGGCGACACGTCCGGGATTCTATAAAACATTACCAGCGAGGGGCTAGATCGGTTAGGTTAGGTTATATTACTTTATAGACGTATATAATGTTCCCACCGAGAAGTGGGGCCGACCCGCCAGGAATGTTGTGAAATACTACATTCGAGATGTTCGGTATCCTTAGGTTAGGGTATATAACGTTATAGACGGATATGATGTCCCCACCGAGAAGTACAGGCCGACACGACCGGGATTTTGTAAAACATTACCAGCGAGGGTCTAGATGGGTTATGTTAGGTTATACTACGATATAGATGTATATAATGTGCCCTGCGAGAAGCACGGGCCGACACGACCGGGATTTTGTAAAACATTACCAGCGAGGGTCTAGATGGGTTAGGTTCGGTTATATTACGATATAGACGTATATTATGTTCCCACCGAGAATTGGCGGCGACCAGCCAGGAATGTTGTGTAATACTACATCCGAGATGTTAAGTTGCCTTAGGTTAGTATATATAACGTTATAGGCGTATATAATGTCCCCACCGAGAAGTACGGGCCGACACGACCGGAATTCTGTAAAACATTACCAGCGAGGGTCTAGATGGGTTAGGTTAGGTTATATTACGATATAGACCTATATAATGTTCCCACCGAGAATTGGCGCCGACCAGCCAGGAATGTTGTGAAATACTACATCCGCGATGTTAGGTTCACTCAGGTTAGGATATATAACGTTATAGACGTATATAATGTCCGCACCGAGACATACGGGACGACACGACCGGGATTTTGTGAAATATTACCAGCGAGGGTCTAGATGGGTTAGGTTAGGTTATATTACGACATAGACGTATATAATGTTCCCACCGAGAATTCGCGCCGACCAGCCAGGAATGTTGTGAAATACTACATCCGCGATGTTAGGTTCCCTTAGGTTAGGACACATAAAGTTATAGACGTATATAATATCCGCACCGAGACATACGGGACGACACGACCGAGATTCTGTAAAACATTACCAGCGAGGGGCTAGATGGGTTAGGTTAGGTTATATTACGTTATAGACGTATATAATGTTCCCACCGAGAAGTGGGGCCGACCCGCCAGGAATGTTGTGAAATACTACATTCGAGATGTTAGGTAGCCTTAGGTTAGGTTATATAACGTTATAGACGTATATAATTTCCGCACCGAGACATACGGGACGACACGACCGGGATTTTGTGAAATATTACCAGCGAGGGTCTAGATGGGTTAGGTTAGGTTATATTACGACATAGACGTATATAATGTTCCCACCGAGAATTCGCGCCGACCAGCCAGGAATGTTGTGAAATACTACATCCGCGATGTTAGGTTCCCTTAGGTTAGGACACATAAAGTTATAGACGTATATAATATCCGCACCGAGACATACGGGACGACACGACCGAGATTCTGTAAAACATTACCAGCGAGGGGCTAGATGGGTTAGGTTAGGTTATATTACGTTATAGACGTATATAATGTTCCCACCGAGAAGTGGGGCCGACCCACCAGGAATGTTGTGAAATACTACATTCGAGATGTTAGGTAGCCTTAGGTTAGGTTATATAACGTTATAGACGTATATAATGTCCCCACCGAGAAGTACGGGCCGACACGAGCGGGATTCTGTAAAACATTACCAGCGAGGGTCTAGATGGGTTAGGTTAGGTTATATTACGATATAGATGTATATAATGTGCCCACCTTGAAGCACGGGCCGACACGACCGGGATTTTGTAAAACATTCCCGGCTAGGGGCTAGATGGGTTAGGTTACGTTATATTACGTTATAGACGTATATAATGGTCCCACCGAAAAGTGGGGCGGACCCGCCAGGAATGTTGTAAAATACTACATCCGAGATGTTAAGTTGCCTTAGGTTAGGATATATAACGTTATAGACGTATATAATGTCCGCACCGAGGCGTACGCGACGACACGACCGGGATTCTGTAAAACATTACCAGCGAGGGGCTAGATCGGTTAGGTTAGGTTATATTACGTTATAGACGTATATAATGTTCCCACCGAGAATCGGCGCCGACCAGCCAGGAATGTTGTGAAATACTACATCCGAGATGTTAAGTTGCCTTAGGTTAGGGTATATAACGTTATAGACGTATATAATGTCCGCACCGAGACATACGGGACGACACGACCGGGATTTTGTGAAATATTACCAGCGAGGGTCTAAATGGGTTAGGTTAGGTTATATTACGACATAGACGTATATAATGTTCCCACCGAGAATTCGCGCCGACCAGCCAGGAATGTTGTGAAATACTACATCCGCGATGTTAGGTTCCCTTAGGTTAGGACACATAAAGTTATAGACGTATATAATGTCCGCACCGAGTCATACGGGACGACACGACCGAGATTCTGTAAAACATTACCAGCGAGGGGCTAGATGGGTTAGGTTAGGTTATATTACGTTATAGACGTATATAATGTTCCCACCGAGAAGTGGGGCCAACCCGCCAGGAATGTTGTGAAATACTACATTCGAGATGTTAGGTAGCCTTAGGTTAGGTTATATAACGTTATAGACGTATATAATTTCCCCACCGAGAAGTACGGGCCGACACGACCGGGATTTTGTAAAACATTACCAGCGAGGGTCTAGATGGGTTACGATAGGTTATATTACGATATAGACGTATATAATGTGCCCACCGAGAAGTAGGGGCCGACCCGCCAGGAATGTTGGAAAATACTACATCCAAGATGTTAGGTTCCCTTAGGTTAGGGTATATAACGTTATCGACGTATATAATGTCCCCACCGAGAAGTACGGGCCGACACGCCCGGGATTTTGTAAAACATTACCAGCGAGGGTCTAGATGGGTTAGGTTAGGTTATATTGCGTTATAGACGTAAATAATGTTCCCACCGAGAAGTGGAGCCGACCCGCCAGGAATGTTGTGAAATACTACATCCGAGATGTTAAGTTGCCTTAGGTTAGGATACATAAAGTTATAGACGGATATGATGTCCCCACCGAGAAGTACGGGCCGACACGACCGGGATTTTGTGAAACATTACCAGCGAGGGGCTAGATGGGTTAGGTTAGGTTATATTACGTTATAGACGTATATAATGTTCCCACCGAGAAGTGGGGCCGACCCACCAGGAATGTTGTGAAATACTACATTCGAGATGTTAGGTAGCCTTAGGTTAGGTTATATAACGTTATAGACGTATATAATGTCCCCACCGAGAAGTACGGGCCGACACGAGCGGGATTCTGTAAAACATTACCAGCGAGGGTCTAGATGGGTTAGGTTAGGTTATATTACGATATAGATGTATATAATGTGCCCACCTTGAAGCACGGGCCGACACGACCGGGATTTTGTAAAACATTCCCGGCTAGGGGCTAGATGGGTTAGGTTACGTTATATTACGTTATAGACGTATATAATGGTCCCACCGAAAAGTGGGGCGGACCCGCCAGGAATGTTGTAAAATACTACATCCGAGATGTTAAGTTGCCTTAGGTTAGGATATATAACGTTATAGACGTATATAATGTCCGCACCGAGGCGTACGCGACGACACGACCGGGATTCTGTAAAACATTACCAGCGAGGGGCTAGATCGGTTAGGTTAGGTTATATTACGTTATAGACGTATATAATGTTCCCACCGAGAATCGGCGCCGACCAGCCAGGAATGTTGTGAAATACTACATCCGAGATGTTAAGTTGCCTTAGGTTAGGGTATATAACGTTATAGACGTATATAATGTCCGCACCGAGACATACGGGACGACACGACCGGGATTTTGTGAAATATTACCAGCGAGGGTCTAAATGGGTTAGGTTAGGTTATATTACGACATAGACGTATATAATGTTCCCACCGAGAATTCGCGCCGACCAGCCAGGAATGTTGTGAAATACTACATCCGCGATGTTAGGTTCCCTTAGGTTAGGACACATAAAGTTATAGACGTATATAATGTCCGCACCGAGTCATACGGGACGACACGACCGAGATTCTGTAAAACATTACCAGCGAGGGGCTAGATGGGTTAGGTTAGGTTATATTACGTTATAGACGTATATAATGTTCCCACCGAGAAGTGGGGCCAACCCGCCAGGAATGTTGTGAAATACTACATTCGAGATGTTAGGTAGCCTTAGGTTAGGTTATATAACGTTATAGACGTATATAATTTCCCCACCGAGAAGTACGGGCCGACACGACCGGGATTTTGTAAAACATTACCAGCGAGGGTCTAGATGGGTTACGATAGGTTATATTACGATATAGACGTATATAATGTGCCCACCGAGAAGTAGGGGCCGACCCGCCAGGAATGTTGGAAAATACTACATCCAAGATGTTAGGTTCCCTTAGGTTAGGGTATATAACGTTATCGACGTATATAATGTCCCCACCGAGAAGTACGGGCCGACACGCCCGGGATTTTGTAAAACATTACCAGCGAGGGTCTAGATGGGTTAGGTTAGGTTATATTGCGTTATAGACGTAAATAATGTTCCCACCGAGAAGTGGAGCCGACCCGCCAGGAATGTTGTGAAATACTACATCCGAGATGTTAAGTTGCCTTAGGTTAGGATACATAAAGTTATAGACGGATATGATGTCCCCACCGAGAAGTACGGGCCGACACGACCGGGATTTTGTGAAACATTACCAGCGAGGGTCTAGATGGGTTAGGTTAGGTTATATTACGATATAGACGTATATAATGTTCCCACCGAGAATTGGCGCCGACCAGCCAGGAATGTTGTGAAATACTACATCCGCGATGTTAGGTTCACACAGGTTAGGATATATAACGTTATAGACGTATATAATGTCCGCACCGAGACAAACGGGACGACACGACCGGGATTTTGTGAAATATTACCAGCGAGGGTCTAGATGGGTTAGGTTAGGTTATATTACGACATAGACGTATATAATGTTCCCACCGAGAATTGGCGCCGACCAGCCAGGAATGTTGTGAAATACTACATCCGAGATGTTAAGTTGCCTTAGGTAAGGATATATAACGTTATAGACGTATATAATGTCCGCACCGGGACGTACGCGACGACACGACCGGGATTCTGTAAAACATTACCAGCGAGGGGCTAGATCGGTTAGGTTAGGTTATATTACGTTATAGACGTATATAATGTTCCCACCGAGAAGTGGGGCCGACCCGCCAGGAATGTTGTGAAATACTACATTCGAGATGTTAGGTAGCCTTAGGTTAGGTTATGTAACGTTATAGACGTATATAATGTCCGCACCGAGACCTACGGTACGACACGACCGGGATTTTGTAAAACATTACCAGCGAGGGGCTAGCTCGGTTAGGATAGGTTATATTACGTTATAGACGTATATAATGTTGCCACCGAGAAGTGGGGCCGAACCGCCAGGAATGTTGTGAAATACTACATCTGAGATGTCAGGTTCCCTTAGGTTAGTATATATAACGTTATAGACGTATATAATGTCCCCACCGAGAAGTACGGGCCGACACGAGCGGGATTCTGTAAAACATTACCAGCGAGGGTCTAGATGGGTTAGGTTAGGTTATATTACGATATAGATGTATATAATGTGCCCACCTTGAAGCACGGGCCGACACGACCGGGATTTTGTAAAACATTCCCGGCTAGGGGCTAGATGGGTTAGGTTACGTTATATTACGTTATAGACGTATATAATGGTCCCACCGAAAAGTGGGGCGGACCCGCCAGGAATGTTGGAAAATACTACATCCGAGATGTTAAGTTGCCTTAGGTTAGGGTATATAACGTTATAGACGTATATAATGTCCGCACCGAGACATACGGGACGACACGACCGGGATTTTGTGAAATATTACCAGCGAGGGTCTAAATGGGTTAGGTTAGGTTATATTACGACATAGACGTATATAATGTTCCCACCGAGAATCGGCGCCGACCAGCCAGGAATGTTGTGAAATACTACATCCGAGATGTTAAGTTGCCTTAGGTTAGGATATATAACGTTATAGACGTATATAATGTCCGCACCGAGACGTACGCGACGACACGACCGGGATTCTGTAAAACATTACCAGCGAGGGGCTAGATCGGTTAGGTTAGGTTATATTACGTTATAGACGTATATAATGTTCCCACCGAGAAGTGGGGCCGACCGCCAGGAATGTTGTGAAATACTACATTCGAGATGTTAGGTAGCCTTAGGTTAGGTTATGTAACGTTATAGACGTATATAATGTCCGCACCGAGACCTACGGTACGACACGACCGGGATTTTGTAAAACATTACCAGCGAGGGGCTAGATCGGTTAGGATAGGTTATATTACGTTATAGACGTATATAATGTTGCCACCGAGAAGTGGGGCCGAACCGCCAGGAATGTTGTGAAATACTACATCTGAGATGTCAGGTTCCCTTAGGTTAGTATATATAACGTTATAGACGTATATAATGTCCCCACCGAGAAGTACGGGCTGAAACGAGCGGGATTCTGTAAAACATTACCAGCGAGGGTCTAGATGGGTTAGGTTAGGTTATATTACGATATAGATGTATATAATGTGCCCACCTTGAAGCACGGGCCGACACGACCGGGATTTTGTAAAACATTCCCGGCTAGGGGCTAGATGGGTTAGGTTACGTTATATTACGTTATAGACGTATATAATGGTCCCACCGAAAAGTGGGGCGGACCCGCCAGGAATGTTGTAAAATACTACATCCGAGATGTTAAGTTGCCTTAGGTTAGGGTATATAACGTTATAGACGTATATAATGTCCGCACCGAGGCGTACGCGACGACACGACCGGGATTCTGTAAAACATTACCAGCGAGGGGCTAGATCGGTTAGGTTAGGTTATATTACGTTATAGACGTATATAATGTTCCCACCGAGAAGTGGGGCCGACCCGCCAGGAATGTTGTGAAATACTACATTCGAGATGTTAGGTAGCCTTAGGTTAGGTTATATAACGTTATAGACGTATATAATGTCCGCACCGAGACGTACGGTACGACACGACCGGGATTTTGTAAAACATTACCAGCGATGGTCTAGATGGGTTAGGTTAGGTTATATTACGATATAGACGTATATAATGTGCCCACCGAGAAGTTGGGGCCGACCCGCCAGGAATGTTGGAAAATACTACATCCGAGATGTTAAGTTGCCTTAGGTTAGGATATATAACGTTATAGAGGTATATAATGTCCGCACCGAGACGTACGGGACGACACGACCGGGATTTTGTGAAATATTACCAGCGAGGGTCTAGATGGGTTAGGTTAGGTTACATTACGATATAGACGTATATAATGTGCCCACCGAAAAGTTGGGGCCGTCACGCAAGAAATGTTGGATAATACTACATCCGAGATGTTAAGTTGCCTTAGGTTAGGATAGATAACGTTATAGACGTATATAATGTCCGCACCGAGACGTACGGGACGACACGACCGGAATTCTGCAAAACATTACCAGCGAGGGGCTAGATGGGTTAGGTTAGGTTATATTACGTTATAGACGTATATAATGTTCCCACCGAGAAGTGGAGCCGACCCGGCAGGAATGCTGTGAAATACTACATCCGAGATGTTAGGTTCCCTTAGGTTAGTATATATAACGTTATAGACGTATATAATGTCCCCACCGAGAAGTACGGGCCGACATGACCGCGATTTTGTAAAACATTACCAGCGAGGGTCTAGATGGGTTAGGTTAGGTTATATTACGATATAGACCTATATAATATTCCCACCGAGAATTGGCGCCGACCAGCCAGGAATGTTGTGAAATACTACATCCGCGATGTTAGGTTCACTCAGGTTAGGATATATAACGTTATAGACGTATATAATGTCCGCACCGAGACATACGGGACGACACGACCGGGATTTTGTGAAATATTACCAGCGAGGGTCTAGATGGGTTAGGTTAGGTTATATTACGTTATAGACGTATATAATGTTCCCACCGAGAAGTGGGGCCGACCCGCCAGGAATGTTGTGAAATACTACATTCGAGATGTTAGGTAGCCTTAGGTTAGGTTATATAACGTTATAGACGTATATAATTTCCCCACCGAGAAGTACGGGCCGACACGACCGGGATTTTGTAAAACATTACCAGCGAGGGGCTAGATCGGTTAGGTTAGGTTATATTACGTTATAGACGTATATAATGTTCCCACCGAGAAGTGGGGCCGACCCGCCAGGAATGTTGTGAAATACTACATTCGAGATGTTAGGTAGCCTTAGGTTAGGTTATGTAACGTTATAGACGTATATAATGTCCGCACCGAGACCTACGGTACGACACGACCGGGATTTTGTAAAACATTACCAGCGAGGGGCTAGATCGGTTAGGATAGGTTATATTACGTTATAGACGTATATAATGTTGCCACCGAGAAGTGGGGCCGAACCGCCAGGAATGTTGTGAAATACTACATCTGAGATGTCAGGTTCCCTTAGGTTAGTATATATAACGTTATAGACGTATATAATGTCCCCACCGAGAAGTACGGGCCGACACGAGCGGGATTCTGTAAAACATTACCAGCGAGGGTCTAGATGGGTTAGGTTAGGTTATATTACGATATAGATGTATATAATGTGCCCACCTTGAAGCACGGGCCGACACGACCGGGATTTTGTAAAACATTCCCGGCTAGGGGCTAGATGGGTTAAGTTACGTTATATTACGTTATAGACGTATATAATGGTCCCACCGAAAAGTGGGGCGGACCCGCCAGGAATGTTGTAAAATACTACATCCGAGATGTTAAGTTGCCTTAGGTTAGGATATATAACGTTATAGACGTATATAATGTCCGCACCGAGGCGTACGCGACGACACGACCGGGATTCTGTAAAACATTACCAGCGAGGGGCTAGATCGGTTAGGTTAGGTTATATTACGTTATAGACGTATATAATGTTCCCACCGAGAATCGGCGCCGACCAGCCAGGAATGTTGTGAAATACTACATCCGAGATGTTAAGTTGCCTTAGGTTAGGGTATATAACGTTATAGACGTATATAATGTCCGCACCGAGACATACGGGACGACACGACCGGGATTTTGTGAAATATTACCAGCGAGGGTCTAAATGGGTTAGGTTAGGTTATATTACGACATAGACGTATATAATGTTCCCACCGAGAATTCGCGCCGACCAGCCAGGAATGTTGTGAAATACTACATCCGCGATGTTAGGTTCCCTTAGGTTAGGACACATAAAGTTATAGACGTATATAATGTCCGCACCGAGTCATACGGGACGACACGACCGAGATTCTGTAAAACATTACCAGCGAGGGGCTAGATGGGTTAGGTTAGGTTATATTACGTTATAGACGTATATAATGTTCCCACCGAGAAGTGGGGCCAACCCGCCAGGAATGTTGTGAAATACTACATTCGAGATGTTAGGTAGCCTTAGGTTAGGTTATATAACGTTATAGACGTATATAATTTGCCCACCGAGAAGTACGGGCCGACACGACCGGGATTTTGTAAAACATTACCAGCGAGGGTCTAGATGGGTTACGATAGGTTATATTACGATATAGACGTATATAATGTTCCCACCGAGAATTGGCGCCGACCAGCCAGGAATGTTGTGAAATACTACATCCGCGATGTTAGGTTCACACAGGTTAGGATATATAACGTTATAGACGTATATAATGTCCGCACCGAGACAAACGGGACGACACGACCGGGATTTTGTGAAATATTACCAGCGAGGGTCTAGATGGGTTAGGTTAGGTTATATTACGACATAGACGTATATAATGTTCCCACCGAGAATTGGCGCCGACCAGCCAGGAATGTTGTGAAATACTACATCCGAGATGTTAAGTTGCCTTAGGTAAGGATATATAACGTTATAGACGTATATAATGTCCGCACCGGGACGTACGCGACGACACGACCGGGATTCTGTAAAACATTACCAGCGAGGGGCTAGATCGGTTAGGTTAGGTTATATTACGTTATAGACGTATATAATGTTCCCACCGAGAAGTGGGGCCGACCCGCCAGGAATGTTGTGAAATACTACATTGGAGATGTTAGGTAGCCTTAGGTTAGGTTATGTAACGTTATAGACGTATATAATGTCCGCACCGAGACATACGGTACGACACGACCGGGATTTTGTAAAACATTACCAGCGAGGGGCTAGCTCGGTTAGGATAGGTTATATTACGTTATAGACGTATATAATGTTGCCACCGAGAAGTGGGGCCGAACCGCCAGGAATGTTGTGAAATACTACATCTGAGATGTCAGGTTCCCTTAGGTTAGTATATATAACGTTATAGACGTATATAATGTCCCCACCGAGAAGTACGGGCCGACACGAGCGGGATTCTGTAAAACATTACCAGCGAGGGTCTAGATGGGTTAGGTTAGGTTATATTACGATATAGATGTATATAATGTGCCCACCTTGAAGCACGGGCCGACACGACCGGGATTTTGTAAAACATTCCCGGCTAGGGGCTAGATGGGTTAGGTTACGTTATATTACGTTATAGACGTATATAATGGTCCCACCGAAAAGTGGGGCGGACCCGCCAGGAATGTTGGAAAATACTACATCCGAGATGTTAAGTTGCCTTAGGTTAGGGTATATAACGTTATAGACGTATATAATGTCCGCACCGAGACATACGGGACGACACGACCGGGATTTTGTGAAATATTACCAGCGAGGGTCTAAATGGGTTAGGTTAGGTTATATTACGACATAGACGTATATAATGTTCCCACCGAGAATCGGCGCCGACCAGCCAGGAATGTTGTGAAATACTACATCCGAGATGTTAAGTTGCCTTAAGTTAGGATATATAACGTTATAGACGTATATAATGTCCGCACCGAGACGTACGCGACGACACGACCGGGATTCTGTAAAACATTACCAGCGAGGGGCTAGATCGGTTAGGTTAGGTTATATTACGTTATAGACGTATATAATGTTCCCACCGAGAAGTGGGGCCGACCCGCCAGGAATGTTGTGAAATACTACATTCGAGATGTTAGGTAGCCTTAGGTTAGGTTATGTAACGTTATAGACGTATATAATGTCCGCACCGAGACCTACGGTACGACACGACCGGGATTTTGTAAAACATTACCAGCGAGGGGCTAGATCGGTTAGGATAGGTTATATTACGTTATAGACGTATATAATGTTGCCACCGAGAAGTGGGGCCGAACCGCCAGGAATGTTGTGAAATACTACATCTGAGATGTCAGGTTCCCTTAGGTTAGTATATATAACGTTATAGACGTATATAATGTCCCCACCGAGAAGTACGGGCCGACACGAGCGGGATTCTGTAAAACATTACCAGCGAGGGTCTAGATGGGTTAGGTTAGGTTATATTACGATATAGATGTATATAATGTGCCCACCTTGAAGCACGGGCCGACACGACCGGGATTTTGTAAAACATTCCCGGCTAGGGGCTAGATGGGTTAGGTTACGTTATATTACGTTATAGACGTATATAATGGTCCCACCGAAAAGTGGGGCGGACCCGCCAGGAATGTTGTAAAATACTACATCCGAGATGTTAAGTTGCCTTAGGTTAGGATATATAACGTTATAGACGTATATAATGTCCGCACCGAGGCGTACGCGACGACACGACCGGGATTCTGTAAAACATTACCAGCGAGGGGCTAGATCGGTTAGGTTAGGTTATATTACGTTATAGACGTATATAATGTTCCCACCGAGAATCGGCGCCGACCAGCCAGGAATGTTGTGAAATACTACATCCGAGATGTTAAGTTGCCTTAGGTTAGGGTATATAACGTTATAGACGTATATAATGTCCGCACCGAGACATACGGGACGACACGACCGGGATTTTGTGAAATATTACCAGCGAGGGTCTAAATGGGTTAGGTTAGGTTATATTACGACATAGACGTATATAATGTTCCCACCGAGAATTCGCGCCGACCAGCCAGGAATGTTGTGAAATACTACATCCGCGATGTTAGGTTCCCTTAGGTTAGGACACATAAAGTTATAGACGTATATAATGTCCGCACCGAGTCATACGGGACGACACGACCGAGATTCTGTAAAACATTACCAGCGAGGGGCTAGATGGGTTAGGTTAGGTTATATTACGTTATAGACGTATATAATGTTCCCACCGAGAAGTGGGGCCAACCCGCCAGGAATGTTGTGAAATACTACATTCGAGATGTTAGGTAGCCTTAGGTTAGGTTATATAACGTTATAGACGTATATAATTTCCCCACCGAGAAGTACGGGCCGACACGACCGGGATTTTGTAAAACATTACCAGCGAGGGTCTAGATGGGTTACGATAGGTTATATTACGATATAGACGTATATAATGTGCCCACCGAGAAGTAGGGGCCGACACGCCAGGAATGTTGGAAAATACTACATCCAAGATGTTAGGTTCCCTTAGGTTAGGGTATATAACGTTATCGACGTATATAATGTCCCCACCGAGAAGTACGGGCCGACACGCCCGGGATTTTGTAAAACATTACCAGCGAGGGTCTAGATGGGTTAGGTTAGGTTATATTGCGTTATAGACGTAAATAATGTTCCCACCGAGAAGTGGAGCCGACCCGCCAGGAATGTTGTGAAATACTACATCCGAGATGTTAAGTTGCCTTAGGTTAGGATACATAAAGTTATAGACGGATATGATGTCCCCACCGAGAAGTACGGGCCGACACGACCGGGATTTTGTGAAACATTACCAGCGAGGGTCTAGATGGGTTAGGTTAGGTTATATTACGATATAGACGTATATAATGTTCCCACCGAGAATTGGCGCCGACCAGCCAGGAATGTTGTGAAATACTACATCCGCGATGTTAGGTTCACACAGGTTAGGATATATAACGTTATAGACGTATATAATGTCCGCACCGAGACAAACGGGACGACACGACCGGGATTTTGTGAAATATTACCAGCGAGGGTCTAGATGGGTTAGGTTAGGTTATATTACGACATAGACGTATATAATGTTCCCACCGAGAATTGGCGCCGACCAGCCAGGAATGTTGTGAAATACTACATCCGAGATGTTAAGTTGCCTTAGGTAAGGATATATAACGTTATAGACGTATATAATGTCCGCACCGGGACGTACGCGACGACACGACCGGGATTCTGTAAAACATTACCAGCGAGGGGCTAGATCGGTTAGGTTAGGTTATATTACGTTATAGACGTATATAATGTTCCCACCGAGAAGTGGGGCCGACCCGCCAGGAATGTTGTGAAATACTACATTCGAGATGTTAGGTAGCCTTAGGTTAGGTTATGTAACGTTATAGACGTATATAATGTCCGCACCGAGACCTACGGTACGACACGACCGGGATTTTGTAAAACATTACCAGCGAGGGGCTAGCTCGGTTAGGATAGGTTATATTACGTTATAGACGTATATAATGTTGCCACCGAGAAGTGGGGCCGAACCGCCAGGAATGTTGTGAAATACTACATCTGAGATGTCAGGTTCCCTTAGGTTAGTATATATAACGTTATAGACGTATATAATGTCCCCACCGAGAAGTACGGGCCGACACGAGCGGGATTCTGTAAAACATTACCAGCGAGGGTCTAGATGGGTTAGGTTAGGTTATATTACGATATAGATGTATATAATGTGCCCACCTTGAAGCACGGGCCGACACGACCGGGATTTTGTAAAACATTCCCGGCTAGGGGCTAGATGGGTTAGGTTACGTTATATTACGTTATAGACGTATATAATGGTCCCACCGAAAAGTGGGGCGGACCCGCCAGGAATGTTGGAAAATACTACATCCGAGATGTTAAGTTGCCTTAGGTTAGGGTATATAACGTTATAGACGTATATAATGTCCGCACCGAGACATACGGGACGACACGACCGGGATTTTGTGAAATATTACCAGCGAGGGTCTAAATGGGTTAGGTTAGGTTATATTACGACATAGACGTATATAATGTTCCCACCGAGAATCGGCGCCGACCAGCCAGGAATGTTGTGAAATACTACATCCGAGATGTTAAGTTGCCTTAGGTTAGGATATATAACGTTATAGACGTATATAATGTCCGCACCGAGACGTACGCGACGACACGACCGGGATTCTGTAAAACATTACCAGCGAGGGGCTAGATCGGTTAGGTTAGGTTATATTACGTTATAGACGTATATAATGTTCCCACCGAGAAGTGGGGCCGACCCGCCAGGAATGTTGTGAAATACTACATTCGAGATGTTAGGTAGCCTTAGGTTAGGTTATGTAACGTTATAGACGTATATAATGTCCGCACCGAGACCTACGGTACGACACGACCGGGATTTTGTAAAACATTACCAGCGAGGGGCTAGATCGGTTAGGATAGGTTATATTACGTTATAGACGTATATAATGTTGCCACCGAGAAGTGGGGCCGAACCGCCAGGAATGTTGTGAAATACTACATCTGAGATGTCAGGTTCCCTTAGGTTAGTATATATAACGTTATAGACGTATATAATGTCCCCACCGAGAAGTACGGGCCGAAACGAGCGGGATTCTGTAAAACATTACCAGCGAGGGTCTAGATGGGTTAGGTTAGGTTATATTACGATATAGATGTATATAATGTGCCCACCTTGAAGCACGGGCCGACACGACCGGGATTTTGTAAAACATTCCCGGCTAGGGGCTAGATGGGTTAGGTTACGTTATATTACGTTATAGACGTATATAATGGTCCCACCGAAAAGTGGGGCGGACCCGCCAGGAATGTTGTAAAATACTACATCCGAGATGTTAAGTTGCCTTAGGTTAGGGTATATAACGTTATAGACGTATATAATGTCCGCACCGAGACATACGGGACGACACGACCGGGATTTTGTGAAATATTACCAGCGAGGGTCTAAATGGGTTAGGTTAGGTTATATTACGACATAGACGTATATAATGTTCCCACCGAGAATTCGCGCCGACCAGCCAGGAATGTTGTGAAATACTACATCCGCGATGTTAGGTTCCCTTAGGTTAGGACACATAAAGTTATAGACGTATATAATGTCCGCACCGAGTCATACGGGACGACACGACCGAGATTCTGTAAAACATTACCAGCGAGGGGCTAGATGGGTTAGGTTAGGTTATATTACGTTATAGACGTATATAATGTTCCCACCGAGAAGTGGGGCCAACCCGCCAGGAATGTTGTGAAATACTACATTCGAGATGTTAGGTAGCCTTAGGTTAGGTTATATAACGTTATAGACGTATATAATTTCCCCAACGAGAAGTACGGGCCGACACGACCGGGATTTTGTAAAACATTACCAGCGAGGGTCTAGATGGGTTACGATAGGTTATATTACGATATAGACGTATATAATGTGCCCACCGAGAAGTAGGGGCCGACCCGCTAGGAATGTTGGAAAATACTACATCCAAGATGTTAGGTTCCCTTAGGTTAGGGTATATAACGTTATCGACGTATATAATGTCCCAACCGAGAAGTACGGGCCGACACGCCCGGGATTTTGTAAAACATTACCAGCGAGGGTCTAGATGGGTTAGGTTAGGTTATATTGCGTTATAGACGTAAATAATGTTCCCACCGAGAAGTGGAGCCGACCCGCCAGGAATGTTGTGAAATACTACATCCGAGATGTTAAGTTGCCTTAGGTTAGGATATATAACGTTATAGACGTATATAATGTCCGCACCGAGGCGTACGCGACGACACGACCGGGATTCTGTAAAACATTACCAGCGAGGGGCTAGATCGGTTAGGTTAGGTTATATTACGTTATAGACGTATATAATGTTCCCACCGAGAAGTGGGGCCGACCCGCCAGGAATGTTGTGAAATACTACATTCGAGATGTTAGGTAGCCTTAGGTTAGGTTATATAACGTTATAGACGTATATAATGTCCGCACCGAGACGTACGGTACGACACGACCGGGATTTTGTAAAACATTACCAGCGAGGGTCTAGATGGGTTAGGTTAGGTTATATTACGATATAGACGTATATAATGTGCCCACCAAGAAGTTGGGGCCGACCCGCCAGGAATGTTGGAAAATACTACATCCAAGATGTTAGGTTCCCTTAGGTTAGGGTATATAACGTTATCGACGTATATAATGTCCCCACCGAGAAGTACGGGCCGACACGCCCGGGATTTTGTAAAACATTACCAGCGAGGGTCTAGATGGGTTAGGTTAGGTTATATTGCGTTATAGACGTAAATAATGTTCCCACCGAGAAGTGGAGCCGACCCGCCAGGAATGTTGTGAAATACTACATCCGAGATGTTAAGTTGCCTTAGGTTAGGATACATAAAGTTATAGACGGATATGATGTCCCCACCGAGAAGTACGGGCCGACACGACCGGGATTTTGTGAAACATTACCAGCGAGGGTCTAGATGGGTTAGGTTAGGTTATATTACGATATAGACGTATATAATGTTCCCACCGAGAATTGGCGCCGACCAGCCAGGAATGTTGTGAAATACTACATCCGCGATGTTAGGTTCACACAGGTTAGGATATATAACGTTATAGACGTATATAATGTCCGCACCGAGACAAACGGGACGACACGACCGGGATTTTGTGAAATATTACCAGCGAGGGTCTAGATGGGTTAGGTTAGGTTATATTACGACATAGACGTATATAATGTTCCCACCGAGAATTGGCGCCGACCAGCCAGGAATGTTGTGAAATACTACATCCGAGATGTTAAGTTGCCTTAGGTAAGGATATATAACGTTATAGACGTATATAATGTCCGCACCGGGACGTACGCGACGACACGACCGGGATTCTGTAAAACATTACCAGCGAGGGGCTAGATCGGTTAGGTTAGGTTATATTACGTTATAGACGTATATAATGTTCCCACCGAGAAGTGGGGCCGACCCGCCAGGAATGTTGTGAAATACTACATTCGAGATGTTAGGTAGCCTTAGGTTAGGTTATGTAACGTTATAGACGTATATAATGTCCGCACCGAGACCTACGGTACGACACGACCGGGATTTTGTAAAACATTACCAGCGAGGGGCTAGCTCGGTTAGGATAGGTTATATTACGTTATAGACGTATATAATGTTGCCACCGAGAAGTGGGGCCGAACCGCCAGGAATGTTGTGAAATACTACATCTGAGATGTCAGGTTCCCTTAGGTTAGTATATATAACGTTATAGACGTATATAATGTCCCCACCGAGAAGTACGGGCCGACACGAGCGGGATTCTGTAAAACATTACCAGCGAGGGTCTAGATGGGTTAGGTTAGGTTATATTACGATATAGATGTATATAATGTGCCCACCTTGAAGCACGGGCCGACACGACCGGGATTTTGTAAAACATTCCCGGCTAGGGGCTAGATGGGTTAGGTTACGTTATATTACGTTATAGACGTATATAATGGTCCCACCGAAAAGTGGGGCGGACCCGCCAGGAATGTTGGAAAATACTACATCCGAGATGTTAAGTTGCCTTAGGTTAGGGTATATAACGTTATAGACGTATATAATGTCCGCACCGAGACATACGGGACGACACGACCGGGATTTTGTGAAATATTACCAGCGAGGGTCTAAATGGGTTAGGTTAGGTTATATTACGACATAGACGTATATAATGTTCCCACCGAGAATTCGCGCCGACCAGCCAGGAATGTTGTGAAATACTACATCCGCGATGTTAGGTTCCCTTAGGTTAGGACACATAAAGTTATAGACGTATATAATGTCCGCACCGAGACATACGGGACGACACGACCGAGATTCTGTAAAACATTACCAGCGAGGGGCTAGATGGGTTAGGTTAGGTTATATTACGTTATAGACGTATATAATGTTCCCACCGAGAAGTGGCGCCGACCCGCCAGGAATGTTGTGAAATACTACATTCGAGATGTTAGGTCGCCTTAGGTTAGGTTATATAACGTTATAGACGTATATAATTTCCCCACCGAGAAGTACGGGCCGACACGACCGGGATTTTGTAAAACATTACCAGCGAGGGTCTAGATGGGTTACGATAAGTTATATTACGATATAGACGTATATAATGTGCCCACCGAGAAGTAGGGGCCGACCCGCCAGGAATGTTGGAAAATAATACATCCAAGATGTTAGGTTCCCTTAGGTTAGGGTATATAACGTTATCGACGTATATAATGTCCCCACCGAGAAGTACGGGCCGACACGCCCGGGATTTTGTAAAACATTACCAGCGAGGGTCTAGATGGGTTAGGTTAGGTTATATTGCGTTATAGACGTAAATAATGTACCCACCGAGAAGTGGAGCCGACCCGCCAGGAATGTTGTGAAATACTACATCCGAGATGTTAAGTTGCCTTAGGTTAGGATATATAACGTTATAGACGTATATAATGTCCGCACCGAGGCGTACGCGACGACACGACCGGGATTCTGTAAAACATTACCAGCGAGGGGCTAGATCGGTTAGGTTAGGTTATATTACGTTATAGACGTATAGAATGTTCCCACCGAGAAGTGGGGCCGACCCGCCAGGAATGTTGTGAAATACTACATTCGAGATGTTAGGTAGCCTTAGGTTAGGTTATATAACGTTATAGACGTATATAATGTCCGCACCGAGACGTACGGTACGACACGACCGGGATTTTGTAAAACATTACCAGCGAGGGTCTAGATGGGTTAGGGTAGGTTATGTTACGATATAGACGTATATAATGTGCCCACCGAGAAGTTGGGGCCGACCCGCCAGGAATGTTGGAAAATACTACATCCGAGATGTTAAGTTGCCTTAGGTTAGGATATATAACGTTATAGAGGTACATAATGTCCGCACCGAGACGTACGGGACGACACGACCGGGATTTTGTGAAATATTACCAGCGAGGGTCTAGATGGGTTAGGTTAGGTTATATTACGATATAGACGTATATAATGTGCCCACCGAAAAGTTGGGGCCGTCCCGCAAGAAATGTTGGATAATACTACATCCGAGATGTTAAGTTGCCTTAGGTTAGGATAGATAACGTTATAGACGTATATAATGTCCGCACCGAGACGTACGGGACGACACGACCGGAATTCTATAAAACATTACCAGCGAGGGGCTAGATGGGTTAGGTTAGGTTATATTACGTTATAGACGTATATAATGTTCCCACCGAGAAGTGGGGCCGACCCGCCTGGAATGTTGTGAAATACTACATTCGAGATGTTAGGTAGCCTTAGGTTAGGTTATGTAACGTTATAGACGTATATAATGTCCGCACCGAGACCTACGGTACGACACGACCGGGATTTTGTAAAACATTACCAGCGAGGGGCTAGATCGGTTAGGTTAGGTTATATTACGTTATAGACGTATATAATGTTGCCACCGAGAAGGGGGGCCGAACCGCCAGGAATGTTGTGAAATACTACATCTGAGATGTTAGGTTCCCTTAGGTTAGTATATATAACGTTATAGACGTATATAATGTCCCCACCGAGAAGTATGGGCCGACACGACCGGGGTTTTGTAAAACATTACCATCGAGGGTCTAGATGGGTTAGGTTTGGTTATATTACGATATAGACGTATATAATGTGCCCACCGAGAAGTTGGGGCCGACCCGCCAGGAATGTTGTGAAATACTACATCCGAGATGTTAAGTTGCCTTAGGTTAGGGTATATAACGTTATAGACGTATATAATGTCCGCACCGAGACATACGGGACGACACGACCGGGATTTTGTGAAATATTACCAGCGAGGGTCTAAATGGGTTAGGTTAGGTTATATTACGACATAGACGTATATAATGTTCCCACCGAGAATTCGCGCCGACCAGCCAGGAATGTTGTGAAATACTACATCCGCGATGTTAGGTTCCCTTAGGTTAGGACACATAAAGTTATAGACGTATATAATGTCCGCACCGAGACATACGGGACGACACGACCGAGATTCTGTAAAACATTACCAGCGAGGGGCTAGATGGGTTAGGTTAGGTTATATTACGTTATAGACGTATATAATGTTCCCACCGAGAAGTGGGGCCGACCCGCCAGGAATGTTGTGAAATACTACATTCGAGATGTTAGGTAGCCTTAGGTTAGGTTATATAACGTTATAGACGTATATAATGTCCGCACCGAGACGTATGGTACGACACGACCGGGATTTTGTAAAACATTACCAGCGAGGGTCTAGATGGGTTAGGTTAGGTTATATTACGATATAGACGTATATAATGTGCCCACCGAAAAGTTGGGGCCGTCCCGCAAGAAATGTTGGAAATACTACATCCGAGATGTTAAGTTGCCTTAGGTTAGGATAGATAACGTTATAGACGTATATAATGTCCGCACCGAGACGTACGGGACGACACGACCGGAATTCTGTAAAACATTACCAGCGAGGGGCTAGATGGGTTAGGTTATGTTATATTACGTTATAGACGTATATAATGTTCCCACCGAGAAGTGGAGCCGACCCGGCAGGAATGCTGCCAAATACTACATCCGAGATGTTAGGTTCCCTTAGGTTAGTATATATAACGTTATAGACGTATATAATGTCCCCACCGAGAAGTACGGGCCGACATGACCGCGATTTTGTAAAACATTACCAGCGAGGGTCTAGATGGGTTACGATAGGTTATATTACGATATAGACGTATATAATGTGCCCACCGAGAAGTAGGGGCCGACCCGCCAGGAATGTTGGAAAATACTACATCCAAGATGTTAGGTTCCCTTAGGTTAGGGTATATAACGTTATCGACGTATATAATGTCCCCACCGAGAAGTACGGGCCGACACGCCCGGGATTTTGTAAAACATTACCAGCGAGGGTCTAGATGTGTTAGGTTAGGTTATATTGCGTTATAGACGTAAATAATGTTCCCACCGAGAAGTGGAGCCGACCCGCCAGGAATGTTGTGAAATACTACATCCGAGATGTTAAGTTGCCTTAGGTTAGGATATATAACGTTATAGACGTATATAATGTCCGCACCGAGGCGTACGCGACGACACGACCGGGATTCTGTAAAACATTACCAGCGAGGGGCTAGATCGGCTAGGTTAGGTTATATTACGTTATAGACGTATATAATGTTCCCACCGAGAAGTGGGGCCGACCCGCCAGGAATGTTGTGAAATACTACATTCGAGATGTTAGGTAGCCTTAGGTTAGGTTATATAACGTTATAGACGTATATAATGTCCGCACCGAGACGTACGGTACGACACGATCGGGATTTTGTAAAACATTACCAGCGAGGGTCTAGATGGGTTAGGTTAGGTTATATTACGATATAGACGTATATAATGTGCCCACCGAGAAGTTGGGGCCGACCCGCCAGGAATGTTGGAAAATACTACATCCGAGATGTTAAGTTGCCTTAGGTTAGGATATATAACGTTATAGAGGTATATAATGTCCGCACCGAGACGTACGGGACGACACGACCGGGATTTTGTGAAATATTACCAGCGAGGGTCTAGATGGGATAGGTTAGGTTATATTACGATATAGACGTATATAATGTGCCCACCGAGAAGTGGGGCCGACCCGCCAGGAATGTTGTGAAATACTACATTCGAGATGTTAGGTAGCCTTAGGTTAGGTTATATAACGTTATAGACGTATATAATGTCCGCACCGAGACGTACGGTACGACACGACCGGGATTTTGTAAAACATTACCAGCGAGGGTCTAGATGGGTTAGGTTAGGTTATATTACGATATAGACGTATATAATGTGCCCACCGAGAAGTTGGGGCCGACCCGCCAGGAATGTTGGAAAATACTACATCCGAGATGTTAAGTTGCCTTAGGTTAGGATATATAACGTTATAGACGTATATAATGTCCGCACCTAGACGTACGGGACGACACGACCGGGATTCTGTAAAACATTACCAGCGAGGGGCTAGATCGGTTAGGTTAGGTTATATTACGTTATAGACGTATATAATGTTCCCACCGAGAAGTGGGGCGGACCCGCCAGGAATGTTGTGAAATACTACATCCGCGAAGTTAGGTTCCCTTAGATTAGGATATATAACGTTATAGACGTATATAATGTCCCCACGGAAAAGTACGGGCTGACACGACCGGGATTTTGTAAAACATTCCCAGCTAGGGGCTAGATGGGTTAGGTTAGGTTATGTTACGTTATAGACGTATATAATGGTCCCACCGAAAAGTGGGGCGGACCCGCCAGGAATGTTGGAAAATACTACATCCGAGATGTTAAGTTGCCTTAGGTTAGGGTATATAACGTTATAGACGTATTTAATGTCCGCACCGAGACATACGGGACGACACGACCGGGACTTTGTGAAATATTACCAGCGAGGGTCTAAATGGGTTAGGTTATGTTATATTACGACATAGACGTATATAATGTTCCCACCGAGAATTCGCGCCGACCAGCCAGGAATGTTGTGAAATACTACATCCGCGATGTTAGGTTCCCTTAGGTTAGGACACATAAAGTTATAGACGTATATAATGTCCGCACCGAGACATACGGGACGACACGACCGAGATTCTGTAAAACATTACCAGCGAGGGGCTAGATGGGTTAGGTTAGGTTATATTACGTTATAGACGTATATAATGTTCCCACCGAGAAGTGGGGCCGACCCGCCAGGAATGTTGTGAAATACTACATTCGAGATGTTAGGTAGCCTTAGGTTAGGTTATATAACGTTATAGACGTATATAATGTCCGCACCGAGACGTATGGTACAACACGACCGGGATTTTGTAAAACATTACCAGCGAGGGTCTAGATGGGTTAGGTTAGGTTATATTACGATATAGACGTATATAATGTGCCCACCGAAAAGTTGGGGCCGTCCCGCAAGAAATGTTGGATAATACTACATCCGAGATGTTAAGTTGCCTTAGGTTAGGATAGATAACGTTATAGACGTATATAATGTCCGCACCGAGACGTACGGGACGACACGACCGGAATTCTGTAAAACATTACCAGCGAGGGGCTAGATGGGTTAGGTTAGGTTATATTACGTTATAGACGTATATAATGTTCCCACCGAGAAGTGGAGCCGACCCGGCAGGAATGCTGCCAAATACTACATCCGAGATGTTAGGTTCCCTTAGGTTAGTATATATAACGTTATAGACGTATATAATGTCCCCACCGAGAAGTACGGGCCGACATGACCGCGATTTTGTAAAACATTACCAGCGAGGGTCTAGATGGGTTAGGTTTGGTTATATTACGATATAGACGTATATAATGTGCCCACCGAGAAGTTGGGGCCGACCCGCCAGGAATGTTGGAAAATACTACATCCCAGATGTTAAGTTGCCTTAGGTTAGGATACATAAAGTTATAGACGTATATAATGTCCGCACCGAGACATACGGGACGACACGACCGGGATTTTGTGAAATATTACCAGCGAGGTTCTAGATGGGTTAGGTTAGGTTATATTACGATATAGACGTATATAATGTGCCCACCGGGAAGTTGGGGCCGACCCGCCAGGAATGTTGGAAAATACTACATCCGAGATGTAAAGTTGCCTTAGGTTAGGATATATAACGTTATAGACGTATATAATGTCCGCACCGAGACGTACGCGACGACACGACCGGGATTCTGTAAAACATTACCAGCGAGGGGCTAGATCGGTTAGGTTAGGTTATATTACGTTATAGACGTATATAATGTTCCCACCGAGAAGTGGGACGGACCCGCCAGGAATGTTGTGAAATACTACATCCGCGGTGTTAGGTTCCCTTAGATTAGGATATATAACGTTATAGACGTATATAATGTCCCCACGGAAAAGTACGGGCTGACACGACCGGGATTTTGTACAACATTACCAGCGAGGGTCTAGATGAGTTAGGTTAGGTTATATTACGGTATAGATGTATATAATGTGCCCAGCGAGAAGCACGGGCCGACACGACCGGGATTTTGTAAAACATTACAAGCGAGGGTCTAGATGGGTTAGGTTAGGTTATATTACGATATAGACGTATATAATGTGCCCACCGAGAAGTAGGGGCAGACCCGCCAGGAATGTTGGAAAATACAACATCCGAGATGTTAGGTTCCCTTAGGTTAGTATATATAACGTTATAGGCGTATATAATGTCCCCACCGAGAAGTACGGGCCGACACGACCGGAATTCTGTAAAACATTACCAGCGAGGGGCTAGATGGGTTAGGTTAGGTTATATTACGTTATAGACGTATATAATGTTCCCACCGAGAAGTGGAGCCGACCCGCCAGAAATGTTGTGAAATACTACATCCGAAATGTTAAGTTGCCTTAGGTTAGGATATATAACGTTATAGACGTATATAATGTCCGCACCGAGACGTACGCGACGACACGACCGGGATTCTGTAAAACATTACCAGCGAGGGGCTAGATCGGTTAGGTTAGGTTATATAACGTTATAGACGTGTATAATGTTCCCACCGAGAAGTGGGGCCGAACCGCCAGGAATGTTGTGAAATACTACATCCGAGATGTTAGGTTCCCTTAGGTAAGTATATATAACGTTATAGACTGATATGATGTCCCCACCGAGAAGTACGGACCGACACGACCGGGATTTTGTGAAACATTACCAGCGAGGGTCTAGACGGGTTAGGTTAGGTTATATTACGATATAGACGTATATAATGTTCCCACCGAGAATTGGCGCCGACCAGCCAGGAATGTTGTGAAATACTACATCCGCGATGTTAGGTTCCCTCAGGTTAGGATATATAACGTTATAGACGTATATAATATCCGCACCGAGACATACGGGACGACACGACCGGGATTTTGTGAAATATTACCAGCGAGGGTCTAGATGGGTTAGGTTAGGTTATATTACGACATAGACGTATATAATGTTCCCACCGAGAATCGGCGCTGACCAGCCAGGAATGTTGTGAAATACTACATCCGAGATGTTAGGTTCCCTTAGGTTAGGATATATAACGTTATAGATGTATATAACCCCCACCGAGAAGTACGGGCCGACACGACCGGGATTTTGTAAAACATTACCAGCGAGGGTCTAGATGGGTTAGGTTAGGTTATATTACGATATAGACGTCTATAATGTGCCCACCGAGAAGTAGGGGCCGACCCGCCAGGAATGTTGGAAAATACTACAACCTAGATGTTAAGTTGCCTTAGGTTAGGACACATAAAGTTATAGACGAATATAATGTCCGCACCGAGACGTACGGTACGACACGACCGGGGTTCTGTAAAACATTCCCAGCTAGGGGCTAGATGGGTTAGGTTAGGTTATATTACGTTATAGACGTATATAATGGTCCCACCGAAAAGTGGGGCGGATCCGCCAGGAATGTTGGAAAATACTTCATCCGAGATGTTAAGTTGCCTTAGGTTAGGGTATATAACGATATAGACGTATATAATGTCCGCACCGAGACATACGGGACGACACGACCGGGATTTTGTGAAATATTACCAGCGAGGGTCTAGATGGGTTTGGTTAGGTTATATTACGACATAGACGTATATAGTGTTCCCACCGACAATTCGCGCCGACCAGCCAGGAATGTTGTGAAATACTACATCCGCGATGTTAGGTTCCCTTAGGTTAGTATATATAACGTTATAGACGTATATAATGTCCCCACCGAGAAGGACGGGCCGACACGACCGGGGTTTTGTAAAACATTACCATCGAGGGTCTAGATGGGTTAGGTTAGGTTATATTACGATATAGACGTATATAATGTTCCCACCGAGTATTGGTGCCGACCAGCCAGGAATGTTGTGAAATACTACATCCGCGATGTTAGGTTCACTCAGGTTAGGATATATAACGTTATAGACGTATATAATGTCCGCACCGAGACGTACGGGACGACACGACCGGGATTTTGTGAAATATTACCAGCGAGGGTCTAGATGGGTTAGGTTAGGTTATATTACGATATAGACGTATATAATGTGCCCACCGGGAAGTTGGGGCCGACCCGCCAGGAATGTTGGAAAATACTACATCCGAGATGTAAAGTTGCCTTAGGTTAGGATATATATCGTTATAGACGTATATAATGTCCGCACCGAGACGTACGGTACGACACGACCGGGATTTTGTAAAACATTACCAGCGAGGGTCTAGATGGGTTAGGTTAGGTTATATTACGATATAGACGTATATAATGTGCCCACCGAGAAGTTGGGGCCGACCCGCCAGGAATGTTGTGAAATACTACATCCGAGATGTTAAGTTGCCTTAGGTTAGGATATATAACGTTATAGACGTATATAATGTCCGCACCTAGACGTACGGGACGACACGACCGGGATTCTGTAAAACATTACCAGCGAGGGGCTAGATCGGTTAGGTTAGGTTATATTACGTTATAGACGTATATAATGTTCCCACCGAGAAGTGGGGCCGACCCGCCAGGAATGTTGGAAAATACTACATCCGAGATGTTAAGTTGCCTTAGGTTAGGATATATAACGTTATAGACGTATATAATGTCCGCACCGAGACGTACGGGACGACACGACCGGGATTTTGTGAAATATTACCAGCGAGGGTCTAGATGGGTTAGGTTAGGTTATATTACGTTATAGACGTATATAATGGTCCCAGCGAAAAGTGGGGCGGATCCGCCAGGAATGTTGGAAAATACTTCATCCGAGATGTTAAGTTGCCTTAGGTTAGGGTATATAACGATATAGACGTATATAATGTCCGCACCGAGACATACGGGACGACACGACCGGGATTTTGTGAAATATTACCAGCGAGGGTCTAGATGGGTTTGGTTAGGTTATATTACGACATAGACGTATATAGTGTTCCCACTGACAATTCGCGCCGACCAGCCAGGAATGTTGTGAAATACTACATCCGCGATATTAGGTTCCCTTAGGTTAGTATATATAACGTTATAGACGTATATAATGTCCCCACCGAGAAGGACGGGCCGACACGACCGGGGTTTTGTAAAACATTACCATCGAGGGTCTAGATGGGTTAGGTTAGGTTATATTACGATATAGACGTATATAATGTTCCCACCGAGAATTGGTGCCGACCAGCCAGGAATGTTATGAAATACTACATCCGCGATGTTAGGTTCACTCAGGTTAGGATATATAACGTTATAGACGTATATAATGTCCGCACCGAGACGTACGGGACGACACGACCGGGATTTTGTGAAATATTACCAGCGAGGTTCTAGATGGGTTAGGTTAGGTTATATTACGATATAGACGTATATAATGTGCCCAACGGGAAGTTGGGGCCGACCCGCCAGGAATGTTGGAAAATACTACATCCGAGATGTAAAGTTGCCTTAGGTTAGGATATATAACGTTATAGACGTATATAATGTCCGCACCGAGACGTACGCGACGACACGACCGGGATTCTGTAAAATATTACCAGCGAGGGGCTAGATCGGTTAGGTTAGGTTATATTACGTTATAGACGTATATAATGTTCCCACCGAGAAGTGGGACGGACCCGCCAGGAATGTTGTGAAATACTACATCCGCGGTGTTAGGTTCCCTTAGATTAGGATATATAACGTTATAGACGTATATAATGTCCCCACGGAAAAGTACGGGCTGACACGACCGGGATTTTGTAAAACATTACCAGCGAGGGTCTAGATGAGTTAGGTTAGGTTATATTACGGTATAGATGTATATAATGTGCCCAGCGAGAAGCACGGGCCGACACGACCGGGATTTTGTAAAACATTACAAGCGAGGGTCTAGATGGGTTAGGTTAGGTTATATTACGATATAGACGTATATAATGTGCCCACCGAGAAGTAGGGGCCGACCCGCCAGGAATGTTGGAAAATACAACATCCGAGATGTTATGTTCCCTTAGGTTAGTATATATAACGTTATAGGCGTATATAATGTCCCCACCGAGAAGTACGGGCCGACAAGACCGGAATTCTGTAAAACATTACCAGCGAGGGGCTAGATGGGTTAGGTTAGGTTATATTACGTTATAGACGTATATAATGTTCCCACCGAGAAGAGGAGCCGACCCGCCAGGAATGTTGTGAAATACTACATCCGAGATGTTAAGTTGCCTTAGGTTAGGATATATAACGTTATAGACGTATATAATGTCCGCACCGAGACGTACGCGACGACACGACCGGGTTTCTGTAAAACATTACCAGCGAGGGGCTAGATCGGTTAGATTAGCTTATATAACGTTATAGACGTGTATAATGTTCCCACCGAGAAGTGGGGCCGACCCGCCAGGAATGTTGTGAAATACTACATCCGAGATGTTAAGTTGCCTTAGGTTAGGATATATAACGTTATAGACTGATATGATGTCCCCACCGAGAAGTACGGACCGACACGACCGGGATTTTGTGAAACATTACCAGCGAGGGTCTAGACGGGTTAGGTTAGGTTATATTACGATATAGACGTATATAATGTTCCCACCGAGAATTGGCGCCGACCAGCCAGGAATGTTGTGAAATACTACATCCGCGATGTTAGGTTCCCTCAGGTTAGGATATATAACGTTATAGACGTATATAATATCCGCACCGAGACATACGGGACGACACGACCGGGATTTTGTGAAATATTACCAGCGAGGGTCTAGATGGGTTAGGTTAGGTTATATTACGACATAGACGTATATAATGTTCCCACCGAGAATCGGCGCTGACCAGCCAGGAATGTTGTGAAATACTACATCCGAGATGTTAGGTTCCCTTAGGTTAGGATATATAACGTTATAGATGTATATAACCCCCACCGAGAAGTACGGGCCGACACGACCGGGATTTTGTAAAACATTACCAGCGAGGGTCTAGATGGGTTAGGTTAGGTTATATTACGATATAGACGTCTATAATGTGCCCACCGAGAAGTAGGGGCCGACCCGCCAGGAATGTTGGAAAATACTACAACCTAGATGTTAAGTTGCCTTAGGTTAGGACACATAAAGTTATAGACGAATATAATGTCCGCACCGAGACGTACGGTACGACACGACCGGGGTTCTGTAAAACATTCCCAGCTAGGGGCTAGATGGGTTAGGTTAGGTTATATTACGTTATAGACGTATATAATGGTCCCACCGAAAAGTGGGGCGGATCCGCCAGGAATGTTGGAAAATACTTCATCCGAGATGTTAAGTTGCCTTAGGTTAGGGTATATAACGATATTGACGTATATAATGTCCGCACCGAGACATACGGGACGACACGACCGGGATTTTGTGAAATATTACCAGCGAGGGTCTAGATGGGTTTGGTTAGGTTATATTACGACATAGACGTATATAGTGTTCCCACCGACAATTCGCGCCGACCAGCCAGGAATGTTGTGAAATACTACATCCGCGATGTTAGGTTCCCTTAGGTTAGTATATATAACGTTATAGACGTATATAATGTCCCCACCGAGAAGGACGGGCCGACACGACTGGGGTTTTGTAAAACATTACCATCGAGGGTCTAGATGGGTTAGGTTAGGTTATATTACGATATAGACGTATATAATGTTCCCACCGAGTATTGGTGCCGACCAGCCAGGAATGTTGTGAAATACTACATCCGCGATGTTAGGTTCACTCAGGTTAGGATATATAACGTTATAGACGTATATAATGTCCGCACCGAGACGTACGGGACGACACGACCGGGATTTTGTGAAATATTACCAGCGAGGGTCTAGATGGGTTAGGTTAGGTTATATTACGATATAGACGTATATAATGTGCCCACCGGGAAGTTGGGGCCGACCCGCCAGGAATGTTGGAAAATATTACATCCGAGATGTAAAGTTGCCTTAGGTTAGGATATATAACGTTATAGACGTATATAATGTCCGCACCGAGACGTACGGTACGACACGACCGGGATTTTGTAAAACATTACCAGCGAGGGTCTAGATGGGTTAGGTTAGGTTATATTACGATATAGACGTATATAATGTGCCCACCGAGAAGTTGGGGCCGACCCGCCAGGAATGTTGTGAAATACTACATCCGAGATGTTAGGTTCCCTTAGATTAGGATATATAACGTTATAGACGTATATAATGTCCCCACGGAAAAGTACGGGCTGACACGACCGGGATTTTGTACAACATTACCAGCGAGGGTCTAGATGAGTTAGGTTAGGTTATATTACGGTATAGATGTATATAATGTGCCCAGCGAGAAGCACGGGCCGACACGACCGGGATTTTGTAAAACATTACAAGCGAGGGTCTAGATGGGTTAGGTTAGGTTATATTACGATATAGACGTATATAATGTGCCCACCGAGAAGTAGGGGCAGACCCGCCAGGAATGTTGGAAAATACAACATCCGAGATGTTAGGTTCCCTTAGGTTAGTATATATAACGTTATAGGCGTATATAATGTCCCCACCGAGAAGTACGGGCCGACACGACCGGAATTCTGTAAAACATTACCAGCGAGGGGCTAGATGGGTTAGGTTAGGTTATATTACGTTATAGACGTATATAATGTTCCCACCGAGAAGTGGAGCCGACCCGCCAGAAATGTTGTGAAATACTACATCCGAGATGTTAAGTTGCCTTAGGTTAGGATATATAACGTTATAGACGTATATAATGTCCGCACCGAGACGTACGCGACGACACGACCGGGATTCTGTAAAACATTACCAGCGAGGGGCTAGATCGGTTAGGTTAGGTTATATAACGTTATAGACGTGTATAATGTTCCCACCGAGAAGTGGGGCCGAACCGCCAGGAATGTTGTGAAATACTACATCCGAGATGTTAGGTTCCCTTAGGTAAGTATATATAACGTTATAGACTGATATGATGTCCCCACCGAGAAGTACGGACCGACACGACCGGGATTTTGTGAAACATTACCAGCGAGGGTCTAGACGGGTTAGGTTAGGTTATATTACGATATAGACGTATATAATGTTCCCACCGAGAATTGGCGCCGACCAGCCAGGAATGTTGTGAAATACTACATCCGCGATGTTAGGTTCCCTCAGGTTAGGATATATAACGTTATAGACGTATATAATATCCGCACCGAGACATACGGGACGACACGACCGGGATTTTGTGAAATATTACCAGCGAGGGTCTAGATGGGTTAGGTTAGGTTATATTACGACATAGACGTATATAATGTTCCCACCGAGAATCGGCGCTGACCAGCCAGGAATGTTGTGAAATACTACATCCGAGATGTTAGGTTCCCTTAGGTTAGGATATATAACGTTATAGATGTATATAACCCCCACCGAGAAGTACGGGCCGACACGACCGGGATTTTGTAAAACATTACCAGCGAGGGTCTAGATGGGTTAGGTTAGGTTATATTACGATATAGACGTCTATAATGTGCCCACCGAGAAGTAGGGGCCGACCCGCCAGGAATGTTGGAAAATACTACAACCTAGATGTTAAGTTGCCTTAGGTTAGGACACATAAAGTTATAGACGAATATAATGTCCGCACCGAGACGTACGGTACGACACGACCGGGGTTCTGTAAAACATTCCCAGCTAGGGGCTAGATGGGTTAGGTTAGGTTATATTACGTTATAGACGTATATAATGGTCCCACCGAAAAGTGGGGCGGATCCGCCAGGAATGTTGGAAAATACTTCATCCGAGATGTTAAGTTGCCTTAGGTTAGGGTATATAACGATATAGACGTATATAATGTCCGCACCGAGACATACGGGACGACACGACCGGGATTTTGTGAAATATTACCAGCGAGGGTCTAGATGGGTTTGGTTAGGTTATATTACGACATAGACGTATATAGTGTTCCCACCGACAATTCGCGCCGACCAGCCAGGAATGTTGTGAAATACTACATCCGCGATGTTAGGTTCCCTTAGGTTAGTATATATAACGTTATAGACGTATATAATGTCCCCACCGAGAAGGACGGGCCGACACGACCGGGGTTTTGTAAAACATTACCATCGAGGGTCTAGATGGGTTAGGTTAGGTTATATTACGATATAGACGTATATAATGTTCCCACCGAGTATTGGTGCCGACCAGCCAGGAATGTTGTGAAATACTACATCCGCGATGTTAGGTTCACTCAGGTTAGGATATATAACGTTATAGACGTATATAATGTCCGCACCGAGACGTACGGGACGACACGACCGGGATTTTGTGAAATATTACCAGCGAGGGTCTAGATGGGTTAGGTTAGGTTATATTACGATATAGACGTATATAATGTGCCCACCGGGAAGTTGGGGCCGACCCGCCAGGAATGTTGGAAAATACTACATCCGAGATGTAAAGTTGCCTTAGGTTAGGATATATAACGTTATAGACGTATATAATGTCCGCACCGAGACGTACGGTACGACACGACCGGGATTTTGTAAAACATTACCAGCGAGGGTCTAGATGGGTTAGGTTAGGTTATATTACGATATAGACGTATATAATGTGCCCACCGAGAAGTTGGGGCCGACCCGCCAGGAATGTTGTGAAATACTACATCCGAGATGTTAAGTTGCCTTAGGTTAGGATATATAACGTTATAGACGTATATAATGTCCGCACCTAGACGTACGGGACGACACGACCGGGATTCTGTAAAACATTACCAGCGAGGGGCTAGATCGGTTAGGTTAGGTTATATTACGTTATAGACGTATATAATGTTCCCACCGAGAAGTGGGGCCGACCCGCCAGGAATGTTGGAAAATACTACATCCGAGATGTTAAGTTGCCTTAGGTTAGGATATATAACGTTATAGACGTATATAATGTCCGCACCGAGACGTACGGGACGACACGACCGGGATTTTGTGAAATATTACCAGCGAGGGTCTAGATGGGTTAGGTTAGGTTATATTACGTTATAGACGTATATAATGGTCCCAGCGAAAAGTGGGGCGGATCCGCCAGGAATGTTGGAAAATACTTCATCCGAGATGTTAAGTTGCCTTAGGTTAGGGTATATAACGATATAGACGTATATAATGTCCGCACCGAGACATACGGGACGACACGACCGGGATTTTGTGAAATATTACCAGCGAGGGTCTAGATGGGTTTGGTTAGGTTATATTACGACATAGACGTATATAGTGTTCCCACTGACAATTCGCGCCGACCAGCCAGGAATGTTGTGAAATACTACATCCGCGATATTAGGTTCCCTTAGGTTAGTATATATAACGTTATAGACGTATATAATGTCCCCACCGAGAAGGACGGGCCGACACGACCGGGGTTTTGTAAAACATTACCATCGAGGGTCTAGATGGGTTAGGTTAGGTTATATTACGATATAGACGTATATAATGTTCCCACCGAGAATTGGTGCCGACCAGCCAGGAATGTTATGAAATACTACATCCGCGATGTTAGGTTCACTCAGGTTAGGATATATAACGTTATAGACGTATATAATGTCCGCACCGAGACGTACGGGACGACACGACCGGGATTTTGTGAAATATTACCAGCGAGGTTCTAGATGGGTTAGGTTAGGTTATATTACGATATAGACGTATATAATGTGCCCAACGGGAAGTTGGGGCCGACCCGCCAGGAATGTTGGAAAATACTACATCCGAGATGTAAAGTTGCCTTAGGTTAGGATATATAACGTTATAGACGTATATAATGTCCGCACCGAGACGTACGCGACGACACGACCGGGATTCTGTAAAATATTACCAGCGAGGGGCTAGATCGGTTAGGTTAGGTTATATTACGTTATAGACGTATATAATGTTCCCACCGAGAAGTGGGACGGACCCGCCAGGAATGTTGTGAAATACTACATCCGCGGTGTTAGGTTCCCTTAGATTAGGATATATAACGTTATAGACGTATATAATGTCCCCACGGAAAAGTACGGGCTGACACGACCGGGATTTTGTAAAACATTACCAGCGAGGGTCTAGATGAGTTAGGTTAGGTTATATTACGGTATAGATGTATATAATGTGCCCAGCGAGAAGCACGGGCCGACACGACCGGGATTTTGTAAAACATTACAAGCGAGGGTCTAGATGGGTTAGGTTAGGTTATATTACGATATAGACGTATATAATGTGCCCACCGAGAAGTAGGGGCCGACCCGCCAGGAATGTTGGAAAATACAACATCCGAGATGTTATGTTCCCTTAGGTTAGTATATATAACGTTATAGGCGTATATAATGTCCCCACCGAGAAGTACGGGCCGACAAGACCGGAATTCTGTAAAACATTACCAGCGAGGGGCTAGATGGGTTAGGTTAGGTTATATTACGTTATAGACGTATATAATGTTCCCACCGAGAAGAGGAGCCGACCCGCCAGGAATGTTGTGAAATACTACATCCGAGATGTTAAGTTGCCTTAGGTTAGGATATATAACGTTATAGACGTATATAATGTCCGCACCGAGACGTACGCGACGACACGACCGGGTTTCTGTAAAACATTACCAGCGAGGGGCTAGATCGGTTAGATTAGCTTATATAACGTTATAGACGTGTATAATGTTCCCACCGGGAAGTGGGGCCGACCCGCCAGGAATGTTGTGAAATACTACATCCGAGATGTTAAGTTGCCTTAGGTTAGGATATATAACGTTATAGACTGATATGATGTCCCCACCGAGAAGTACGGACCGACACGACCGGGATTTTGTGAAACATTACCAGCGAGGGTCTAGACGGGTTAGGTTAGGTTATATTACGATATAGACGTATATAATGTTCCCACCGAGAATTGGCGCCGACCAGCCAGGAATGTTGTGAAATACTACATCCGCGATGTTAGGTTCCCTCAGGTTAGGATATATAACGTTATAGACGTATATAATATCCGCACCGAGACATACGGGACGACACGACCGGGATTTTGTGAAATATTACCAGCGAGGGTCTAGATGGGTTAGGTTAGGTTATATTACGACATAGACGTATATAATGTTCCCACCGAGAATCGGCGCTGACCAGCCAGGAATGTTGTGAAATACTACATCCGAGATGTTAGGTTCCCTTAGGTTAGGATATATAACGTTATAGATGTATATAACCCCCACCGAGAAGTACGGGCCGACACGACCGGGATTTTGTAAAACATTACCAGCGAGGGTCTAGATGGGTTAGGTTAGGTTATATTACGATATAGACGTCTATAATGTGCCCACCGAGAAGTAGGGGCCGACCCGCCAGGAATGTTGGAAAATACTACAACCTAGATGTTAAGTTGCCTTAGGTTAGGACACATAAAGTTATAGACGAATATAATGTCCGCACCGAGACGTACGGTACGACACGACCGGGGTTCTGTAAAACATTCCCAGCTAGGGGCTAGATGGGTTAGGTTAGGTTATATTACGTTATAGACGTATATAATGGTCCCACCGAAAAGTGGGGCGGATCCGCCAGGAATGTTGGAAAATACTTCATCCGAGATGTTAAGTTGCCTTAGGTTAGGGTATATAACGATATTGACGTATATAATGTCCGCACCGAGACATACGGGACGACACGACCGGGATTTTGTGAAATATTACCAGCGAGGGTCTAGATGGGTTTGGTTAGGTTATATTACGACATAGACGTATATAGTGTTCCCACCGACAATTCGCGCCGACCAGCCAGGAATGTTGTGAAATACTACATCCGCGATGTTAGGTTCCCTTAGGTTAGTATATATAACGTTATAGACGTATATAATGTCCCCACCGAGAAGGACGGGCCGACACGACCGGGGTTTTGTAAAACATTACCATCGAGGGTCTAGATGGGTTAGGTTAGGTTATATTACGATATAGACGTATATAATGTTCCCACCGAGTATTGGTGCCGACCAGCCAGGAATGTTGTGAAATACTACATCCGCGATGTTAGGTTCACTCAGGTTAGGATATATAACGTTATAGACGTATATAATGTCCGCACCGAGACGTACGGGACGACACGACCGGGATTTTGTGAAATATTACCAGCGAGGGTCTAGATGGGTTAGGTTAGGTTATATTACGATATAGACGTATATAATGTGCCCACCGGGAAGTTGGGGCCGACCCGCCAGGAATGTTGGAAAATATTACATCCGAGATGTAAAGTTGCCTTAGGTTAGGATATATAACGTTATAGACGTATATAATGTCCGCACCGAGACGTACGGTACGACACGACCGGGATTTTGTAAAACATTACCAGCGAGGGTCTAGATGGGTTAGGTTAGGTTATATTACGATATAGACGTATATAATGTGCCCACCGAGAAGTTGGGGCCGACCCGCCAGGAATGTTGTGAAATACTACATCCGAGATGTTAGGTTCCCTTAGGTTAGTATATATAACGTTATAGACGGATATGATGTCCCCACCGAGAAGTACGGGCCGACACGACCGGGATTTTGTGAAACATTACCAGCGAGGGTCTAGATGGGTTAGGTTAGGTTATATTACGATATAGACGTATATAATGTTCCCAACGAGAATTGGCGCCGACCAGCCAGGAATGTTGTAAAATACTACATCCGAGATGTTAAGTTGCCTTAGGTTAGGATATATAACGTTATAGACGTATATAATGTCCGCACCGAGACGTACGCGACGACACGACCGGGATTCTGTAAAACATTACCAGCGAGGGGCTAGATCGGTTAGGTTAGGTTATATTACGTTATAGACGTATATAATCTTCCCACCGAGAAGTGGGGCCGACCCGCCAGGAATGTTGTGAAATACTACATCCGAGATGTTAAGTTGCCTTAGGTTAGGATATATAACGTTATAGACATATATAATGTTCGCACCGAGACGTACGCGACGACACGACCGGGATTCTGTAAAACATTACCAGCGAGGGGCCAGATCGGTTAGGTTAGGTTATATTACGTTATAGACGTATATAATGTTGCCACCGAGAAGTGGGGCCGACCCGCCAGGAATGTTGTGAAATACTACATCTGAGATGTTAGGTTCGTATATATAACGTTATAGACGTATATAATGTCCCCACCGAGAAGTACGGGCCGACACGACCGGGATTTTGTAAAACATTACCAGCGAGGGTCTAGATGAGTTAGGTTAGGTTATATTACGGTATAGATGTACATAATGTGCCCAGCGAGAAGCACGGGCCGACACGACCGGGATTTTGTAAAACATTACCAGCGAGGGTCTAGATGGTTTAGGTTCGGTTATATTACGATATAGACGTATATAATGTTCCCACCGAGAATTGGCGGCGACCAGCCAGGAATGTTGTGACATACTACATCCGAGATGTTAAGTTGCCTTAGGTTAGGATATATAACGTTATAGACGTATATAATGTCCGCACCGAGACGTACGGGACGACACGACCGGGATTTTGTGAAATATTACCAGCGAGGGTCTAGATGGGTTAGGTTAGGTTATATTACGATATAGACGTATATAATGTGCCCACCGGGAAGTTGGGGCCGACCCGCCAGGAATGGTGGAAAATACTACATCCGAGATGTAAAGTTGCCTTAGGTTAGGATATATAACGTTATAGACGTATATAATGTCCGCGCCGAGACGTACGGGACGACACGACCGGGATTCTGTAAAACATTACCAGCGAGGGGCTAGATCGGTTAGGTTAGGTTATATTACGTTATAGACGTATATAATGTTCCCACCGAGAAGTGGGGCCGACCCGCCAGGAATGTTGGAAAATACTACATCCGAGATGTTAAGTTGCCTTAGGTTAGGATATATAACGTTATAGACGTATATAATGTCCGCACCGAGACGTACGGGACGACACGACCGGGATTTTGTGAAATATTACCAGCGAGGGTCTAGATGGGTTAGGTTAGGTTATATTACGTTATAGACGTATATAATGGTCCCAGCGAAAAGTGGGGCGGATCCGCCAGGAATGTTGGAAAATACTTCATCCGAGATGTTAAGTTGCCTTAGGTTAGGGTATATAACGATATAGACGTATATAATGTCCGCACCGAGACATACGGGACGACACGACCGGGATTTTGTGAAATATTACCAGCGAGGGTCTAGATGGGTTTGGTTAGGTTATATTACGACATAGACGTATATAGTGTTCCCACTGACAATTCGCGCCGACCAGCCAGGAATGTTGTGAAATACTACATCCGCGATATTAGGTTCCCTTAGGTTAGTATATATAACGTTATAGACGTATATAATGTCCCCACCGAGAAGGACGGGCCGACACGACCGGGGTTTTGTAAAACATTACCATCGAGGGTCTAGATGGGTTAGGTTAGGTTATATTACGATATAGACGTATATAATGTTCCCACCGAGAATTGGTGCCGACCAGCCAGGAATGTTATGAAATACTACATCCGCGATGTTAGGTTCACTCAGGTTAGGATATATAACGTTATAGACGTATATAATGTCCGCACCGAGACGTACGGGACGACACGACCGGGATTTTGTGAAATATTACCAGCGAGGTTCTAGATGGGTTAGGTTAGGTTATATTACGATATAGACGTATATAATGTGCCCAACGGGAAGTTGGGGCCGACCCGCCAGGAATGTTGGAAAATACTACATCCGAGATGTAAAGTTGCCTTAGGTTAGGATATATAACGTTATAGACGTATATAATGTCCGCACCGAGACGTACGCGACGACACGACCGGGATTCTGTAAAATATTACCAGCGAGGGGCTAGATCGGTTAGGTTAGGTTATATTACGTTATAGACGTATATAATGTTCCCACCGAGAAGTGGGACGGACCCGCCAGGAATGTTGTGAAATACTACATCCGCGGTGTTAGGTTCCCTTAGATTAGGATATATAACGTTATAGACGTATATAATGTCCCCACGGAAAAGTACGGGCTGACACGACCGGGATTTTGTAAAACATTACCAGCGAGGGTCTAGATGAGTTAGGTTAGGTTATATTACGGTATAGATGTATATAATGTGCCCAGCGAGAAGCACGGGCCGACACGACCGGGATTTTGTAAAACATTACAAGCGAGGGTCTAGATGGGTTAGGTTAGGTTATATTACGATATAGACGTATATAATGTGCCCACCGAGAAGTAGGGGCCGACCCGCCAGGAATGTTGGAAAATACAACATCCGAGATGTTATGTTCCCTTAGGTTAGTATATATAACGTTATAGGCGTATATAATGTCCCCACCGAGAAGTACGGGCCGACAAGACCGGAATTCTGTAAAACATTACCAGCGAGGGGCTAGATGGGTTAGGTTAGGTTATATTACGTTATAGACGTATATAATGTTCCCACCGAGAAGAGGAGCCGACCCGCCAGGAATGTTGTGAAATACTACATCCGAGATGTTAAGTTGCCTTAGGTTAGGATATATAACGTTATAGACGTATATAATGTCCGCACCGAGACGTACGCGACGACACGACCGGGTTTCTGTAAAACATTACCAGCGAGGGGCTAGATCGGTTAGATTAGCTTATATAACGTTATAGACGTGTATAATGTTCCCACCGAGAAGTGGGGCCGACCCGCCAGGAATGTTGTGAAATACTACATCCGAGATGTTAAGTTGCCTTAGGTTAGGATATATAACGTTATAGACTGATATGATGTCCCCACCGAGAAGTACGGACCGACACGACCGGGATTTTGTGAAACATTACCAGCGAGGGTCTAGACGGGTTAGGTTAGGTTATATTACGATATAGACGTATATAATGTTCCCACCGAGAATTGGCGCCGACCAGCCAGGAATGTTGTGAAATACTACATCCGCGATGTTAGGTTCCCTCAGGTTAGGATATATAACGTTATAGACGTATATAATATCCGCACCGAGACATACGGGACGACACGACCGGGATTTTGTGAAATATTACCAGCGAGGGTCTAGATGGGTTAGGTTAGGTTATATTACGACATAGACGTATATAATGTTCCCACCGAGAATCGGCGCTGACCAGCCAGGAATGTTGTGAAATACTACATCCGAGATGTTAGGTTCCCTTAGGTTAGGATATATAACGTTATAGATGTATATAACCCCCACCGAGAAGTACGGGCCGACACGACCGGGATTTTGTAAAACATTACCAGCGAGGGTCTAGATGGGTTAGGTTAGGTTATATTACGATATAGACGTCTATAATGTGCCCACCGAGAAGTAGGGGCCGACCCGCCAGGAATGTTGGAAAATACTACAACCTAGATGTTAAGTTGCCTTAGGTTAGGACACATAAAGTTATAGACGAATATAATGTCCGCACCGAGACGTACGGTACGACACGACCGGGGTTCTGTAAAACATTCCCAGCTAGGGGCTAGATGGGTTAGGTTAGGTTATATTACGTTATAGACGTATATAATGGTCCCACCGAAAAGTGGGGCGGATCCGCCAGGAATGTTGGAAAATACTTCATCCGAGATGTTAAGTTGCCTTAGGTTAGGGTATATAACGATATTGACGTATATAATGTCCGCACCGAGACATACGGGACGACACGACCGGGATTTTGTGAAATATTACCAGCGAGGGTCTAGATGGGTTTGGTTAGGTTATATTACGACATAGACGTATATAGTGTTCCCACCGACAATTCGCGCCGACCAGCCAGGAATGTTGTGAAATACTACATCCGCGATGTTAGGTTCCCTTAGGTTAGTATATATAACGTTATAGACGTATATAATGTCCCCACCGAGAAGGACGGGCCGACACGACTGGGGTTTTGTAAAACATTACCATCGAGGGTCTAGATGGGTTAGGTTAGGTTATATTACGATATAGACGTATATAATGTTCCCACCGAGTATTGGTGCCGACCAGCCAGGAATGTTGTGAAATACTACATCCGCGATGTTAGGTTCACTCAGGTTAGGATATATAACGTTATAGACGTATATAATGTCCGCACCGAGACGTACGGGACGACACGACCGGGATTTTGTGAAATATTACCAGCGAGGGTCTAGATGGGTTAGGTTAGGTTATATTACGATATAGACGTATATAATGTGCCCACCGGGAAGTTGGGGCCGACCCGCCAGGAATGTTGGAAAATATTACATCCGAGATGTAAAGTTGCCTTAGGTTAGGATATATAACGTTATAGACGTATATAATGTCCGCACCGAGACGTACGGTACGACACGACCGGGATTTTGTAAAACATTACCAGCGAGGGTCTAGATGGGTTAGGTTAGGTTATATTACGATATAGACGTATATAATGTGCCCACCGAGAAGTTGGGGCCGACCCGCCAGGAATGTTGTGAAATACTACATCCGAGATGTTAGGTTCCCTTAGATTAGGATATATAACGTTATAGACGTATATAATGTCCCCACGGAAAAGTACGGGCTGACACGACCGGGATTTTGTACAACATTACCAGCGAGGGTCTAGATGAGTTAGGTTAGGTTATATTACGGTATAGATGTATATAATGTGCCCAGCGAGAAGCACGGGCCGACACGACCGGGATTTTGTAAAACATTACAAGCGAGGGTCTAGATGGGTTAGGTTAGGTTATATTACGATATAGACGTATATAATGTGCCCACCGAGAAGTAGGGGCAGACCCGCCAGGAATGTTGGAAAATACAACATCCGAGATGTTAGGTTCCCTTAGGTTAGTATATATAACGTTATAGGCGTATATAATGTCCCCACCGAGAAGTACGGGCCGACACGACCGGAATTCTGTAAAACATTACCAGCGAGGGGCTAGATGGGTTAGGTTAGGTTATATTACGTTATAGACGTATATAATGTTCCCACCGAGAAGTGGAGCCGACCCGCCAGAAATGTTGTGAAATACTACATCCGAGATGTTAAGTTGCCTTAGGTTAGGATATATAACGTTATAGACGTATATAATGTCCGCACCGAGACGTACGCGACGACACGACCGGGATTCTGTAAAACATTACCAGCGAGGGGCTAGATCGGTTAGGTTAGGTTATATAACGTTATAGACGTGTATAATGTTCCCACCGAGAAGTGGGGCCGAACCGCCAGGAATGTTGTGAAATACTACATCCGAGATGTTAGGTTCCCTTAGGTAAGTATATATAACGTTATAGACTGATATGATGTCCCCACCGAGAAGTACGGACCGACACGACCGGGATTTTGTGAAACATTACCAGCGAGGGTCTAGACGGGTTAGGTTAGGTTATATTACGATATAGACGTATATAATGTTCCCACCGAGAATTGGCGCCGACCAGCCAGGAATGTTGTGAAATACTACATCCGCGATGTTAGGTTCCCTCAGGTTAGGATATATAACGTTATAGACGTATATAATATCCGCACCGAGACATACGGGACGACACGACCGGGATTTTGTGAAATATTACCAGCGAGGGTCTAGATGGGTTAGGTTAGGTTATATTACGACATAGACGTATATAATGTTCCCACCGAGAATCGGCGCTGACCAGCCAGGAATGTTGTGAAATACTACATCCGAGATGTTAGGTTCCCTTAGGTTAGGATATATAACGTTATAGATGTATATAACCCCCACCGAGAAGTACGGGCCGACACGACCGGGATTTTGTAAAACATTACCAGCGAGGGTCTAGATGGGTTAGGTTAGGTTATATTACGATATAGACGTCTATAATGTGCCCACCGAGAAGTAGGGGCCGACCCGCCAGGAATGTTGGAAAATACTACAACCTAGATGTTAAGTTGCCTTAGGTTAGGACACATAAAGTTATAGACGAATATAATGTCCGCACCGAGACGTACGGTACGACACGACCGGGGTTCTGTAAAACATTCCCAGCTAGGGGCTAGATGGGTTAGGTTAGGTTATATTACGTTATAGACGTATATAATGGTCCCACCGAAAAGTGGGGCGGATCCGCCAGGAATGTTGGAAAATACTTCATCCGAGATGTTAAGTTGCCTTAGGTTAGGGTATATAACGATATAGACGTATATAATGTCCGCACCGAGACATACGGGACGACACGACCGGGATTTTGTGAAATATTACCAGCGAGGGTCTAGATGGGTTTGGTTAGGTTATATTACGACATAGACGTATATAGTGTTCCCACCGACAATTCGCGCCGACCAGCCAGGAATGTTGTGAAATACTACATCCGCGATGTTAGGTTCCCTTAGGTTAGTATATATAACGTTATAGACGTATATAATGTCCCCACCGAGAAGGACGGGCCGACACGACCGGGGTTTTGTAAAACATTACCATCGAGGGTCTAGATGGGTTAGGTTAGGTTATATTACGATATAGACGTATATAATGTTCCCACCGAGTATTGGTGCCGACCAGCCAGGAATGTTGTGAAATACTACATCCGCGATGTTAGGTTCACTCAGGTTAGGATATATAACGTTATAGACGTATATAATGTCCGCACCGAGACGTACGGGACGACACGACCGGGATTTTGTGAAATATTACCAGCGAGGGTCTAGATGGGTTAGGTTAGGTTATATTACGATATAGACGTATATAATGTGCCCACCGGGAAGTTGGGGCCGACCCGCCAGGAATGTTGGAAAATACTACATCCGAGATGTAAAGTTGCCTTAGGTTAGGATATATAACGTTATAGACGTATATAATGTCCGCACCGAGACGTACGGTACGACACGACCGGGATTTTGTAAAACATTACCAGCGAGGGTCTAGATGGGTTAGGTTAGGTTATATTACGATATAGACGTATATAATGTGCCCACCGAGAAGTTGGGGCCGACCCGCCAGGAATGTTGTGAAATACTACATCCGAGATGTTAAGTTGCCTTAGGTTAGGATATATAACGTTATAGACGTATATAATGTCCGCACCTAGACGTACGGGACGACACGACCGGGATTCTGTAAAACATTACCAGCGAGGGGCTAGATCGGTTAGGTTAGGTTATATTACGTTATAGACGTATATAATGTTCCCACCGAGAAGTGGGGCCGACCCGCCAGGAATGTTGGAAAATACTACATCCGAGATGTTAAGTTGCCTTAGGTTAGGATATATAACGTTATAGACGTATATAATGTCCGCACCGAGACGTACGGGACGACACGACCGGGATTTTGTGAAATATTACCAGCGAGGGTCTAGATGGGTTAGGTTAGGTTATATTACGTTATAGACGTATATAATGGTCCCAGCGAAAAGTGGGGCGGATCCGCCAGGAATGTTGGAAAATACTTCATCCGAGATGTTAAGTTGCCTTAGGTTAGGGTATATAACGATATAGACGTATATAATGTCCGCACCGAGACATACGGGACGACACGACCGGGATTTTGTGAAATATTACCAGCGAGGGTCTAGATGGGTTTGGTTAGGTTATATTACGACATAGACGTATATAGTGTTCCCACTGACAATTCGCGCCGACCAGCCAGGAATGTTGTGAAATACTACATCCGCGATATTAGGTTCCCTTAGGTTAGTATATATAACGTTATAGACGTATATAATGTCCCCACCGAGAAGGACGGGCCGACACGACCGGGGTTTTGTAAAACATTACCATCGAGGGTCTAGATGGGTTAGGTTAGGTTATATTACGATATAGACGTATATAATGTTCCCACCGAGAATTGGTGCCGACCAGCCAGGAATGTTATGAAATACTACATCCGCGATGTTAGGTTCACTCAGGTTAGGATATATAACGTTATAGACGTATATAATGTCCGCACCGAGACGTACGGGACGACACGACCGGGATTTTGTGAAATATTACCAGCGAGGTTCTAGATGGGTTAGGTTAGGTTATATTACGATATAGACGTATATAATGTGCCCAACGGGAAGTTGGGGCCGACCCGCCAGGAATGTTGGAAAATACTACATCCGAGATGTAAAGTTGCCTTAGGTTAGGATATATAACGTTATAGACGTATATAATGTCCGCACCGAGACGTACGCGACGACACGACCGGGATTCTGTAAAATATTACCAGCGAGGGGCTAGATCGGTTAGGTTAGGTTATATTACGTTATAGACGTATATAGTGTTCCCACCGAGAAGTGGGACGGACCCGCCAGGAATGTTGTGAAATACTACATCCGCGGTGTTAGGTTCCCTTAGATTAGGATATATAACGTTATAGACGTATATAATGTCCCCACGGAAAAGTACGGGCTGACACGACCGGGATTTTGTAAAACATTACCAGCGAGGGTCTAGATGAGTTAGGTTAGGTTATATTACGGTATAGATGTATATAATGTGCCCAGCGAGAAGCACGGGCCGACACGACCGGGATTTTGTAAAACATTACAAGCGAGGGTCTAGATGGGTTAGGTTAGGTTATATTACGATATAGACGTATATAATGTGCCCACCGAGAAGTAGGGGCCGACCCGCCAGGAATGTTGGAAAATACAACATCCGAGATGTTATGTTCCCTTAGGTTAGTATATATAACGTTATAGGCGTATATAATGTCCCCACCGAGAAGTACGGGCCGACAAGACCGGAATTCTGTAAAACATTACCAGCGAGGGGCTAGATGGGTTAGGTTAGGTTATATTACGTTATAGACGTATATAATGTTCCCACCGAGAAGAGGAGCCGACCCGCCAGGAATGTTGTGAAATACTACATCCGAGATGTTAAGTTGCCTTAGGTTAGGATATATAACGTTATAGACGTATATAATGTCCGCACCGAGACGTACGCGACGACACGACCGGGTTTCTGTAAAACATTACCAGCGAGGGGCTAGATCGGTTAGATTAGCTTATATAACGTTATAGACGTGTATAATGTTCCCACCGGGAAGTGGGGCCGACCCGCCAGGAATGTTGTGAAATACTACATCCGAGATGTTAAGTTGCCTTAGGTTAGGATATATAACGTTATAGACTGATATGATGTCCCCACCGAGAAGTACGGACCGACACGACCGGGATTTTGTGAAACATTACCAGCGAGGGTCTAGACGGGTTAGGTTAGGTTATATTACGATATAGACGTATATAATGTTCCCACCGAGAATTGGCGCCGACCAGCCAGGAATGTTGTGAAATACTACATCCGCGATGTTAGGTTCCCTCAGGTTAGGATATATAACGTTATAGACGTATATAATATCCGCACCGAGACATACGGGACGACACGACCGGGATTTTGTGAAATATTACCAGCGAGGGTCTAGATGGGTTAGGTTAGGTTATATTACGACATAGACGTATATAATGTTCCCACCGAGAATCGGCGCTGACCAGCCAGGAATGTTGTGAAATACTACATCCGAGATGTTAGGTTCCCTTAGGTTAGGATATATAACGTTATAGATGTATATAACCCCCACCGAGAAGTACGGGCCGACACGACCGGGATTTTGTAAAACATTACCAGCGAGGGTCTAGATGGGTTAGGTTAGGTTATATTACGATATAGACGTCTATAATGTGCCCACCGAGAAGTAGGGGCCGACCCGCCAGGAATGTTGGAAAATACTACAACCTAGATGTTAAGTTGCCTTAGGTTAGGACACATAAAGTTATAGACGAATATAATGTCCGCACCGAGACGTACGGTACGACACGACCGGGGTTCTGTAAAACATTCCCAGCTAGGGGCTAGATGGGTTAGGTTAGGTTATATTACGTTATAGACGTATATAATGGTCCCACCGAAAAGTGGGGCGGATCCGCCAGGAATGTTGGAAAATACTTCATCCGAGATGTTAAGTTGCCTTAGGTTAGGGTATATAACGATATTGACGTATATAATGTCCGCACCGAGACATACGGGACGACACGACCGGGATTTTGTGAAATATTACCAGCGAGGGTCTAGATGGGTTTGGTTAGGTTATATTACGACATAGACGTATATAGTGTTCCCACCGACAATTCGCGCCGACCAGCCAGGAATGTTGTGAAATACTACATCCGCGATGTTAGGTTCCCTTAGGTTAGTATATATAACGTTATAGACGTATATAATGTCCCCACCGAGAAGGACGGGCCGACACGACCGGGGTTTTGTAAAACATTACCATCGAGGGTCTAGATGGGTTAGGTTAGGTTATATTACGATATAGACGTATATAATGTTCCCACCGAGTATTGGTGCCGACCAGCCAGGAATGTTGTGAAATACTACATCCGCGATGTTAGGTTCACTCAGGTTAGGATATATAACGTTATAGACGTATATAATGTCCGCACCGAGACGTACGGGACGACACGACCGGGATTTTGTGAAATATTACCAGCGAGGGTCTAGATGGGTTAGGTTAGGTTATATTACGATATAGACGTATATAATGTGCCCACCGGGAAGTTGGGGCCGACCCGCCAGGAATGTTGGAAAATATTACATCCGAGATGTAAAGTTGCCTTAGGTTAGGATATATAACGTTATAGACGTATATAATGTCCGCACCGAGACGTACGGTACGACACGACCGGGATTTTGTAAAACATTACCAGCGAGGGTCTAGATGGGTTAGGTTAGGTTATATTACGATATAGACGTATATAATGTGCCCACCGAGAAGTTGGGGCCGACCCGCCAGGAATGTTGTGAAATACTACATCCGAGATGTTAGGTTCCCTTAGGTTAGTATATATAACGTTATAGACGGATATGATGTCCCCACCGAGAAGTACGGGCCGACACGACCGGGATTTTGTGAAACATTACCAGCGAGGGTCTAGATGGGTTAGGTTAGGTTATATTACGATATAGACGTATATAATGTTCCCAACGAGAATTGGCGCCGACCAGCCAGGAATGTTGTAAAATACTACATCCGAGATGTTAAGTTGCCTTAGGTTAGGATATATAACGTTATAGACGTATATAATGTCCGCACCGAGACGTACGCGACGACACGACCGGGATTCTGTAAAACATTACCAGCGAGGGGCTAGATCGGTTAGGTTAGGTTATATTACGTTATAGACGTATATAATCTTCCCACCGAGAAGTGGGGCCGACCCGCCAGGAATGTTGTGAAATACTACATCCGAGATGTTAAGTTGCCTTAGGTTAGGATATATAACGTTATAGACATATATAATGTTCGCACCGAGACGTACGCGACGACACGACCGGGATTCTGTAAAACATTACCAGCGAGGGGCCAGATCGGTTAGGTTAGGTTATATTACGTTATAGACGTATATAATGTTGCCACCGAGAAGTGGGGCCGACCCGCCAGGAATGTTGTGAAATACTACATCTGAGATGTTAGGTTCGTATATATAACGTTATAGACGTATATAATGTCCCCACCGAGAAGTACGGGCCGACACGACCGGGATTTTGTAAAACATTACCAGCGAGGGTCTAGATGAGTTAGGTTAGGTTATATTACGGTATAGATGTACATAATGTGCCCAGCGAGAAGCACGGGCCGACACGACCGGGATTTTGTAAAACATTACCAGCGAGGGTCTAGATGGTTTAGGTTCGGTTATATTACGATATAGACGTATATAATGTTCCCACCGAGAATTGGCGGCGACCAGCCAGGAATGTTGTGACATACTACATCCGAGATGTTAAGTTGCCTTAGGTTAGGATATATAACGTTATAGACGTATATAATGTCCGCACCGAGACGTACGGGACGACACGACCGGGATTTTGTGAAATATTACCAGCGAGGGTCTAGATGGGTTAGGTTAGGTTATATTACGATATAGACGTATATAATGTGCCCACCGGGAAGTTGGGGCCGACCCGCCAGGAATGGTGGAAAATACTACATCCGAGATGTAAAGTTGCCTTAGGTTAGGATATATAACGTTATAGACGTATATAATGTCCGCGCCGAGACGTACGGGACGACACGACCGGGATTCTGTAAAACATTACCAGCGAGGGGCTAGATCGGTTAGGTTAGGTTATATTACGTTATAGACGTATATAATGTTCCCACCGAGAAGTGGGGCGGACGCACCGGGAATGTTGTAAAATACTACATTCGAGATGTTGGGTAGCCTTATGTTAGGTTATATAACGTTATAGACGTATATAATGTCCCCACCGAGAAGTACGGGCCGACACGACCGGGATTTTGTAAAACATTACCAGCGAGGGTCTAGCTGGGTTAGGTTAGGTTATATTACGATATAGACGTATATAATGTTCCCACCGAAAAGTGGGGCGGACCCGCCAGGAATGTTGTGAAATACTACATCCGCGGTGTTAGGTTCCCTTAGATTAGGATATATAACGTTATAGACGTATATAATGTCCCCACGGAAAAGTACGGGCTGACACGACCGGGATTTTGTAAAACATTCCCAGCTAGGGGCTAGATGGGTTAGGTTAGGTTATGTTACGTTATAGACGTATATAATGTTCCCACCGAGAAGATGGGGCCGACCCGCCAGGAATGTTGGAAAATACTACATCCGAGATGTTAAGTCGCCTTAGGTTAGGATATATAACGTTATAGACGTATATAATGTCCCCACCGAGAAGTACGGGCCGACACGACCAGGATTTTGTAAAACATTACCAGCGAGGGTCTAGATGAGTTAGGTTAGGTTATATTACGGTATAGATGTATATAATGTGCCCAGCGAGAAGCACGGGCCGACACGACCGGGATTTTGTAAAACATTACAAGCGAGGGTCTAGATGGGTTAGGTTAGGTTATATTACGATATAGACGTATATAATGTGCCCACCGAGAAGTAGGGGCCGACCCGCCAGGAATGTTGGAAAATACAACATCCGAGATGTTATGTTCCCTTAGGTTAGTATATATAACGTTATAGGCGTATATAATGTCCCCACCGAGAAGTACGGGCCGACACGACCGGAATTCTGTAAAACATTACCAGCGAGGGGCTAGATGGGTTAGGTTAGGTTATATTACGTTATAGACGTATATAATGTTCCCACCGAGAAGTGGAGCCGACCCGCCAGGAATGTTGTGAAATACTATATCCGAGATGTTAAGTTGCCTTAGGTTAGGATATATAACGTTATAGACGTATATAATGTCCGCACCGAGACGTACGCGACGACACGACCGGGATTCTGTAAAACATTACCAGCGAGGGGCTAGATGGGTTAGGTTAGGTTATATTACGTTATAGACGTATATAATGTTCCCACCGAGAAGTGGAGCCGACCCGGCAGGAATGCTGTGAAATACTACATCCGAGATGTTAGGTTCCCTTAGGTTAGTATATATAACGTTATAGACGTATATAATGTCCCCACCGAGAAGTACGGGCCGACATGACCGCGATTTTGTAAAATATTACCAGCGACGGTCTAGATGGGTTAGGTTTGGTTATATTACGATATAGACGTATATAATGTGCCCACCGAGAAGTTGGGGCCGACCCGCCAGGAATGTTGGAAAATACTACATCCCAGATGTTAAGTTGCCTTAGGTTAGGATACATAAAGTTATAGACGTATATAATGTCCGCACCGAGACATACGGGACGACACGACCGAGATTCTGTAAACCATTACCAGCGAGGGGCTAGATGGGTTAGGTTAGGTTATATTACGTTATAGACGTATATAATGTTCCCACCGAGAAGTGGGGCCGACCCGCCAGGAATGTTGTGAAATACTACATTCGAGATGTTAGGTAGCCTTAGGTTAGGTTATATAACGTTATAGACGTATATAATGTCCGCACCGAGACGTACGGTACGACACGACCGGGATTTTGTAAAACATTACCAGCGAGGGTCTAGATGGGTTAGGTTAGGTTATATTACGATATAGACGTATATAATGTACCCACCGAGAAGTTGGGGCCGACCCGCCAGGAATGTTGGAAAATACTACATCCGAGATGTTAAGTTGCCTTAGGTTAGGATATATAACGTTATAGACGTATATAATGTCCGCACCTAGACGTACGGGACGACACGACCGGGATTCTGTAAAACATTACCAGCGAGGGGCTAGATCGGTTAGGTTAGATTATATTACGTTATAGACGTATATAATGTTCCCACCGAGAAGTGGGGCCGTCCCGCCAGGAATGTTGGAAAATACTACATCCGAGATGTTAAGTTGCCTTAAGTTAGGATATATAACGTTATAGACGTATATAATGTCCGCACCGAGACGTACGGGACGACACGACCGGGTTTTTGTGAAATATTACCAGCGAGGGTCTAGATGGGTTAGGTTAGGTTATATTACGATATAGACGTATATAATGTGCCCACCGAGAAGTAGGGGCAGACCCGCCAGGAATGTTGGAAAATACAACATCCGAGATGTTAGGTTCCCTTAGGTTAGTATATATAATGTTATAGACGTATATAATGTCCCCACCGAGAAGTACGGGCCGACACGACGGGGATTTTGTGAAATATTACCAGCGAGGGTCTAGATGGGTTAGGTTAGGTTGTATTACGATATAGACGTATATAATGTGCCCACCGAGAAGTGGAGCCGACCCGGCAGGAATGTTGTGAAATACTACGTCCGAGATGTTAAGTTGCCTTAGGTTAGGATATATAACGTTATAGACGTATATAATGTCCGCACCGAGACGTACGCTACGACACGACCGGGATTCTGTAAAACATTACCAGCGAGGGGCTAGATCGGTTAGGTTAGGTTATATTACGTTATAGACGTATATTATGTCCCCACTTAGACGTACGGGCCGGCATGACCGGGATTTTGTACAACATTACCAGCGAGGGTCTAGATGGGTTAGGTTTGGTTATATTACGATATAGACGTATATAATGTGCCCACCGAGAAGTTGGGGCCGACCAGCCAGGAATGTTGTGAAATACTACATCCGAGATGTTAGGTTCCCTTAGGTTAGTATATATAACGTTATAGACGGATATGATGTCCCCACCGAGAAGGACGGGCCGACACGACCGGGATTTTGTGAAACATTACCAGCGAGGGTCTAGATGGGTTAGGTTAGGTTATATTACGATATAGACGTATATAATGTTCCCACCGAGAATTGGCGCCGACCAGCCAGGAATGTTGTGAAATACTACATCCGCGATGTTAGGTTCACTCAGGTTAGGATATATAACGTTATAGACGTATATAATGTCCGCACCGAGACGTACGGGACGACACGACCGGGATTTTGTGAAATATTACCAGCGAGGGTCTAGATGGGTTAGGTTAGGTTATATTACGATATAGACGTATATAATGTGCCCACCGGGAAGTTGGGGCCGACCCGCCAGGAATGTTGGAAAATACTACATCCGAGATGTAAAGTTGCCTTAGGTTAGGATATATAACGTTATGGACGTATATAATGTCCGCACCGAGACGTACGCGACGACACGACCGGGATTCTGTAAAACATTACCAGCGAGGCGCTAGATCGGTTAGGTTAGGTTATATTACGTTATAGACGTATATAATGTTCCCACCGAGAAGTGGGGCGGACGCGCCGGGAATGTTGTGAAATACTACCTTCGAGATGTTGGGCAGCCTTATGTTAGGTTATATAACGTTTTAGACGTATATAATGTCCCCACCGAGAAGTACGGGCCGACACGCCCGGGATTTTGTAAAACATTACCAGCGAGGGTCTAGATGGGTTAGGTTAGGTTATATTACGTTATAGACGTAAATAATGTTCCCACCGAGAAGTGGAGCCGACCCGCCAGGAATGTTGTGAAATACTACATCCGAGATGTTAAGTTGCCTTAGGTTAGGATATATAACGTTATAGACGTATATAATGTCCGCACCGAGGCGTACGCGACGACACGACCGGGATTCTGTAAAACATTACCAGCGAGGGGCTAGATCGGTTAGGTTAGGTTATATTACGTTATAGACGTATATAATGTTCCCACCGAGAAGTGGGGCCGACCCGCCAGGAATGTTGTGAAATACTACATTCGAGATGTTAGGTAGCCTTAGGTTAGGTTATATAACGTTATAGACGTATATAATGTCCGCACCGAGACGTACGGTACGACACGACCGGGATTTTGTAAAACATTACCAGCGAGGGTCTAGATGGGTTAGGTTAGGTTATATTACGATATAGACGTATATAATGTGCCCACCGAGAAGTTGGGGCCGACCCGCCAGGAATGTTGGAAAATACTACATCCGAGATGTTAAGTTGCCTTAGGTTAGGATATATAACGTTATAGAGGTATATAATGTCCGCACCGAGACGTACGGGACGACACGACCGGGATTTTGTGAAATATTACCAGCGAGGGTCTAGATGGGTTAGGTTAGGTTATATTACGATATAGACGTATATAATGTGCCCACCGAAAAGTTGCGGCCGTCCCGCAAGAAATGTTGGATAATACTACATCCGAGATGTTAAGTTGCCTTAGGATAGGATAGATAACGTTATAGACGTATATAATGTCCGCACCGAGACGTACGGGACGACACGACCGGAATTCTGTAAAACATTACCAGCGAGGGGCTAGATGGGTTAGGTTAGGTTATATTACGTTATAGACGTATATAATGTTCCCACCGAGAAGTGGAGCCGACCCGGCAGGAATGCTGTGAAATACTACATCCGAGATGTTAGGTTCCCTTAGGTTAGGATATATAACGTTATAGACGTATATAATGTCCGCACCGAGACGTACGCGACGACACGACCGGGATTCTGTAAAACATTACCAGCGAGGGGCTAGATCGGTTAGGTTAGGTTATATAACGTTATAGACGTGTATAATGTTCCCACCGAGAAGTGGGGCCGACCCGCCAGGAATGTTGTGAAATACTACATCCGAGATGTTAGGTTCCCTTAGGTTAGTATATATAACGTTATAGACTGATATGATGTCCCCACCGAGAAGTACGGGCCGACACGACCGGGATTCTGTAAAACATTCCCAGCTAGGGGCTAGATGGGTTAGGTTGGGTTATATTACGTTATAGACGTATATAATGTCCGCACCGAGACATACGGGACGACACGACCGGGATTTTGTGAAATATTACCAGCGAGGGTCTAGATGGGTTAGGTTAGGTTATATTACGTTATAGACGTATATAATGTTCCCACCGAGAAGTGGGGCCGACCCGCCAGGAATGTTGTGAAATACTACATTCGAGATGTTAGGTAGCCTTAGGTTAGGTTATATAACGTTATAGACGTATATAATGTCCCCACCGAGAAGTACGGGCCGACACGCCCGGGATTTTGTAAAACATTACCAGCGAGGGTCTAGATGGGTTAGGTTAGGTTATATTACGTTATAGACGTAAATAATGTTCCCACCGAGAAGTGGAGCCGACCCGCCAGGAATGTTGTGAAATACTACATCCGAGATGTTAAGTTGCCTTAGGTTAGGATATATAACGTTATAGACGTATATAATGTCCGCACCGAGGCGTACGCGACGACACGACCGGGATTCTGTAAAACATTACCAGCGAGGGGCTAGATCGGTTAGGTTAGGTTATATTACGTTATAGACGTATATAATGTTCCCACCGAGAAGTGGGGCCGACCCGCCAGGAATGTTGTGAAATACTACATTCGAGATGTTAGGTAGCCTTAGGTTAGGTTATATAACGTTATAGACGTATATAATGTCCGCACCGAGACGTACGGTACGACACGACCGAGATTTTGTAAAACATTACCAGCGAGGGTCTAGATGGGTTAGGTTAGGTTATATTACGATATAGACGTGTATAATGTGCCCACCGAGATGTTGGGGCCGACCCGCCAGGAATGTTGGAAAATACTACATCCGAGATGTTAAGTTGCCTTAGGTTAGGATATATAACGTTATAGAGGTATATAATGTCCGCACCGAGACGTACGGGACGACACGACCGGGATTTTGTGAAATATTACCAGCGAGGGTCTAGATCGGTTAGTTTAGGTTATATTACGTTATAGACGTATATAATGTTCCCACCGAGAATTGGCGCCGACCAGCCAGGAATGTTGTGAAATACTACATCCGCGATGTTAGGTTCACTCAGGTTGGGATATATAACGTTATAGACGGATATAATGTCCGCACCGAGACATACGGGACGACACGACCGGGGTTTTGTGAAATATTACCAGCGAGGGTCTAAATGGGTTAGGTTAGGTTATATTACGACGTAGACGTATATAATGTTCCCACCGAGAATTCGCGCCGACCAGCCAGGAATGTTGTGAAATACTACATCCGCAATGTTAGGTTCCCTTAGGTTAGGACACATAAAGTTATAGACGTATATAATGTCCGCACCGAGACATACGGGACGACACGACCGTGATTCTGTAAAACATTACCAGCGAGGGGCTACATGGGTTAGGTTAGGTTATATTATGATATAGACGTATATAATGTGCCCACCGAGAAGTAGGGGCCGACCCGCCAGGAATGTTGGAAAATACTACAACCTAGATGTTAAGTTGCCTTAGGTTAGGACACATAAAGTTATAGACGAATATAATGTCCGCACCGAGACGTACGGTACGACACGACCGGGATTCTGTAAAACATTCCCAGCCAGGGGCTAGATGGGTTAGGTTAGGTTATATTACGTTATAGACGTATATAATGGTCCCACCGAAAAGTGGGGCGGACCCGCCAGGAATGTTGGAAAATACTACATCCGAGATGTTAAGTTGCCTTAGGTTAGGGTATATAACGTTATAGACGTATATAATGTCCGCACCGAGACATACGGGACGACACGACCGGGATTTTGTGAAATATTACCAGCGAGGGTCTAGATGGGTTTGGTTAGGTTATATTACGACATAGACGTATATAGTGTTCCCACCGACAATTCGCGCCGACCAGCCAGGAATGTTGTGAAATACTACATCCGCGATGTTAGGTTCCCTTAGGTTAGTATATATAACGTTATAGACGTATATAATGTCCGCACCGAGACATACGGGACGACACGACCGTGATTCTGTAAAACATTACCAGCGAGGGGCTACATGGGTTAGGTTAGGTTATATTACGTTATAGACGTATATAATGTTCCCACCGAGAAGTGGGGCCGACCCGCGAGGAAGGTTGTGAAATACTACATTCGAGATGTTAGGTAGCCTTAGGTTAGGTTATATAACGTTATAGACGTAAATAATTTCCCCACCGAGAAGTACGGGCCGACACGACCGGGATTTTGTAAAACATTACTAGCGAGGGTCTAGATGGGTTACGATAGGTTATATTACGATATAGACGTATATAATGTGCCCACCGAGAAGTAGGGGCCGACCCGCCAGGAATGTTGGAAAATACTACATCCAAGATGTTATGTTCCCTTAGGTTAGGGTATATAACGTTATCGACGTATATAATGTCCCCACCGAGAAGTACGGGCCGACACGCCCGGGATTTTGTAAAACATTACCAGCGAGGGTCTAGATCGGTTAGGTTAGGTTATATTACGTTATAGACGTATATAATGTTCCCACCGAGAAGTGGGGCCGACCCGCGAGGAATGTTGTGAAATACTACATTCGAGATGTTAGGTAGCCTTAGGTTAGGTTATATAACGTTATAGACGTATATAATTTCCCCACCGAGAAGTACGCGCCGACACGACCGGGATTTTGTAAAACATTACCAGCGAGGGTCTAGATGGGTTACGATAGGTTATATTACGATATAGACGTATATAATGTGCCCACCGAGAAGTAGGGGCCGACCCGCCAGGAATGTTGGAAAATACTACATCCAAGATGTTATGTTCCCTTAGGTTAGGGTATATAACGTTATCGACGTATATAATGTCCCCACCGAGAAGTATGGGCCGACACGCCCGGGATTTTGTAAAACATTACCAGCGAGGGTCTAGATGGGTTAGGTTAGGTAATATTACGTTATAGACGTAAATAATGTTCCCATCGAGAAGTGGAGCCGACCCGCCAGGAATGTTGTGAAATACTACATCCGAGATTTTAAGTTGCCTTAGGTTAGGATATATAACGTTATAGACGTATATAATGTCCGCACCGAGGCGTACGCGACGACACGACCGGGATTCTATAAAACATTACCAGCGAGGGGCTAGATCGGTTAGGTTAGGTTATATTACGTTATAGACGTATATAATGTTCCCACCGAGAAGTGGGGCCGACCCGCCAGGAATGTTGTGAAATACTACATTCGAGATGTTAGGTAGCCTTAGGTTAGGTTATATAACGTTATAGACGTATATAATGTCCGCACCGAGACGTACGGTACGACACGACCGGGATTTTGTAAAACATTACCAGCGAGGGTCTAGATGGGTTAGGTTAGGTTATATTACGATATAGACGTATATAATGTGCCCACCGAGAATTGGCGCCGACCAGCCAGGAATGTTGTGAAATACTACATCCGAGATGTTACGTTGCCTTAGGTTAGGATATATAACGTTATAGACGTATATAATGTCCGCACCGAGACGTACGCGACGACACGACCGGGATTCTGTAAAACATTACCAGCGTGGGGCTAGATCGGTTAGGTTAGGTTATATTACGTTATAGACGTATATAATGTTCCCACCGAGAAGTGGAGCCGACCCGCCAGGAATGTTGTGAAATACTACATCCGAGATGTTACGTTGCCTTAGGTTAGGATATATAACGTTATAGACGTATATAATGTCCGCACCGAGACGTACGCGACGACACGACCGGGATTCTGTAAAACATTACCAGCGAGGGGCTAGATCGGTTAGGTTAGGTTATATAACGTTATAGACGTGTATAATGTTCCCACCGAGAAGTGGGGCCGACCCGCCAGGAATGTTGTGAAATACTACATTCGAGATGTTAGGTAGCCTTAGGTTAGGTTATATAACGTTATAGACGTATATAATTTCCCCACCGAGAAGTACGGGCCGACACGACCGGGATTTTGTAAAACATTACCAGCGAGGGTCTAGATGGGTTACGATAGGTTATATTACGATATAGACGTATATAATGTGCCCACCGAGAAGTAGGGGCCGACCCGCCAGGAATGTTGGAAAATACTACAACCTAGATGTTAAGTTGCCTTAGGTTAGGACACATAAAGTTATAGACGAATATAATGTCCGCACCGAGACGTACGGTACGACACGACCGGGATTCTGTAAAACATTCCCAGCCAGGGGCTAGATGGGTTAGGTTAGGTTATATTACGTTATAGACGTATATAATGGTCCCACCGAAAAGTGGGGCGGACCCGCCAGGAATGTTGGAAAATACTACATCCGAGATGTTAAGTTGCCTTAGGTTAGGGTATATAACGTTATAGACGTATATAATGTCCGCACCGAGACATACGGGACGACACGACCGGGATTTTGTGAAATATTACCAGCGAGGGTCTAGATGGGTTTGGTTAGGTTATATTACGACATAGACGTATATAGTGTTCCCACCGACAATTCGCGCCGACCAGCCAGGAATGTTGTGAAATACTACATCCGCGATGTTAGGTTCCCTTAGGTTGGTATATATAACGTTATAGACGTATATAATGTCTGCACCGAGACATACGGGACGACACGACCGTGATTCTGTAAAACATTACCAGCGAGGGGCTACATGGGTTAGGTTAGGTTATATTACGTTATAGACGTATATAATGTTCCCACCGAGAAGTGGGGCCGACCCGCGAGGAAGGTTGTGAAATACTACATTCGAGATGTTAGGTAGCCTTAGGTTAGGTTATATAACGTTATAGACGTAAATAATTTCCCCACCGAGAAGTACGGGCCGACACGACCGGGATTTTGTAAAACATTACTAGCGAGGGTCTAGATGGGTTACGATAGGTTATATTACGATATAGACGTATATAATGTGCCCACCGAGAAGTAGGGGCCGACCCGCCAGGAATGTTGGAAAATACTACATCCAAGATGTTATGTTCCCTTAGGTTAGGGTATATAACGTTATCGACGTATATAATGTCCCCACCGAGAAGTACGGGCCGACACGCCCGGGATTTTGTAAAACATTACCAGCGAGGGTCTAGATCGGTTAGGTTAGGTTATATTACGTTATAGACGTATATAATGTTCCCACCGAGAAGTGGGGCCGACCCGCGAGGAATGTTGTGAAATACTACATTCGAGATGTTAGGTAGCCTTAGGTTAGGTTATATAACGTTATAGACGTATATAATTTCCCCACCGAGAAGTACGCGCCGACACGACCGGGATTTTGTAAAACATTACCAGCGAGGGTCTAGATGGGTTACGATAGGTTATATTACGATATAGACGTATATAATGTGCCCACCGAGAAGTAGGGGCCGACCCGCCAGGAATGTTGGAAAATACTACATCCAAGATGTTATGTTCCCTTAGGTTAGGGTATATAACGTTATCGACGTATATAATGTCCCCACCGAGAAGTACGGGCCGACACGCCCGGGATTTTGTAAAACATTACCAGCGAGGGTCTAGATGGGTTAGGTTAGGTAATATTACGTTATAGACGTAAATAATGTTCCCATCGAGAAGTGGAGCCGACCCGCCAGGAATGTTGTGAAATACTACATCCGAGATGTTAAGTTGCCTTAGGTTAGGATATATAACGTTATAGACGTATATAATGTCCGCACCGAGACGTACGCGACGACACGACCGGGATTCTGTAAAACATTACCAGCGAGGGGCTAGATCGGTTAGGTTAGGTTATATAACGTTATAGACGTGTATAATGTTCCCACCGAGAAGTGGGGCCGACCCGCCAGGAATGTTGTGAAATACTACATTCGAGATGTTAGGTAGCCTTAGGTTAGGTTATATAACGTTATAGACGTATATAATTTCCCCACCGAGAAGTACGGGCCGACACGACCGGGATTTTGTAAAACATTACCAGCGAGGGTCTAGATGGGTTACGATAGGTTATATTACGATATAGACGTATATACTGTGCCCACCGAGAAGTAGGGGCCGACCCGCCAGGAATGTTGGAAAATACTACATCCAAGATGTAATGTTCCCTTAGGTTAGGGTATATAACGTTATCGACGCATATAATGTCCCCACCGAGAAGTACGGGCCGACACGCCCGGGATTTTGTAAAACATTACCAGCGAGGGTCTAGATCGGTTAGTTTAGGTTATATTACGTTATAGACGTATATAATGTTCCCACCGAGAATTGGCGCCGACCAGCCAGGAATGTTGTGAAATACTACATCCGCGATGTTAGGTTCACTCAGGTTGGGATATATAACGTTATAGACGGATATAATGTCCGCACCGAGACATACGGGACGACACGACCGGGGTTTTGTGAAATATTACCAGCGAGGGTCTAAATGGGTTAGGTTAGGTTATATTACGACGTAGACGTATATAATGTTCCCACCGAGAATTCGCGCCGACCAGCCAGGAATGTTGTGAAATACTACATCCGCAATGTTAGGTTCCCTTAGGTTAGGACACATAAAGTTATAGACGTATATAATGTCCGCACCGAGACATACGGGACGACACGACCGTGATTCTGTAAAACATTACCAGCGAGGGGCTACATGGGTTAGGTTAGGTTATATTATGATATAGACGTATATAATGTGCCCACCGAGAAGTAGGGGCCGACCCGCCAGGAATGTTGGAAAATACTACAACCTAGATGTTAAGTTGCCTTAGGTTAGGACACATAAAGTTATAGACGAATATAATGTCCGCACCGAGACGTACGGTACGACACGACCGGGATTCTGTAAAACATTCCCAGCCAGGGGCTAGATGGGTTAGGTTAGGTTATATTACGTTATAGACGTATATAATGGTCCCACCGAAAAGTGGGGCGGACCCGCCAGGAATGTTGGAAAATACTACATCCGAGATGTTAAGTTGCCTTAGGTTAGGGTATATAACGTTATAGACGTATATAATGTCCGCACCGAGACATACGGGACGACACGACCGGGATTTTGTGAAATATTACCAGCGAGGGTCTAGATGGGTTTGGTTAGGTTATATTACGACATAGACGTATATAGTGTTCCCACCGACAATTCGCGCCGACCAGCCAGGAATGTTGTGAAATACTACATCCGCGATGTTAGGTTCCCTTAGGTTAGTATATATAACGTTATAGACGTATATAATGTCCGCACCGAGACATACGGGACGACACGACCGTGATTCTGTAAAACATTACCAGCGAGGGGCTACATGGGTTAGGTTAGGTTATATTACGTTATAGACGTATATAATGTTCCCACCGAGAAGTGGGGCCGACCCGCGAGGAAGGTTGTGAAATACTACATTCGAGATGTTAGGTAGCCTTAGGTTAGGTTATATAACGTTATAGACGTAAATAATTTCCCCACCGAGAAGTACGGGCCGACACGACCGGGATTTTGTAAAACATTACTAGCGAGGGTCTAGATGGGTTACGATAGGTTATATTACGATATAGACGTATATAATGTGCCCACCGAGAAGTAGGGGCCGACCCGCCAGGAATGTTGGAAAATACTACATCCAAGATGTTATGTTCCCTTAGGTTAGGGTATATAACGTTATCGACGTATATAATGTCCCCACCGAGAAGTACGGGCCGACACGCCCGGGATTTTGTAAAACATTACCAGCGAGGGTCTAGATCGGTTAGGTTAGGTTATATTACGTTATAGACGTATATAATGTTCCCACCGAGAAGTGGGGCCGACCCGCGAGGAATGTTGTGAAATACTACATTCGAGATGTTAGGTAGCCTTAGGTTAGGTTATATAACGTTATAGACGTATATAATTTCCCCACCGAGAAGTACGCGCCGACACGACCGGGATTTTGTAAAACATTACCAGCGAGGGTCTAGATGGGTTACGATAGGTTATATTACGATATAGACGTATATAATGTGCCCACCGAGAAGTAGGGGCCGACCCGCCAGGAATGTTGGAAAATACTACATCCAAGATGTTATGTTCCCTTAGGTTAGGGTATATAACGTTATCGACGTATATAATGTCCCCACCGAGAAGTATGGGCCGACACGCCCGGGATTTTGTAAAACATTACCAGCGAGGGTCTAGATGGGTTAGGTTAGGTAATATTACGTTATAGACGTAAATAATGTTCCCATCGAGAAGTGGAGCCGACCCGCCAGGAATGTTGTGAAATACTACATCCGAGATTTTAAGTTGCCTTAGGTTAGGATATATAACGTTATAGACGTATATAATGTCCGCACCGAGGCGTACGCGACGACACGACCGGGATTCTATAAAACATTACCAGCGAGGGGCTAGATCGGTTAGGTTAGGTTATATTACGTTATAGACGTATATAATGTTCCCACCGAGAAGTGGGGCCGACCCGCCAGGAATGTTGTGAAATACTACATTCGACATGTTAGGTAGCCTTAGGTTAGGTTATATAACGTTATAGACGTATATAATGTCCGCACCGAGACGTACGGTACGACACGACCGGGATTTTGTAAAACATTACCAGCGAGGGTCTAGATGGGTTAGGTTAGGTTATATTACGATATAGACGTATATAATGTGCCCACCGAGAAGTTGGGGCCGACCCGCCAGGAATGTTGGAAAATACTACATCCGAGATGTTAAGTTGCCTTAGGTTAGGATATATAACGTTATAGAGGTATATAATGTCCGCACCGAGACGTACGGGACGACACGACCGGGATTTTGTGAAATATTACCAGCGAGGGTCTAGATGGGTTAGGTTAGGTTATATTACGATATAGACGTATATAATGTGCCCACCGAAAAGTTGGGGCCGTCCCGCAAGAAATGTTGGATAATACTACATCCGAGATGTTAAGTTGCCTTAGGTTAGGATAGATAACGTTATAGACGTATATAATGTCCGCACCGAGACGTACGGGACGACACGACCGGAATTCTGTAAAACATTACCAGCGAGGGGCTAGATGGGTTAGGTTAGGTTATATTACGTTATAGACGTATATAATGTTCCCACCGAGAAGTGGAGCCGACCCGGCAGGAATGCTGTGAAATAATACATCCGAGATGTTAGGTTCTCTTAGGTTAGTATATATAACGTTATAGACGTATATAATGTCCCCACCGAGAAGTACGGGCCGACATGACCGCGATTTTGTAAAACATTACCAGCGAGGGTCTAGATGGGTTAGGTTTGGTTATATTACGATATAGACGTATATAATGTGCCCACCGAGAAGTTGGGGCCGAACCGCCAGGAATGTTGGAAAATACTACATCCCAGATATTAAGTTGCCTTAGGTTTGGATACATAAAGTTATAGACGTATATAATGTCCGCACCGAGACGTACGGTACGACACGACCGGGATTTTGTAAAACATTACCAGCGAGGGTCTAGATGGGTTAGGTTAGGTTATATTACGATATAGACGTATATAATGTGCCCACCGAGAAGTAGGGGCCGACCCGCCAGGAATGTTGGAAAATACTACAACCTAGATGTTAAGTTGCCTTAGGTTAGGACACATAAAGTTATAGACGAATATAATGTCCGCACCGAGACGTACGGTACGACACGACCGGGATTCTGTAAAACATTCCCAGCCAGGGGCTAGATGGGTTAGGTTAGGTTATATTACGTTATAGACGTATATAATGGTCCCACCGAAAAGTGGGGCGGACCCGCCAGGAATGTTGGAAAATACTACATCCGAGATGTTAAGTTGCCTTAGGTTAGGGTATATAACGTTATAGACGTATATAATGTCCGCACCGAGACATACGGGACGACACGACCGGGATTTTGTGAAATATTACCAGCGAGGGTCTAGATGGGTTTGGTTAGGTTATATTACGATATAGACGTATATAATGTGCCCACCGAGAAGTTGGGGCCGAACCGCCAGGAATGTTGGAAAATACTACATCCCAGATGTTAAGTTGCCTTAGGTTTGGATACATAAAGTTATAGACGTATATAATGTCCGCACCGAGACGTACGGTACGACACGACCGGGATTTTGTAAAACATTACCAGCGAGGGTCTAGATGGGTTAGGTTAGGTTATATTACGATATAGACGTATATAATGTGCCCACCGAGAAGTAGGGGCCGACCCGCCAGGAATGTTGGAAAATACTACATCCAAGATGTTATGTTCCCTTAGGTTAGGGTATATAACGTTATCGACGTATATAATGTCCCCACCGAGAAGTACGGGCCGACACGCCCGGGATTTTGTAAAACATTACCAGCGAGGGTCTAGATCGGTTAGGTTAGGTTATATTACGTTATAGACGTATATAATGTTCCCACCGAGAAGTGGGGCCGACCCGCGAGGAATGTTGTGAAATACTACATTCGAGATGTTAGGTAGCCTTAGGTTAGGTTATATAACGTTATAGACGTATATAATTTCCCCACCGAGAAGTACGCGCCGACACGACCGGGATTTTGTAAAACATTACCAGCGAGGGTCTAGATGGGTTACGATAGGTTATATTACGATATAGACGTATATAATGTGCCCACCGAGAAGTAGGGGCCGACCCGCCAGGAATGTTGGAAAATACTACATCCAAGATGTTATGTTCCCTTAGGTTAGGGTATATAACGTTATCGACGTATATAATGTCCCCACCGAGAAGTATGGGCCGACACGCCCGGGATTTTGTAAAACATTACCAGCGAGGGTCTAGATGGGTTAGGTTAGGTAATATTACGTTATAGACGTAAATAATGTTCCCATCGAGAAGTGGAGCCGACCCGCCAGGAATGTTGTGAAATACTACATCCGAGATGTTAAGTTGCCTTAGGTTAGGATATATAACGTTATAGACGTATATAATGTCCGCACCGAGGCGTACGCGACGACACGACCGGGATTCTATAAAACATTACCAGCGAGGGGCTAGATCGGTTAGGTTAGGTTATATTACGTTATAGACGTATATAATGTTCCCACCGAGAAGTGGGGCCGACCCGCCAGGAATGTTGTGAAATACTACATTCGAGATGTTAGGTAGCCTTAGGTTAGGTTATATAACGTTATAGACGTATATAATGTCCGCACCGAGACGTACGGTACGACACGACCGGGATTTTGTAAAACATTACCAGCGAGGGTCTAGATGGGTTAGGTTAGGTTATATTACGATATAGACGTATATAATGTGCCCACCGAGAAGTTGGGGCCGACCCGCCAGGAATGTTGGAAAATACTACATCCGAGATGTTAAGTTGCCTTAGGTTAGGATATATAACGTTATAGAGGTATATAATGTCCGCACCGAGACGTACGGGACGACACGACCGGGATTTTGTGAAATATTACCAGCGAGGGTCTAGATGGGTTAGGTTAGGTTATATTACGATATAGACGTATATAATGTGCCCACCGAAAAGTTGGGGCCGTCCCGCAAGAAATGTTGGATAATACTACATCCGAGATGTTACGTTGCCTTAGGTTAGGATAGATAACGTTATAGACGTATATAATGTCCGCACCGAGACGTACGGGACGACACGACCGGAATTCTGTAAAACATTACCAGCGAGGGGCTAGATGGGTTAGGTTAGGTTATATTACGTTATAGACGTATATAATGTTCCCACCGAGAAGTGGAGCCGACCCGGCAGGAATGCTGTGAAATAATACATCCGAGATGTTAGGTTCTCTTAGGTTAGTATATATAACGTTATAGACGTATATAATGTCCCCACCGAGAAGTACGGGCCGACATGACCGCGATTTTGTAAAACATTACCAGCGAGGGTCTAGATGAGTTAGGTTTGGTTATATTACGATATAGACGTATATAATGTGCCCACCGAGAAGTTGGGGCCGAACCGCCAGGAATGTTGGAAAATACTACATCCCAGATATTAAGTTGCCTTAGGTTTGGATACATAAAGTTATAGACGTATATAATGTCCGCACCGAGACGTACGGTACGACACGACCGGGATTTTGTAAAACATTACCAGCGAGGGTCTAGATGGGTTAGGTTAGGTTATATTACGATATAGACGTATATAATGTGCCCACCGAGAAGTTGGGGCCGACCCGCCAGGAATGTTGGAAAATACTACATCCGAGATGTTAAGTTGCCTTAGGTTAGGATATATAACGTTATAGAGGTATATAATGTCCGCACCGAGACGTACGGGACGACACGACCGGGATTTTGTGAAATATTACCAGCGAGGGTCTAGATGGGTTAGGTTAGGTTATATTACGATATAGACGTATATAATGTGCCCACCGAAAAGTTGGGGCCGTCCCGCAAGAAATGTTGGACAATACTACATCCGAGATGTTAAGTTGCCTTAGGTTAGGATAGATAACGTTATAGACGTATATAATGTCCGCACCGAGACGTACGGGACGACACGACCGGAATTCTGTAAAACATTACCAGCGAGGGGCTAGATGGGTTAGGTTAGGTTATATTACGTTATAGACGTATATAATGTTCCCACCGAGAAGTGGAGCCGACCCGGCAGGAATGCTGTGAAATAATACATCCGAGATGTTAGGTTCTCTTAGGTTAGTATATATAACGTTATAGACGTATATAATGTCCCCACCGAGAAGTACGGGCCGACATGACCGCGATTTTGTAAAACATTACCAGCGAGGGTCTAGATGGGTTAGGTTTGGTTATATTACGATATAGACGTATATAATGTGCCCACCGAGAAGTTGGGGCCGAACCGCCAGGAATGTTGGAAAATACTACATCCCAGATATTAAGTTGCCTTAGGTTTGGATACATAAAGTTATAGACGTATATAATGTCCGCACCGAGACGTACGGTACGACACGACCGGGATTTTGTAAAACATTACCAGCGAGGGTCTAGATGGGTTAGGTTAGGTTATATTACGATATAGACGTATATAATGTGCCCACCGAGAAGTAGGGGCCGACCCGCCAGGAATGTTGGAAAATACTACAACCTAGATGTTAAGTTGCCTTAGGTTAGGACACATAAAGTTATAGACGAATATAATGTCCGCACCGAGACGTACGGTACGACACGACCGGGATTCTGTAAAACATTCCCAGCCAGGGGCTAGATGGGTTAGGTTAGGTTATATTACGTTATAGACGTATATAATGGTCCCACCGAAAAGTGGGGCGGACCCGCCAGGAATGTTGGAAAATACTACATCCGAGATGTTAAGTTGCCTTAGGTTAGGGTATATAACGTTATAGACGTATATAATGTCCGCACCGAGACATACGGGACGACACGACCGGGATTTTGTGAAATATTACCAGCGAGGGTCTAGATGGGTTTGGTTAGGTTATATTACGATATAGACGTATATAATGTGCCCACCGAGAAGTTGGGGCCGAACCGCCAGGAATGTTGGAAAATACTACATCCCAGATGTTAAGTTGCCTTAGGTTTGGATACATAAAGTTATAGACGTATATAATGTCCGCACCGAGACGTACGGTACGACACGACCGGGATTTTGTAAAACATTACCAGCGAGGGTCTAGATGGGTTAGGTTAGGTTATATTACGATATAGACGTATATAATGTGCCCACCGAGAAGTAGGGGCCGACCCGCCAGGAATGTTGGAAAATACTACAACCTAGATGTTAAGTTGCCTTAGGTTAGGACACATAAAGTTATAGACGAATATAATGTCCGCACCGAGACGTACGGTACGACACGACCGGGATTCTGTAAAACATTCCCAGCCAGGGGCTAGATGGGTTAGGTTAGGTTATATTACGTTATAGACGTATATAATGGTCCCACCGAAAAGTGGGGCGGACCCGCCAGGAATGTTGGAAAATACTACATCCGAGATGTTAAGTTGCCTTAGGTTAGGGTATATAACGTTATAGACGTATATAATGTCCGCACCGAGACATACGGGACGACACGACCGGGATTTTGTGAAATATTACCAGCGAGGGTCTAGATGGGTTTGGTTAGGTTATATTGCGACATAGACGTATATAGTGTTCCCACCGACAATTCGCGCCGGCCAGCCAGGAATGTTGTGAAATACTACATCCGCCATGTTAGGTTCCCTTAGGTTAGTATATATAACGTTATAGACGTATATAATGTCCGCGCCGAGACATACGGGACGACATGACCGTGATTCTGTAAAACATTACCAGCGAGGGGCTACATGGGTTAGGTTAGGTTATATTACGTTATAGACGTATATAATGTTCCCACCGAGAAGTGGGGCCGACCCGCGAGGAAGGTTGTGAAATACTACATTCGAGATGTTAGGTAGCCTTAGGTTAGTTTATATAACGTTATAGACGTATATAATTTCCCCACCGAGAAGTACGGGCCGACACGACCGGGATTTTGTAAAACATTACCAGCGAGGGTCTAGATGGGTTACGATAGGTTATATTACGATATAGACGTATATAATGTGCCCACCGAGAAGTAGGGGCCGACCCGCCAGGAATGTTGGAAAATACTACATCCAAGATGTTATGTTCCCTTAGGTTAGGGTATATAACGTTATCGACGTATATAATGTCCCCACCGAGAAGTACGGGCCGACACGACCGGGATTTTGTAAAACATTACCAGCGAGGGTCTAGATGGGTTACGATAGGTTATATTACGATATAGACGTATATAATGTGCCCACCGAGAAGTAGGGGCCGACCCGCCAGGAATGTTGGAAAATACTACATCCAAGATGTTATGTTCCCTTAGGTTAGGGTATATAACGTTATCGACGTATATAATGTCCCCACCGAGAAGTACGGGCCGACACGCCCGGGATTTTGTAAAACATTACCAGCGAGGGTCTAGATCGGTTAGGTTAGGTTATATTACGTTATAGACGTATATAATGTTCCCACCGAGAATTGGCGCCGACCAGCCAGGAATGTTGTGAAATACTACATCCGCGATGTTAGGTTCACTCAGGTTAGGATATATAACGTTATAGACGTATATAATGTCCGCACCGAGACATACGGGACGACACGACCGGGATTTTGTGAAATATTACCAGCGAGGGTCTAAATGGGTTAGGTTAGGTTATATTACGACGTAGACGTATATAATGTTCCCACCGAGGATTCGAGCCGACCAGCCAGGAATGTTGTGAAATACTACATCCGCGATGTTAGGTTCCCTTAGGTTAGGACACATAAAGTTATAGACGTATATAATGTCCGCACCGAGACATACGGGACGACACGACCGTGATTCTGTAAAACATTACCAGCGAGGGGCTACATGGGTTAGGTTAGGTTATATTACGTTATAGACGTATATAATGTTCCCACCGAGAAGTGGGGCCGACCCGCGAGGAATGTTGTGAAATACTACATTCGAGATATTAGGTAGCCTTAGGTTAGGTTATATAACGTTATAGACGTATATAATTTCCCCACCGAGAAGTACGGGCCGACACGACCGGGATTTTGTAAAACATTACCAGCGAGGGTCTAGATGGGTTACGATAGGTTATATTACGATATAGACGTATATAATGTGCCCACCGAGAAGTAGGGGCCGACCCGCCAGGAATGTTGGAAAATACTACATCCAAGATGTAATGTTCCCTTAGGTTAGGGTATATAACGTTATCGACGTATATAATGTCCCCACCGAGAAGTACGGGCCGACACGCCCGGGATTTTGTAAAACATTACCAGCGAGGGTCTAGATCGGTTAGTTTAGGTTATATTACGTTATAGACGTATATAATGTTCCCACCGAGAATTGGCGCCGACCAGCCAGGAATGTTGTGAAATACTACATCCGCGATGTTAGGTTCACTCAGGTTAGGATATATAACGTTATAGACGGATATAATGTCCGCACCGAGACATACGGGACGACACGACCGGGGTTTTGTGAAATATTACCAGCGAGGGTCTAAATGGGTTAGGTTAGGTTATATTACGACGTAGACGTATATAATGTTCCCACCGAGAATTCGCGCCGACCAGCCAGGAATGTTGTGAAATACTACATCCGCGATGTTAGGTTCCCTTAGGTTAGGACACATAAAGTTATAGACGTATATAATGTCCGCACCGAGACATACGGGACGAAACGGCCGTGATTCTGTAAAACATTACCAGCGAGGGGCTACATGGGTTAGGTTAGGTTATATTACGATATAGACGTATATAATGTGCCCACCGAGAAGTAGGGGCCGACCCGCCAGGAATGTTGGAAAATACTACAACCTAGATGTTAAGTTGCCTTAGGTTAGGACACATAAAGTTATAGACGAATATAATGTACGCACCGAGACGTACGGTACGACACGACCGGGATTCTGTAAAACATTCCCAGCCAGGGGCTAGATGGGTTAGGTTAGGTTATATTACGTTATAGACGTATATAATGGTCCCACCGAAAAGTGGGGCGGACCCGCCAGGAATGTTGGAAAATACTACATCCGAGATGTTAAGTTGCCTTAGGTTAGGGTATATAACGTTATAGACGTATATAATGTCCGCACCGAGACATACGGGACGACACGACCGGGATTTTGTGAAATATTACCACCGAGGGTCTAGATGGGTTTGGTTCGGTTATATTACGACATAGACGTATATAGTGTTCCCACCGAGGATTCGAGCCGACCAGCCAGGAATGTTGTGAAATACTACATCCGAGATGTTAAGTTGCCTTAGGTTAGGATATATAACGTTATAGACGTATATAATGTCCGCACCGAGGCGTACGCGACGACACGACCGGGATTCTGTAAAACATTACCAGCGAGGGGCTAGATCGGTTAGGTTAGGTTATATTACGTTATAGACGTATATAATGTTCCCACCGAGAAGTGGGGCCGACCCGCGAGGAATGTTGTGAAATACTACATTCGAGATGTTAGGTAGCCTTAGGTTAGGTTATATAACGTAAAGACCTATATAATGTCCGCACCGAGACGTACGGTACGACACGACCGGGATTTTGTAAAACATTACCACCGAGGGTCTAGATGGGTTAGGTTAGGTTATATTACGATATAGACGTATATAATGTTCCCACCGAGAAGTGGGGCGGACCCGCCAGGAATGTTGTGAAATACTACATCCGCGGTGTTAGGTTCCCTTAGATTAGGATATATAACGTTATAGACGTATATAATGTCCCCACGGAAAAGTACGGGCTGACACGACCGGGATTTTGTAAAACATTCCCAGCTAGGGGCTAGATGGGTTAGGTTAGGTTATGTTACGTTATAGACGTATATAATGTTCCCACCGAGAAGATGGGGCCGACCCGCCAGGAATGTTGGAAAATACTACATCCGAGATGTTAAGTCGCCTTAGGTTAGGATATATAACGTTATAGACGTATATAATGTCCCCACCGAGAAGTACGGGCCGACACGACCGGAATTCTGTAAAACATTACCAGCGAGGGGCTAGATGGGTTAGGTTAGGTTATATTACGTTATAGACGTATATAATGTTCCCACCGAGAAGTGGAGCCGACCCGCCAGGAATGTTGTGAAATACTACATCCGAGATGTTAAGTTGCCTTAGGTTAGGTTATATAACGTTATAGACGTAAATAATTTCCCCACCGAGAAGTACGGGCCGACACGACCGGGATTTTGTAAAACATTACTAGCGAGGGTCTAGATGGGTTACGATAGGTTATATTACGATATAGACGTTTATAATGTGCCCACCGAGAAGTAGGGGCCGACCCGCCAGGAATGTTGGAAAATACTACATCCAAGATGTTATGTTCCCTTAGGTTAGGGTATATAACGTTATCGACGTATATAATGTCCCCACCGAGAAGTACGGGCCGACACGCCCGGGATTTTGTAAAACATTACCAGCGAGGGTCTAGATCGGTTAGGTTAGGTTATATTACGTTATAGACGTATATAATGTTCCCACCGAGAAGTGGGGCCGACCCGCGAGGAATGTTGTGAAATACTACATTCGAGATGTTAGGTAGCCTTAGGTTAGGTTATATAACGTTATAGACGTATATAATTTCCCCACCGAGAAGTACGCGCCGACACGACCGGGATTTTGTAAAACATTACCAGCGAGGGTCTAGATGGGTTACGATAGGTTATATTACGATATAGACGTATATAATGTGCCCACCGAGAAGTAGGGGCCGACCCGCCAGGAATGTTGGAAAATACTACATCCAAGATGTTATGTTCCCTTAGGTTAGGGTATATAACGTTATCGACGTATATAATGTCCCCACCGAGAAGTATGGGCCGACACGCCCGGGATTTTGTAAAACATTACCAGCGAGGGTCTAGATGGGTTAGGTTAGGTAATATTACGTTATAGACGTAAATAATGTTCCCATCGAGAAGTGGAGCCGACCCGCCAGGAATGTTGTGAAATACTACATCCGAGATGTTAAGTTGCCTTAGGTTAGGATATATAACGTTATAGACGTATATAATGTCCGCACCGAGGCGTACGCGACGACACGACCGGGATTCTATAAAACATTACCAGCGAGGGGCTAGATCGGTTAGGTTAGGTTATATTACGTTATAGACGTATATAATGTTCCCACCGAGAAGTGGGGCCGACCCGCCAGGAATGTTGTGAAATACTACATTCGAGATGTTAGGTAGCCTTAGGTTAGGTTATATAACGTTATAGACGTATATAATGTCCGCACCGAGACGTACGGTACGACACGACCGGGATTTTGTAAAACATTACCAGCGAGGGTCTAGATGGGTTAGGTTAGGTTATATTACGATATAGACGTATATAATGTGCCCACCGAGAAGTTGGGGCCGACCCGCCAGGAATGTTGGAAAATACTACATCCGAGATGTTAAGTTGCCTTAGGTTAGGATATATAACGTTATAGAGGTATATAATGTCCGCACCGAGACGTACGGGACGACACGACCGGGATTTTGTGAAATATTACCAGCGAGGGTCTAGATGGGTTAGGTTAGGTTATATTACGATATAGACGTATATAATGTGCCCACCGAAAAGTTGGGGCCGTCCCGCAAGAAATGTTGGATAATACTACATCCGAGATGTTAAGTTGCCTTAGGTTAGGATAGATAACGTTATAGACGTATATAATGTCCGCACCGAGACGTACGGGACGACACGACCGGAATTCTGTAAAACATTACCAGCGAGGGGCTAGATGGGTTAGGTTAGGTTATATTACGTTATAGACGTATATAATGTTCCTACCGAGAAGTGGAGCCGACCCGGCAGGAATGCTGTGAAATAATACATCCGAGATGTTAGGTTCTCTTAGGTTAGTATATATAACGTTATAGACGTATATAATGTCCCCACCGAGAAGTACGGGCCGACATGACCGCGATTTTGTAAAACATTACCAGCGAGGGTCTAGATGGGTTAGGTTTGGTTATATTACGATATAGACGTATATAATGTGCCCACCGAGAAGTTGGGGCCGAACCGCCAGGAATGTTGGAAAATACTACATCCCAGATATTAAGTTGCCTTAGGTTTGGATACATAAAGTTATAGACGTATATAATGTCCGCACCGAGACGTACGGTACGACACGACCGGGATTTTGTAAAACATTACCAGCGAGGGTCTAGATGGGTTAGGTTAGGTTATATTACGATATAGACGTATATAATGTGCCCACCGAGAAGTAGGGGCCGACCCGCCAGGAATGTTGGAAAATACTACAACCTAGATGTTAAGTTGCCTTAGGTTAGGACACATAAAGTTATAGACGAATATAATGTCCGTACCGAGACGTACGGTACGACACGACCGGGATTCTGTAAAACATTCCCAGCCAGGGGCTAGATGGGTTAGGTTAGGTTATATTACGTTATAGACGTATATAATGGTCCCACCGAAAAGTGGGGCGGACCCGCCAGGAATGTTGGAAAATACTACATCCGAGATGTTAAGTTGCCTTAGGTTAGGGTATATAACGTTATAGACGTATATAATGTCCGCACCGAGACATACGGGACGACACGACCGGGATTTTGTGCAATATTACCAGCGAGGGTCTAGATGGGTTTGGTTAGGTTATATTACGACATAGACGTATATAGTGTTCCCACCGACAATTCGCGCCGACCAGCCAGGAATGTTGTGAAATACTACATCCGCGATGTTAGGTTCCCTTAGGTTAGTATATATAACGTTATAGACGTATATAATGTCCCCACCGAGAAGTACGGGCCGACACGACCGGGGTTTTGTAAAACATTACCATCGAGGGTCTAGATGGGTTAGGTTTGGTTATATTACGATATAGACGTATATAATGTGCCCACCGAGAAGTTGGGGCCGTCCCGCCAGGAATGTTGTGAAATACTACATCCGAGATGTTAGGTTCCCTTAGGTTAGTATATATAACGTTATAGACGGATATGATGTCCCCACCGAGAAGTACGGGCCGACACGACCGGGATTTTGTGAAACATTACCAGCGAGGGGCTAGATGGGTTAGGTTAGGTTATATTACGTTATAGACGTAAATAATGTTCCCACCGAGAAGTGGGGCCGACCCGCCAGGAATGTTGTGAAATACTACATTCGAGATGTTAGGTAGCCTTAGGTTATGTTATGTAACGTTATAGACGTATATAATGTCCGCACCGAGACCTACGGTACGACACGAACGGGATTTTGTAAAACATTACCAGCGAGGGGCTAGATCGGTTAGGTTAGGTTATATTACGTTATAGACGTAAATAATGTTCCCACCGAGAAGTGGGGCCGACCCGCCAGGAATGTTGTGAAATACTACATTCGAGATGTTAGGTAGCCTTAGGTTAGGTTATATAACGTTATAGACGTATATAATTTCCCCACCGAGAAGTACGGGCCGACACGACCGGGATTTTGTAAAACATTACCAGCGAGGGTCTAGATGGGTTACGATAGGTTATATTACGATATAGACGTATATAATGTGCCCACCGAGAAGTAGGGGCCGACCCGCCAGGAATGTTGGAAAATACTACATCCAAGATGTTAGGTTCCCTTAGGTTAGGGTATATAACGTTATCGACGTATATAATGTCCCCACCGAGAAGTACGGGCCGACACGCCTGGGATTTTGTAAAACATTACCAGCGAGGGTCTAGATGGGTTAGGTTAGGTTATATTACGTTATAGACGTAAATAATGTTCCCACCGAGAAGTGGAGCCGACCCGCCAGGAATGTTGTGAAATACTACATCCGAGATGTTAAGTTGCCTTAGGTTAGGATATATAACGTTATAGACGTATATAATGTCCGCACCGAGGCGTACGCGACGACACGACCGGGATTCTGTAAAACATTACCAGCGAGGGGCTAGATCGGTTAGGTTAGGTTATATTACGTTATAGACGTATATAATGTTCCCACCGAGAAGTGGGGCCGACCCGCCAGGAATGTTGTGAAATACTACATTCGAGATGTTAGGTAGCCTTAGGTTAGGTTATATAACGTTATAGACGTATATAATGTCCGCACCGAGACGTACGGTACGACACGACCGGGATTTTGTAAAACATTACCAGCGAGGGTCTAGATGGGTTAGGTTAGGTTATATTACGATATAGACGTATATAATGTGCCCACCGAGAAGTTGGGGCCGACCCGCCAGGAATGTTGGAAAATACTACATCCGAGATGTTAAGTTGCCTTAGGTTAGGATATATAACGTTATAGAGGTATATAATGTCCGCACCGAGACGTACGGGACGACACGACCGGGATTTTGTGAAATATTACCAGCGAGGGTCTAGATGGGTTAGGTTAGGTTATATTACGATATAGACGTATATAATGTGCCCACCGAAAAGTTGCGGCCGTCCCGCAAGAAATGTTGGATAATACTACATCCGAGATGTTAAGTTGCCTTAGGATAGGATAGATAACGTTATAGACGTATATAATGTCCGCACCGAGACGTACGGGACGACACGACCGGAATTCTGTAAAACATTACCAGCGAGGGGCTAGATGGGTTAGGTTAGGTTATATTACGTTATAGACGTATATAATGTTCCCACCGAGAAGTGGAGCCGACCCGGCAGGAATGCTGTGAAATACTACATCCGAGATGTTAGGTTCCCTTAGGTTAGGATATATAACGTTATAGACGTATATAATGTCCGCACCGAGACGTACGCGACGACACGACCGGGATTCTGTAAAACATTACCAGCGAGGGGCTAGATCGGTTAGGTTAGGTTATATAACGTTATAGACGTGTATAATGTTCCCACCGAGAAGTGGGGCCGACCCGCCAGGAATGTTGTGAAATACTACATCCGAGATGTTAGGTTCCCTTAGGTTAGTATATATAACGTTATAGACTGATATGATGTCCCCACCGAGAAGTACGGGCCGACACGACCGGGATTCTGTAAAACATTCCCAGCTAGGGGCTAGATGGGTTAGGTTGGGTTATATTACGTTATAGACGTATATAATGTCCGCACCGAGACATACGGGACGACACGACCGGGATTTTGTGAAATATTACCAGCGAGGGTCTAGATGGGTTAGGTTAGGTTATATTACGATATAGACGTATATAATGTTCCCACCGAGAATTGGCGCCGACCAGCCAGGAATGTTGTGAAATACTACATCCGCGATGTTAGGTTCACTCAGGTTAGGATATATAACGTTATAGACGTATATAATGTCCGCACCGAGACATACGGGACGACACGACCGGGATTTTGTGAAATATTACCAGCGAGGGTCTAAATGGGTTAGGTTAGGTTATATTACGACGTAGACGTATATAATGTTCCCACCGAGAATTCGAGCCGACCAGCCAGGAATGTTGTGAAATACTACATCCGCGATGTTAGGTTCCCTTAGGTTAGGACACATAAAGTTATAGACGTATATAATGTCCGCACCGAGACATACGGGACGACACGACCGTGATTCTGTAAAACATTACCAGCGAGGGGCTACATGGGTTAGGTTAGGTTATATTACGTTATAGACGTATATAATGTTCCCACCGAGAAGTGGGGCCGACCCGCGAGGAATGTTGTGAAATACTACATTCGAGATGTTAGGTAGCCTTAGGTTAGGTTATATAACGTTATAGACGTATATAATTTCCCCACCGAGAAGTACGGGCCGACACGACCGGGATTTTGTAAAACATTACCAGCGAGGGTCTAGATGGGTTACGATAGGTTATATTACGATATAGACGTATATAATGTGCCCACCGAGAAGTAGGGGCCGACCCGCCAGGAATGTTGGAAAATACTACATCCAAGATGTAATGTTCCCTTAGGTTAGGGTATATAACGTTATCGACGTATATAATGTCCCCACCGAGAAGTACGGGCCGACACGCCCGGGATTTTGTAAAACATTACCAGCGAGGGTCTAGATCGGTTAGTTTAGGTTATATTACGTTATAGACGTATATAATGTTCCCACCGAGAATTGGCGCCGACCAGCCAGGAATGTTGTGAAATACTACATCCGAGATGTTACGTTGCCTTAGGTTAGGATATATAACGTTATAGACGTATATAATGTCCGCACCGAGACGTACGCGACGACACGACCGGGATTCTGTAAAACATTACCAGCGAGGGGCTAGATCGGTTAGGTTAGGTTATATAACGTTATAGACGTGTATAATGTTCCCACCGAGAAGTGGGGCCGACCCGCCAGGAATATTGTGAAATACTACATCCGAGATGTTAGGTTCCCTTAGGTTAGTATATATAACGTTATAGACTGATATGATGTCCCCACCGAGAAGTACGGACCGACACGACCGGGATTTTGTGAAACATTACCAGCGAGGGTCTAGATGGGTTAGGTTAGGTTATATTACGATATAGACGTATATAATGTTCCCACCGAGAATTGGCGCCGACCAGCCAGGAATGTTGTGAAATACTACATCCGCGATGTTAGGTTCCCTCAGGTTAGGATATATAACGTTATAGACGTATATAATATCCGCACCGAGACATACGGGACGACACGACCGGGATTTTGTGAAATATTACCAGCGAGGGTCTAGATGGGTTAGGTTAGGTTATATTACGACATAGACGTATATAATGTTCCCACCGAGAATCGGCGCTGACCAGCCAGGAATGTTGTGAAATACTACATCCGAGATGTTAGGTTCCCTTAGGTTAGGATATATAACGTTATAGATGTATATAATGTCCCCACCGAGAAGTACGGGCCGACACGACCGGGATTTTGTAAAACATTACCAGCGAGGGTCTAGATGGGTTAGGTTAGGTTATATTACGATATAGACGTATATAATGTTCCCACCGAGAAGTGGGGCGGACCCGCCAGGAATGTTGTGAAATACAACATCCGCGGTGTTAGGTTCCCTTAGATTAGGATATATAACGTTATAGACGTATATAATGTCCCCACGGAAAAGTACGGGCTGACACGACCGGGATTTTGTAAAACATTCCCAGCTAGGGGCTAGATGGGTTAGGTTAGGTTATGTTACGTTACAGACGTATATAATGTTCCCACCGAGAAGATGGGGCCGACCCGCCAGGAATGTTGGAAAATACTACATCCGAGATGTTAAGTCGCCCTAGGTTAGGATATATAACGTTATAGACGTATATAATGTCCCCACCGAGAAGTACGGGCCGACACGACCGGGATTTTGTAAAACATTACCAGCGAGGGTCTAGATGAGTTAGGTTAGGTTATATTACGGTATAGATGTATATAATGTGCCCAGCGAGAAGCACGGGCCGACACGACCGGGATTTTGTAAAACATTACAAGCGAGGGTCTAGATGGGTTACGTTAGGTTATATTACGATATAGACGTATATAATGTGCCCACGGAGAAGTAGGGGCCGACCCGCCAGGAATGTTGGAAAATACAACATCCGAGATGTTATGTTCCCTTAGGTTAGTATATATAACGTTATAGGCGTATATAATGTCCCCACCGAGAAGTACGGGCCGACACGACCGGAATTCTGTAAAACATTACCAGCGAGGGGCTAGATGGGTTAGGTTAGGTTATATTACGTTATAGACGTATATAATGTTCCCACCGAGAAGTGGAGCCGACCCGCCAGGAATGTTGTGAAATACTACATCCGAGATGTTAGGTAGCCTTAGGTTAGGTTATATAACGTTATAGACGTATATAATTTCCCCACCGAGAAGTACGGGCCGACACGACCGGGATTTTGTAAAACATTACCAGCGAGGGTCTAGATGGGTTACGATAGGTTATATTACGATATAGACGTATATAATGTGCCCACCGAGAAGTAGGGGCCGACCCGCCAGGAATGTTGGAAAATACTACATCCAAGATGTAATGTTCCCTTAGGTTAGGGTATATAACGTTATCGACGTATATAATGTCCCCACCGAGAAGTACGGGCCGACACGCCCGGGATTTTGTAAAACATTACCAGCGAGGGTCTAGATCGGTTAGTTTAGGTTATACTACGTTATAGACTTATATAATGTTCCCACCGAGAATTGGCGCCGACCAGCCAGGAATGTTGTGAAATACTACATCCGCGATGTTAGGTTCACTCAGGTTAGGATATATAACGTTATAGACGGATATAATGTCCGCACCGAGACATACGGGACGACACGACCGGGGTTTTGTGAAATATTACCAGCGAGGGTCTAAATGGGTTAGGTTAGGTTATATTACGACGTAGACGTATATAATGTTCCCACCGAGAATTCGCGCCGACCAGCCAGGAATGTTGTGAAATACTACATCCGCGATGTTAGGTTCCCTTAGGTTAGGACACATAAAGTTATAGACGTATATAATGTCCGCACCGAGACATACGGGACGACACGACCGGGATTTTGTAAAACATTACCAGCGAGGGTCTAGATGGGTTAGGTTAGGTTATATTACGATATAGACGTATATAATGTGCCCACCGAGAAGTAGGGGCCGACCCGCCAGGAATGTTGGAAAATACTACAACCTAGATGTTAAGTTGCCTTAGGTTAGGACACATAAAGTTATAGACGAATATAATGTCCGCACCGAGACGTACGGTACGACACGACCGGGATTCTGTAAAACATTCCCAGCCAGGGGCTAGATGGGTTAGGTTAGGTTATATTACGTTATAGACGTATATAATGGTCCCACCGAAAAGTGGGGCGGACCCGCCAGGAATGTTGGAAAATACTACATCCGAGATGTTAAGTTGCCTTAGGTTAGGGTATATAACGTTATAGACGTATATAATGTCCGCACCGAGACATACGGGACGACACGACCGGGATTTTGTGAAATATTACCAGCGAGGGTCTAGATGGGTTTGGTTAGGTTATATTACGACATAGACGTATATAGTGTTCCCACCGACAATTCGCGCCGACCAGCCAGGAATGTTGTGAAATACTACATCCGCGATGTTAGGTTCCCTTAGGTTAGTATATATAACGTTATAGACGTATATAATGTCCGCACCGAGACATACGGGACGACACGACCGTGATTCTGTAAAACATTACCAGCGAGGGGCTACATGGGTTAGGTTAGGTTATATTACGTTATAGACGTATATAATGTTCCCACCGAGAAGTGGGGCCGACCCGCGAGGAAGGTTGTGAAATACTACATTCGAGATGTTAGGTAGCCTTAGGTTAGGTTATATAACGTTATAGACGTAAATAATTTCCCCACCGAGAAGTACGGGCCGACACGACCGGGATTTTGTAAAACATTACTAGCGAGGGTCTAGATGGGTTACGATAGGTTATATTACGATATAGACGTATATAATGTGCCCACCGAGAAGTAGGGGCCGACCCGCCAGGAATGTTGGAAAATACTACATCCAAGATGTTATGTTCCCTTAGGTTAGGGTATATAACGTTATCGACGTATATAATGTCCCCACCGAGAAGTACGGGCCGACACGCCCGGGATTTTGTAAAACATTACCAGCGAGGGTCTAGATCGGTTAGGTTAGGTTATATTACGTTATAGACGTATATAATGTTCCCACCGAGAAGTGGGGCCGACCCGCGAGGAATGTTGTGAAATACTACATTCGAGATGTTAGGTAGCCTTAGGTTAGGTTATATAACGTTATAGACGTATATAATTTCCCCACCGAGAAGTACGCGCCGACACGACCGGGATTTTGTAAAACATTACCAGCGAGGGTCTAGATGGGTTACGATAGGTTATATTACGATATAGACGTATATAATGTGCCCACCGAGAAGTAGGGGCCGACCCGCCAGGAATGTTGGAAAATACTACATCCAAGATGTTATGTTCGCTTAGGTTAGGGTATATAACGTTATCGACGTATATAATGTCCCCACCGAGAAGTACGGGCCGACACGCCCGGGATTTTGTAAAACATTACCAGCGAGGGTCTAGATGGGTTAGGTTAGGTAATATTACGTTATAGACGTAAATAATGTTCCCATCGAGAAGTGGAGCCGACCTGCCAGGAATGTTGTGAAATACTACATCCGAGATGTTAAGTTGCCTTAGGTTAGGATATATAACGTTATAGACGTATATAATGTCCGCACCGAGACGTACGCGACGACACGACCGGGATTCTGTAAAACATTACCAGCGAGGGGCTAGATCGGTTAGGTTAGGTTATATAACGTTATAGACGTGTATAATGTTCCCACCGAGAAGTGGGGCCGACCCGCCAGGAATGTTGTGAAATACTACATTCGAGATGTTAGGTAGCCTTAGGTTAGGTTATATAACGTTATAGACGTATATAATTTCCCCACCGAGAAGTACGGGCCGACACGACCGGGATTTTGTAAAACATTACCAGCGAGGGTCTAGATGGGTTACGATAGGTTATATTACGATATAGACGTATATAATGTGCCCACCGAGAAGTAGGGGCCGACCCGCCAGGAATGTTGGAAAATACTACATCCAAGATGTAATGTTCCCTTAGGTTAGGGTATATAACGTTATCGACGTATATAATGTCCCCACCGAGAAGTACGGGCCGACACGCCCGGGATTTTGTAAAACATTACCAGCGAGGGTCTAGATGGGTTAGGTTAGGTAATATTACGTTATAGACGTAAATAATGTTCCCATCGAGAAGTGGAGCCGACCCGCCAGGAATGTTGTGAAATACTACATCCGAGATGTTAAGTTGCCTTAGGTTAGGATATATAACGTTATAGACGTATATAATGTCCGCACCGAGGCGTACGCGACGACACGACCGGGATTCTATAAAACATTACCAGCGAGGGGCTAGATCGGTTAGGTTAGGTTATATTACGTTATAGACGTAAATAATGTTCCCATCGAGAAGTGGGGCCGACCCGCCAGGAATGTTGTGAAATACTACATCCGAGATGTTAAGTTGCCTTAGGTTAGGATATATAACGTTATAGACGTATATAATGTCCGCACCGAGACGTACGGGACGACACGACCGGAATTCTGTAAAACATTACCAGCGAGGGGCTAGATGGGTTAGGTTAGGTTATATTACGTTATAGACGTATATAATGTTCCCACCGAGAAGTGGAGCCGACCCGGCAGGAATGCTGTGAAATAATACATCCGAGATGTTAGGTTCTCTTAGGTTAGTATATATAACGTTATAGACGTATATAATGTCCCCACCGAGAAGTACGGGCCGACATGACCGCGATTTTGTAAAACATTACCAGCGAGGGTCTAGATGGGTTAGGTTTGGTTATATTACGATATAGACGTATATAATGTGCCCACCGAGAAGTTGGGGCCGAACCGCCAGGAATGTTGGAAAATACTACATCCCAGATATTAAGTTGCCTTAGGTTTGGATACATAAAGTTATAGACGTATATAATGTCCGCACCGAGACGTACGGTACGACACGACCGGGATTTTGTAAAACATTACCAGCGAGGGTCTAGATGGGTTAGGTTAGGTTATATTACGATATAGACGTATATAATGTGCCCACCGAGAAGTAGGGGCCGACCCGCCAGGAATGTTGGAAAATACTACAACCTAGATGTTAAGTTGCCTTAGGTTAGGACACATAAAGTTATAGACGAATATAATGTCCGCACCGAGACGTACGGTACGACACGACCGGGATTCTGTAAAACATTCCCAGCCAGGGGCTAGATGGGTTAGGTTAGGTTATATTACGTTATAGACGTATATAATGGTCCCACCGAAAAGTGGGGCGGACCCGCCAGGAATGTTGGAAAATACTACATCCGAGATGTTAAGTTGCCTTAGGTTAGGGTATATAACGTTATAGACGTATATAATGTCCGCACCGAGACATACGGGACGACACGACCGGGATTTTGTGAAATATTACCAGCGAGGGTCTAGATGGGTTTGGTTAGGTTATATTGCGACATAGACGTATATAGTGTTCCCACCGACAATTCGCGCCGACCAGCCAGGAATGTTGTGAAATACTACATCCGCCATGTTAGGTTCCCTTAGGTTAGTATATATAACGTTATAGACGTATATAATGTCCGCGCCGAGACATACGGGACGACATGACCGTGATTCTGTAAAACATTACCAGCGAAGGGCTACATGGGTTAGGTTAGGTTATATTACGTTATAGACGTATATAATGTTCCCACCGAGAAGTGGGGCCGACCCGCGAGGAATGTTGTGAAATACTACATTCGAGATGTTAGGTAGCCTTAGGTTAGGTTATATAACGTTATAGACGTATATAATTTCCCCACCGAGAAGTACGGGCCGACACGACCGGGATTTTGTAAAACATTACCAGCGAGGGTCTAGATGGGTTACGATAGGTTATATTACGATATAGACGTATATAATGTGCCCACCGAGAAGTAGGGGCCGACCCGCCAGGAATGTTGGAAAATACTACATCCAAGATGTAATGTTCCCTTAGGTTAGGGTATATAACGTTATCGACGTATATAATGTCCCCACCGAGAAGTACGGGCCGACACGCCCGGGATTTTGTAAAACATTACCAGCGAGGGTCTAGATCGGTTAGTTTAGGTTATATTACGTTATAGACGTATATAATGTTCCCACCGAGAATTGGCGCCGACCAGCCAGGAATGTTGTGAAATACTACATCCGCGATGTTAGGTTCACTCAGGTTAGGATATATAACGTTATAGACGGATATAATGTCCGCACCGAGACATACGGGACGACACGACCGGGGTTTTGTGAAATATTACCAGCGAGGGTCTAAATGGGTTAGGTTAGGTTATATTACGACGTAGACGTATATAATGTTCCCACCGAGAATTCGCGCCGACCAGCCAGGAATGTTGTGAAATACTACATCCGCGATGTTAGGTTCCCTTAGGTTAGGACACATAAAGTTATAGACGTATATAATGTCCGCACCGAGACATACGGGACGACACGACCGTGATTCTGTAAAACATTACCAGCGAGGGGCTACATGGGTTAGGTTAGGTTATATTACGATATAGACGTATATAATGTGCCCACCGAGAAGTAGGGGCCGACCCGCCAGGAATGTTGGAAAATACTACAACCTACATGTTATGTTGCCTTAGGTTAGGACACATAAAGTTATAGACGAATATAATGTCCGCACCGAGACGTACGGTACGACACGACCGGGATTCTGTAAAACATTCCCAGCCAGGGGCTAGATGGGTTAGGTTAGGTTATATTACGTTATAGACGTATATAATGGTCCCACCGAAAAGTGGGGCGGACCCGCCAGGAATGTTGGAAAATACTACATCCGAGATGTTAAGTTGCCTTAGGTTAGGGTATATAACGTTATAGACGTATATAATGTCCGCACCGAGACATACGGGACGACACGACCGGGATTTTGTGAAATATTACCAGCGAGGGTCTAGATGGGTTTGGTTAGGTTATATTACGACATAGACGTATATAGTGTTCCCACCGACAATTCGCGCCGACCAGCCAGGAATGTTGTGAAATACTACATCCGCGATATTAGGTTCCCTTAGGTTAGTATATATAACGTTATAGACGTATATAATGTCCGCACCGAGACATACGGGACGACACGACCGTGATTCTGTAAAACATTACCAGGGAGGGGCTACATGGGTTAGGTTAGGTTATATTACGTTATAGACGTATATAATGTTCCCACCGAGAAGTGGGGCCGACCCGCGAGGAAGGTTGTGAAATACTACATTCGAGATGTTAGGTAGCCTTAGGTTAGGTTATATAACGTTATAGACGTAAATAATTTCCCCACCGAGAAGTACGGGCCGACACGACCGGGATTTTGTAAAACATTACTAGCGAGGGTCTAGATGGGTTACGATAGGTTATATTACGATATAGACGTATATAATGTGCCCACCGAGAAGTAGGGGCCGACCCGCCAGGAATGTTGGAAAATACTACATCCAAGATGTTATGTTCCCTTAGGTTAGGGTATATAACGTTATCGACGTATATAATGTCCCCACCGAGAAGTACGGGCCGACACGCCCGGGATTTTGTAAAACATTACCAGCGAGGGTCTAGATCGGTTAGTTTAGGTTATATTACGTTATAGACGTATATAATGTTCCCACCGAGAATTGGCGCCGACCAGCCAGGAATGTTGTGAAATACTACATCCGCGATGTTAGGTTCACTCAGGTTAGGATATATAACGTTATAGACGGATATAATGTCCGCACCGAGACATACGGGACGACACGACCGGGGTTTTGTGAAATATTACCAGCGAGGGTCTAAATGGGTTAGGTTAGGTTATATTACGACGTAGACGTATATAATGTTCCCACCGAGAATTCGCGCCGACCAGCCAGGAATGTTGTGAAATACTACATCCCTGATGTTAGGTTCCCTTAGGTTAGGACACATAAAGTTATAGACGTATATAATGTCCGCACCGAGACATACGGGACGAAACGACCGTGATTCTGTAAAACATTACCAGCGAGGGGCTACATGGGTTAGGTTAGGTTATATTACGATATAGACGTATATAATATGCCCACCGAGAAGTAGGGGCCGACCCGCCAGGAATGTTGGAAAATACTACAACCTAGATGTTAAGTTGCCATAGGTTAGGACACATAAAGTTATAGACGAATATAATGTCCGCACCGAGACGTACGGTACGACACGACCGGGATTCTGTAAAACATTCCCAGCCAGGGGCTAGATGGGTTAGGTTAGGTTATATTACGTTATAGACGTATATAATGGTCCCACCGAAAAGTGGGGCGGACCCGCCAGGAATGTTGGAAAATACTACATTCGAGATGTTAGGTAGCCTTAGGTTAGGTTATATAACGTAAGAGACGCAAATAATTTCCCCACCGAGAAGTACGGGCCGACACGACCTGGATTTTGTAAAACATTACTAGCGAGGGTCTAGATGGGTTACGATAGGTTATATTACGATATAGACGTATATAATGTGCCCACCGAGAAGTAGGGGCCGACCCGCCAGGAATGTTGGAAAATACTACATCCAAGATGTTATGTTCCCTTAGGTTAGGGTATATAACGTTATCGATGTATATAATGTCCCCACCGAGAAGTACGGGCCGACACGCCCGGGATTTTGTAAAACATTACCAGCGAGGGTCTAGATCGGTTAGGTTAGGTTATATTACGTTATAGACGTATATAATGTTCCCACCGAGAAGTGGGGCCGACCCGCGAGGAATGTTGTGAAATACTACATTCGAGATGTTAGGTAGCCTTAGGTTAGGTTATATAACGTTATAGACGTATATAATTTCCCCACCGAGAAGTACGCGCCGACACGACCGGGATTTTGTAAAACATTACCAGCGAGGGTCTAGATGGGTTACGATAGGTTATATTACGATATAGACGTATATAATGTGCCCACCGAGAAGTAGGGGCCGACCCGCCAGGAATGTTGGAAAATACTACATCCAAGATGTTATGTTCCCTTAGGTTAGGGTATATAACGTTATCGACGTATATAATGTCCCCACCGAGAAGTACGGGCCGACACGCCCGGGATTTTGTAAAACATTACCAGCGAGGGTCTAGATGGGTTAGGTTAGGTAATATTACGTTATAGACGTAAATAATGTTCCCATCGAGAAGTGGAGCCGACCCGCCAGGAATGTTGTGAAATACTACATCCGAGATGTTAAGTTGCCTTAGGTTAGGATACATAACGTTATAGACGTATATAATGTCCGCACCGAGGCGTACGCGACGACACGACCGGGATTCTGTAAAACATTACCAGCGAGGGGCTAGATCGGTTAGGTTAGGTTATATTACGTTATAGACGTATATAATGTTCCCACCGAGAAGTGGGGCCGACCCGCGAGGAATGTTGTGAAATACTACATTCGAGATGTTAGGTAGCCTTAGGTTAGGTTATATAACGTTATAGACGTATATAATGTCCGCACCGAGACGTACGGTACGACATGACCGGGATTTTGTAAAACATTACCAGCGAGGGTCTAGATGGGTTAGGTTAGGTTATATTACGATATAGACGTATATAATGTGCCCACCGAGAAGTAGGGGCAGACCCGCCAGGAATGTTGGAAAATACAACATCCGAGATGTTAGGTTCCCTTAGGTTAGTATATATAAAGTTATAGACGTATATAATGTCCCCACCAAGAAGTACGGGCCGACACGACGGGGATTTTGTGAAATATTACCAGCGAGGGTCTAGATGGGTTAGGTTAGGTTATATTACGATATAGATGTATATAATGTGCCCACCTTGAAGCACGGGCCGACACGACCGGGATTTTGTAAAACATTCCCGGCTAGGGGCTAGATGGGTTAGGTTAGGTTATATTACGTTATAGACGTATATAATGCTCCCACCGAACAGTGGGGCAGACCCGCCAGGAATGTTGGAAAATACTACATCCGAGATGTTAAGTTGCCTTAGGTTAGGGTATATAACGTTATAGAGGTATATAATTTCCTCACCGAGAAGTACGGGCCGACACGACCGGGATTTTGTAAAACATTACCAGCGAGGGTCTAGATGGGTTAGGTTAGGTTATACTACGATATAGACGTATATAATGTTCCCACCGAGAAGTGGGGCGGACCCGCCAGGAATGTTGTGAAATACTACATCCGCGGTGTTAGGTTCCCTTAGATTAGGATATATAACGTTATAGACGTATATAATGTCCCCACGGAAAAGTACGGGCTGACACGACCGGGATTTTGTAAAACATTCCCAGCTAGGGGCAATATGGGTTAGGTTAGGTTATGTTACGTTATAGACGTATATAATGTTCCCACCGAGAAGATGGGGCCGACCCGCCAGGAATGTTGTGAAATACTACATCCGAGATGTTAAGTTGCCTTAGGTTAGGATATATAACGTTATAGACGTATATAATGTCCGCACCGAGACGTACGCGACGACACGACCGGGATTCTGTAAAACATTACCAGCGAGGGGCTAGATCGGTTAGGTTAGGTTATATAACGTTATAGACGTGTATAATGTTCCCACCGAGAAGTGGGGCCGACCCTCCAGGAATGTTGTGAAATACTACATCCGAGATGTTAGGTTCCCTTAGGTTAGTATAACGTTATAGACTGATATGATGTCCCCACCGAGAAGTACGGACCGACACGACCGGGATTTTGTGAAACATTACCAGCGAGGGTCTAGATGGGTTAGGTTATGTTATATTACGATATAGACGTATATAATGTTCCCACCGAGAATTGGCGCCGACCAGCCAGGAATGTTGTGAAATACTACATCCGCGATGTTAGGATCCCTCAGGTTAGGATATATAACGTTATAGACGTATATAATATCCGCACCGAGACATACGGGACGATACGACCGGGATTTTGTGAAATATTACCAGCGAGGGTCTAGATGGGTTAGGTTAGGTTATATTACGACATAGACGTATATAATGTTCCCACCGAGAATCGGCGCTGACCAGCCAGGAATGTTGTGAAATACTACATCCGAGATGTTAGGTTCCCTTAGGTTAGGATATATAACGTTATAGATGTATATAATGTCCCCACCGAGAAGTACGGGCCGACACGACCGGGATTTTGTAAAACATTACCAGCGAGGGTCTAGATGGGTTAGGTTAGGTTATATTACGATATAGACGTATATAATGTGCCCACCGAGAAGTAGGGGCCGACCCGCCAGGAATGTTGGAAAATACTACAACCTAGATGTTAAGTTGCCTTAGGTTAGGACACATAAAGTTATAGACGAATATAATGTCCGCACCGAGACGTACGGTACGACACGACCGGGATTCTGTAAAACATTCCCAGCCAGGGGCTAGATGGGTTAGGTTAGGTTATATTACGTTATAGACGTATATAATGGTCCCACCGAAAAGTGGGGCGGACCCGCCAGGAATGTTGGAAAATACTACATCCGAGATGTTAAGTTGCCTTAGGTTAGGGTATATAACGTTATAGACGTATATAATGTCCGCACCGAGACATACGGGACGACACGACCGGGATTTTGTGAAATATTACCAGCGAGGGTCTAGATGGGTTTGGTTAGGTTATATTACGACATAGACGTATATAGTGTTCCCACCGACAATTCGCGCCGACCAGCCAGGAATGTTGTGAAATACTACATCCGCGATGTTAGGTTCCCTTAGGTTAGTATATATAACGTTATAGACGTATATAATGTCCCCACCGAGAAGTACGGGCCGACACGACCGGGGTTTTGTAAAACATTACCATCGAGGGTCTAGATGGGTTAGGTTTGGTTATATTACGATATAGACGTATATAATGTGCCCACCGAGAAGTTGGGGCCGTCCCGCCAGGAATGTTGTGAAATACTACATCCGAGATGTTAGGTTCCCTTAGGTTAGTATATATAACGTTATAGACGGATATGATGTCCCCACCGAGAAGTACGGGCCGACACGACCGGGATTTTGTGAAACATTACCAGCGAGGGTCTAGATGGGTTAGGTTAGGTTATATTACGACATAGACGTATATAATGTTCCCACCGAGAATCGGCGCTGACCAGCCAGGAATGTTGTGAAATACTACATCCGAGATGTTAGGTTCCCTTAGGTTAGGATATATAACGTTATAGATGTATATAATGTCCCCACCGAGAAGTACGGGCCGACACGACCGGGATTTTGTAAAACATTACCAGCGAGGGTCTAGATGGGTTAGGTTAGGTTATATTACGATATAGACGTATATAATGTGCCCACCGAGAAGTAGGGGCCGACCCGCCAGGAATGTTGGAAAATACTACAACCTAGATGTTAAGTTGCCTTAGGTTAGGACACATAAATTTATAGACGAATATAATGTCCGCACCGAGACGTACGGTACGACACGACCGGGATTCTGTAAAACATTCCCAGCCAGGGGCTAGATGGGTTAGGTTAGGTTATATTACGATATAGACGTATATAATGTGCCCACCGAGAAGTAGGGGCCGACCCGCCAGGAATGTTGGAAAATACTACAACCTAGATGTTAAGTTGCCTTAGGTTAGGACACATAAAGTTATAGACGAATATAATGTCCGCACCGAGACGTACGGTACGACACGACCGGGATTCTGTAAAACATTCCCAGCCAGGGGCTAGATGGGTTAGGTTAGGTTATATTACGTTATAGAAGTATATAATGGTCCCACCGAAAAGTGGGGCGGACCCGCCAGGAATGTTGGAAAATACTACATCCGAGATGTTAAGTTGCCTTAGGTTAGGGTATATAACGTTATAGACGTATATAATGTCCGCACCGAGACATACGGGACGACACGACCGGGATTTTGTGAAATATTACCAGCGAGGGTCTAGATGGGTTTGGTTAGGTTATATTACGACATAGACGTATATAGTGTTCCCACCGACAATTCGCGCCGACCAGCCAGGAATGTTGTGAAATACTACATCCGCGATGTTAGGTTCCCTTACGTTAGTATATATAACGTTATAGACGTATATAATGTCCCCACCGAGAAGTACGGGCCGACACGACCGGGGTTTTGTAAAACATTACCATCGAGGGTCTAGATGGGTTAGGTTTGGTTATATTACGATATAGACGTATATAATGTGCCCACCGAGAAGTTGGGGCCGTCCCGCCAGGAATGTTGTGAAATACTACATCCGAGATGTTAGGTTCCCTTAGGTTAGTATATATAACGTTATAGACGGATATGATGTCCCCACCGAGAAGTACGGGCCGACACGACCGGGATTTTGTGAAACATTACCAGCGAGGGTCTAGATGGGTTAGGTTAGGTTATATTACGATATAGACGTATATAATGTTCCCACCGAGAATTGGCGCCGACCAGCCAGGAATGTTGTGAAATACTACATCCGCGATGTTAGGTTCCCTCAGGTTAGGATATATAACGTTATAGACGTATATAATATCCGCACCGAGACATACGGGACGATACGACCGGGATTTTGTGAAATATTACCAGCGAGGGTCTAGATGGGTTATGGTTAGGTTATATTACGACATAGACGTATATAATGTTCCCACCGAGAATCGGCGCTGACCAGCCAGGAATGTTGTGAAATACTACATCCGAGATGTTAGGTTCCCTTAGGTTAGGATATATAACGTTATAGATGTATATAATGTCCCCACCGAGAAGTACGGGCCGACACGACCGGGATTTTGTAAAACATTACCAGCGAGGGTCTAGATCGGTTAGGTTAGGTTATATTACGTTATAGACGTATATAATGTTGCCACCGAGAAGTGGGGCCGAACCGCCAGGAATGTTGTGAAATACTACATCTGAGATGTTAGGTTCCCTTAGGTTAGTATATATAACGTTATAGACGTATATAATGTCCCCACCGAGAAGTACGGGCCGACACGAGCGCGATTCTGTAAAACATTACCAGCGAGGGTCTAGATGGGTTAGGTTAGGTTATATTACGATATAGACGTATATAATGTGCCCACCGAGAAGTAGGGGCCGACCCGCCAGGAATGTTGGAAAATACTACAACCTAGATGTTAAGTTGCCTTAGGTTAGGACACATAAAGTTATAGACGAATATAATGTCCGCACCGAGACGTACGGTACGACACGACCGGGATTCTGTAAAACATTCCCAGCCAGGGGCTAGATGGGTTAGGTTAGGTTATATTACGTTATAGACGTATATAATGGTCCCACCGAAAAGTGGGGCGGACCCGCCAGGAATGTTGGAAAATACTACATCCGAGATGTTAAGTTGCCTTAGGTTAGGGTATATAACGTTATAGACGTATATAATGTCCGCACCGAGACATACGGGACGACACGACCGGGATTTTGTGAAATATTACCAGCGAGGGTCTAGATGGGTTTGGTTAGGTTATATTACGACATAGACGTATATAGTGTTCCCACCGACAATTCGCGCCGACCAGCCAGGAATGTTGTGAAATACTACATCCGCGATGTTAGGTTCCCTTAGGTTAGTATATATAACGTTATAGACGTATATAATGTCCCCACCGAGAAGTACGGGCCGACACGACCGGGGTTTTGTAAAACATTACCATCGAGGGTCTAGATGGGTTAGGTTTGGTTATATTACGATATAGACGTATATAATGTGCCCACCGAGAAGTTGGGGCCGTCCCGCCAGGAATGTTGTGAAATACTACATCCGAGATGTTAGGTTCCCTTAGGTTAGTATATATAACGTTATAGACGGATATGATGTCCCCACCGAGAAGTACGGGCCGACACGACCGGGATTTTGTGAAACATTACCAGCGAGGGGCTAGATGGGTTAGGTTAGGTTATATTACGTTATAGACGTAAATAATGTTCCCACCGAGAAGTGGGGCCGACCCGCCAGGAATGTTGTGAAATACTACATTCGAGATGTTAGGTAGCCTTAGGTTATGTTATGTAACGTTATAGACGTATATAATGTCCGCACCGAGACCTACGGTACGACACGAACGGGATTTTGTAAAACATTACCAGCGAGGGGCTAGATCGGTTAGGTTAGGTTATATTACGTTATAGACGTAAATAATGTTCCCACCGAGAAGTGGGGCCGACCCGCCAGGAATGTTGTGAAATACTACATTCGAGATGTTAGGTAGCCTTAGGTTAGGTTATGTAACGTTATAGACGTATATAATGTCCGCACCGAGACCTACGGTACGACACGAACGGGATTTTGTAAAACATTACCAGCGAGGGGCTAGATCGGTTAGGTTAGGTTATATTACGTTATAGACGTATATAATGTTGCCACCGAGAAGTGGGGCCGAACCGCCAGGAATGTTGTGAAATACTACATCTGAGATGTTAGGTTCCCTTAGGTTAGTATATATAACGTTATAGACGTATATAATGTCCCCACCGAGAAGTACGGGCCGACACGAGCGCGATTCTGTAAAACACTACCAGCGAGGGTCTAGATGGGTTAGGTTAGGTTATATTACGATATAGATGTATATAATGTGCCCACCTTGAAGCACGGGCCGACACGACCGGGATTTTGTAAAACATTCCCGGCTAGGGGCTAGATGGGTTAGGTTAGGTTATATTACGTTATAGACGTATATAATGGTCCCACCGAAAAGTGGGGCGGACCCGCCAGGAATGTTGGAAAATACTACATCCGAGATGTTAAGTTGCCTTAGGTTAGGGTATATAATGTTATAGACGTATATAATGTCCGCACCGAGACATACGGGACGACACGACCGGGATTTTGTGAAACATTACCAGCGAGGGTCTAAATGGGTTAGGTTAGGTTATTTTACGACGTAGACGTATATAATGTTCCCACCGAGAATTCGCGCCGACCAGCCAGGAATGTTGTGAAATACTACAACCGCGATGTTAGGTTCCCTTAGGTTAGGACACATAAAGTTATAGACGTATATAATGTCCGCACTGAGACATACGGGACGACACGACCGTGATTCTGTAAAACATTACCAGCGAGGGGCTAGATGGGTTAGGTTAGGTTATATTACGTTATAGACGTATATAATGTTCCCACCGAGAAGTGGAGCCGACCCGGCAGGAATGCTGTGAAATACTACATCCGAGATGTTAGGTTCCCTTAGGTTAGGATATATAACGTTATAGACGTATATAATGTCCGCACCGAGACGTACGCGACGACACGACCGGGATTCTGTAAAACATTACCAGCGAGGGGCTAGATCGGTTAGGTTAGGTTATATAACGTTATAGACGTGTATAATGTTCCCACCGAGAAGTGGGGCCGACCCGCCAGGAATGTTGTGAAATACTACATCCGAGATGTTAGGTTCCCTTAGGTTAGTATATATAACGTTATAGACTGATATGATGTCCCCACCGAGAAGTACGGGCCGACACGACCGGGATTCTGTAAAACATTCCCAGCTAGGGGCTAGATGGGTTACGATAGGTTATATTACGATATAGACGTATAAAATGTGCCCACCGAGAAGTAGGGGCCGACCCGCCAGGAATGTTGGAAAATACTACATCCAAGATGTTAGGTTCCCTTAGGTTAGGGTATATAACGTTATCGACGTATATAATGTCCCCACCGAGAAGTACGGGCCGACACGTCTGGGATTTTGTAAAACATTACCAGCGAGGGTCTAGATGGGTTAGGTTAGGTTATATTACGTTATAGACGTAAATAATGTTCCCACCGAGAAGTGGAGCCGACCCGCCAGGAATGTTGTGAAATACTACATCCGAGATGTTAAGTTGCCTTAGGTTAGGATATATAACGTTATAGACGTATATAATGTCCGCACCGAGGCGTACGCGACGACACGACCGGGATTCTGTAAAACATTACCAGCGAGGGGCTAGATCGGTTAGGTTAGGTTATATTACGTTATAGACGTATATAATGTTCCCACCGAGAAGTGGGGCCGACCCGCCAGGAATGTTGTGAAATACTACATTCGAGATGGTAGGTAGCCTTAGGTTAGGTTATATAACGTTATAGACGTATATAATGTCCGCACCGAGACGTACGGTACGACACGACCGGGATTTTGTGAAATATTACCAGCGAGGGTCTAGATGGGTTTGGTTAGGTTATATTACGACATAGAAGTATATAGTGTTCCCACCGACAATTCGCGCCGACCAGCCAGGAATGTTGTGAAATACTACATCCGCGATGTTAGGTTCCCTTAGGTTAGGACACATAAAGTTATAGACGTATATAATGTCCGCACCGAGACATACGGGACGACACTTCCGTGATTCTGTAAAACATTACCAGCGAGGGGCTACATGGGTTAGGTTAGGTTATATTACGTTATAGACGTATATAATGTTCCCACCGAGAAGTGGGGCCGACCCGCGAAGAATGTTGTGAAATACTACATTCGAGATGTTAGGTAGCCTTAGGTTAGGTTATATAACGTTATAGACGTATATAATTTCCCCACCGAGAAGTACGGGCCGACACGACCGGGATTTTGTAAAACATTACCAGCGAGGGTCTAGATGGGTTACGATAGGTTATATTACGATATAGACGTATATAATGTGCCCACCGAGAAGTAGGGGCCGACCCGCCAGGAATGTTGGAAAATACTACATCCAAGATGTTATGTTCCCTTAGGTTAGGGTATATAACGTTATCGACGTATATAATGTCCCCACCGAGAAGTACGGGCCGACACGCCCGGGATTTTGTAAAACATTACCAGCGAGGGTCTAGATCGGTTAGGTTAGGTTATATTACGTTATAGACGTATATAATGTTCCCACCGAGAATTGGCGCCGACCAGCCAGGAATGTTGTGAAATACTACATCCGCGATGTTAGGTTCACTCAGGTTAGGATATCTAACGTTATAGACGTATATAATGTCCGCACAGAGACATACGGGAGGACACGAACGGGATTTTGTGAAATATTACCAGCGAGGGTCTAGATGGGTTACGATAGGTTATATTACGATATAGACGTATATAATGTGCCCACCGAGAAGTAGGGGCCGACCCGCCAGGAATGTTGGAAAATACTACATCCAAGATGTTAGGTTCCCTTAGGTTAGGGTATATAACGTTATCGACGTATATAATGTCCCCACCGAGAAGTACGGGCCGACACGCCTGGGATTTTGTAAAACATTACCAGCGAGGGTCTAGATGGGTTAGGTTAGGTTATATTACGTTATAGACGTAAATAATGTTCCCACCGAGAAGTGGAGCCGACCCGCCAGGAATGTTGTGAAATACTACATCCGAGATGTTAAGTTGCCTTAGGTTAGGATATATAACGTTATAGACGTATATAATGTCCGCACCGAGGCGTACGCGACGACACGACCGGGATTCTGTAAAACATTACCAGCGAGAGGCTAGATCGGTTAGGTTAGGTTATATTACGTTATAGATGTATATAATGTTCCCACCGAGAAGTGGGGCCGACCCGCCAGGAATGTTGTGAAATACTACATTCGAGATGGTAGGTAGCCTTAGGTTAGGTTATATAACGTTATAGACGTATATAATGTCCGCACCGAGACGTACGGTACGACACGACCGGGATTTTGTAAAACATTACCAGCGAGGGTCTAGATGGGTTAGGTTAGGTTATATTACGATATAGACGTATATAATGGTCCCACCGAAAAGTGGGGCGGACCCGCCAGGAATGTTGGAAAATACTACATCCGAGATGTTAAGTTGCCTTAGGTTAGGGTATGTAACGTTATAGACGTATATAATGTCCGCACCGAGACATACGGGACGACACCACCGGGATTTTGTGAAATATTACCAGCGAGGGTCTAGATGGGTTTGGTTAGGTTATATTACGACATAGAAGTATATAGTGTTCCCACCGACAATTCGCGCCGACCAGCCAGGAATGTTGTGAAATACTACATCCGCGATGTTAGGTTCCCTTAGGTTAGGACACATAAAGTTATAGACGTATATAATGTCCGCACCGAGACATACGGGACGACACGTCCGTGATTCTGTAAAACATTACCAGCGAGGGGCTACATGGGTTAGGTTAGGTTATATTACGTTATAGACGTATATAATGTTCCCACCGAGAAGTGGGGCCGACCCGCGAAGAATGTTGTGAAATACTACATTCGAGATGTTAGGTAGCCTTAGGTTAGGTTATATAACGTTATAGACGTATATAATTTCCCCACCGAGAAGTACGGGCCGACACGACCGGGATTTTGTAAAACATTACCAGCGAGGGTCTAGATGGGTTACGATAGGTTATATTACGATATAGACGTATATAATGTGCCCACCGAGAAGTAGGGGCCGACCCGCCAGGAATGTTGGAAAATACTACATCCAAGATGTTATGTTCCCTTAGGTTAGGGTATATAACGTTATCGACGTATATAATGTCCCCACCGAGAAGTACGGGCCGACACGCCCGGGATTTTGTAAAACATTACCAGCGAGGGTCTAGATCGGTTAGGTTAGGTTATATTACGTTATAGACGTATATAATGTTCCCACCGAGAATTGGCGCCGACCAGCCAGGAATGTTGTGAAATACTACATCCGCGATGTTAGGTTCACTCAGGTTAGGATATATAACGTTATAGACGTATATAATTTCCGCACAGAGACATACGGGAGGACACGAACGGGATTTTGTGAAATATTACCAGCGAGGGTCTAAATGGGTTAGGTTAGGTTATATTACGACGTAGACGTATATAATGTTCCCACCGAGAATTCGCGCCGACCTGCCAGGAATGTTGTGAAATACTACATCCGCGATGTTAGGTTCCCTTAGGTTAGGACACATAAAGTTATAGACGTATATAATGTCCGCATCGAGACATACGGGACGACACGACCGTGATTCTGTAAAACATTACCAGCGAGGGGCTACATGGGTTAGGTTAGGTTATATTACGTTATAGACGTATATAATGTTCCCACCGAGAAGTGGGGCCGACCCGCGAGGAATGTTGTGAAATACTACATTCGAGATGTTAGGTAGCCTTAGGTTAGGTTATATAACGTTATAGACGTATATAATTTCCCCACCGAGAATTGGCGCCGACCAGCCAGGAATGTTGTGAAATACTACATCCGCGATGTTAGGTTCTCTCAGGTTAGGATATATAACGTTATAGACGTATATAATGTCCGCACCGAGACATACGGGACGACACGACCGGGGTTTTGTGAAATATTACCAGCGAGGGTCTAAATGGGTTAGGTTAGGTTATATTACGACGTAGACGTATATAATGTTCCCACCGAGAATTCGCGCCGACCAGCCAGGAATGTTGTGAAATACTACATCCGCGATGTTAGGTTCCCTTAGGTTAGGACACATAAAGTTGTAGACGTATACAATGTCCGCACCGAGACATACGGGACGACACGACCGTGATTCTGTAAAACATTACCAGCGAGGGGCTACGTGGGTTAGGTTAGGTTATATTACGTTATAGACGTATATAATGTTCCCACCGAGAAGTGGGGCCGACCCGCGAGGAATGTTGTGAAATACTACATTCGAGATGTTAGGTAGCCTTAGGTTAGGTTATATAACGTTATAGACGTATATAATTTCCCCACCGAGAAGTACGCGCCGACACGACCGGGATTTTGTAAAACATTACCAGCGAGGGTCTAGATGGGTTACGATAGGTTATATTACGATATAGACGTATATAATGTGCCCACCGAGAAGTAGGGGCCGACCCGCCAGGAATGTTGGAAAATACTACATCCAAGATGTTATGTTCCCTTAGGTTAGGGTATATAACGTTATCGACGTATATAATGTCCCCACCGAGAAGTACGGGCCGACACGCCCGGAATTTTGTAAAACATTACCAGCGAGGGTCTAGATGGGTTAGGTTAGGTTATATTACGTCATAAGCGTAAATAATGTTCCCATCGAGAAGTGGAGCCGACCCGCCAGGAATGTTGTGAAATACTACATCCGAGATGTTAAGTTGCCTTAGGTTAGGATATATAACGTTATAGACGTATATAATGTCCGCACCGAGGCGTACGCGACGACACGACCGGGATTCTGTAAAACATTACCAGCGAGGGGCTAGATCGGTTAGGTTAGGTTATATTACGTTATAGACGTATATAATGTTCCCACCGAGAAGTGGGGCCGACCCGCCAGGAATGTTGTGAAATACTACATTCGAGATGTTAGGTAGCCTTAGGTTAGGTTATATAACGTTATAGACGTATATAATGTCCGCACCAAGACGTACGGGACGACACGACCGGAATTCTGTAAAACATTACCAGCGAGGGGCTAGATGGGTTAGGTTAGGTTATATTACGTTATAGACGTATATAATGTTCCCACCAAGAAGTGGAGCCGACCCGCCAGGAATGTTGTGAAATACTACATTCGAGATGTTAGGTAGCCTTAGGTTAGGTTATATAACGTTATAGACGTATATAATGTCCGCACCGAGACGTACGGTACGACACGACCGGGATTTTGTAAAACATTACCAGTGCGGGGCTAGATCGGTTAGGTTAGGTTATATTACGTTATAGACGTATATAATGTTCCCACCGAGAAGTGGGGCCGACCCGCCAGGAATGTTGGAAAATACTACATCCGAGATGTTAAGTTGCCTTAGTTTAGGATATATAACGTTATAGACGTATATAATGTCCGCACCGATACGTACGGGACGACACGACCGGGATTTTGTGAAATATTACCAGCGAGGGTCTAGATGGGTTAGGTTAGGTTATATTACGATATAGACGTATACAATGTGCCCACCGAGAAGTAGGGGCAGACCCGCCAGGAATGTTGGAAAATACAACATCCGAGATGTTAGGTTCCCTTAGGTTAGTATATATAAAGTTATAGACGTATATAATGTCCCCAACGAGACGTACGCGACGACACGACCGGGATTCTGTAAAACATTACCAGCGAGGGGCTAGATCGGTTAGGTTAGGTTATATAACGTTATAGACGTGTATAATGTTCCCACCGAGAAGTGGGGCCGACCCGCCAGGAATGTTGTGAAATACTACATCCGAGAAGTTAGGTTCCCTTAGGTTAGTATATATAACGTTATAGACTGATATGATGTCCCCACCGAGAAGTACGGGCCGACACGACCGGGATTCTGTAAAACATTCCCAGCTACGGGCTAGATGGGTTAGGTTAGGTTATATTACGTTATAGACGTATATAATGTCCGCACCGAGTCATACGGGACGACACGACCGGGATTTTGTGAAATATTACCAGCGAGGGTCTAGATGGGTTAGGTTAGTTTATATTACGTTATAGACGTATATAATGTTCCCACCGAGAAGTGGGGCCGACCCGCCAGGAATGTTGTGAAATACTACATTCGAGATGTTAGGTAGCCTTAGGTTAGGTTATATAACGTTATAGACGTATATAATTTCCCCACCGAGAAGTACGGGCCGACACGACCGGGATTTTGTAAAACATTACCAGCGAGGGTCTAGATGGGTTACGATAGGTTATATTACGATATAGACGTATATAATGTGCCCACCGAGAAGTAGGGGCCGACCCGCCAGGAATGTTGGAAAATACTACATCCAAGATGTTAGGTTTCCTTAGGTTAGGGTATATAACGTTATCGACGTATATAATGTCCCCACCGAGAAGTACGGGCCGACACGCCCGGGATTTTGTAAAACATTACCAGCGGGGGGCTAGATGGGTTAGGTTAGGTTATATTACGATATAGACGTATATAATGTGCCCACCGAGAAGTAGGGACCGACCCGCCAGGAGTGTTGGAAAATACTACATCCGAGATGTTAGGTTCCCTTAGGTTAGGATATATAACGTTATAGACGTATATAATGTCCGCACCGAGAAGTACGGGTCGACACGACCGGGATTTTGTAGAACATCACCAGCGAGGGTATAGATGTGTTGGGTTAGGTTATATTACGATACAGACGTATATAATGTGCCCACCGAGAAGTTGGGGCCGACCCGCCAGGAATGTTGTGAAATACTACATCCGCGATGTTAGTTTGCCTTAGGTTAGGATATATAACGTTATAGACGTATATAATGTCCGCACCGAGACGTAAGGGACGACACGACCGGGATTTTGTAAAACATTACCAGCGAGGGTCTAGATGGGTTAGGTTAGGTTATATTACGTTATAGACGTAAATAATGTTCCCACTGAGAAGTGGAGCCGACCCGCCAGGAATGTTGTGAAATACTACATCCGAGATGTTAGGTTGCCTTAGGTTAGGATATATAACGTTATAGACGTATATAATGTCCGCACCGAGGCGTACGCGACGACACGACCGGGATTTTGTGAAATATTACCAGCGAGGGTCTAGATGGGTTTGGTTAGGTTATATTACGACATAGAAGTATATAGTGTTCCCACCGACAATTCGCGCCGACCAGCCAGGAATGTTGTGAAATACTACATCCGCGATGTTAGGTTCCCTTAGGTTAGGACACATAAAGTTATAGACGTATATAATGTCCGCACCGAGACAGACGGGACGACACGACCGTGATTCTGTAAAACATTACCAGCGAGGGGCTACATGGGTTAGGTTAGGTTATATTACGTTATAGACGTATATAATGTTCCCACCGAGAAGTGGGGCCGACCCGCGAGGAATGTTGTGAAATACTACATTCGAGATGTTAGGTAGCCTTAGGTTAGGTTATATAACGTTATAGACGTATATAATTTCCCCACCGAGAAGTACGGGCCGACACGACCGGGATTTTGTAAAACATTACCAGCGAGGGTCTAGATGGGTTACGATAGGTTATATTACGATATAGACGTATATAATGTGCCCACCGAGAAGTAGGGGCCGACCCGACAGGAATGTTGGAAAATACTACATCCAAGATGTTATGTTCCCTTAGGTTAGGGTATATAACGTTATCGACGTATATAATGTCCCCACCGAGAAGTACGGGCCGACACGCCCGGGATTTTGTAAAACATTACCAGCGAGGGTCTAGATCGGTTAGGTTAGGTTATATTACGTTATAGACGTATATAATGTTCCCACCGAGAATTGGCGCCGACCAGCCAGGAATGTTGTGAAATACTACATCCGCGATGTTAGGTTCACTCAGGTTAGGATATATAACGTTATAGACGTATATAATGTCCGCACAGAGACATACGGGAGGACACGACCGGGATTTTGTGAAATATTACCAGCGAGGGTCTAAATGGGTTAGGTTAGGTTATATTACGACGTAGACGTATATAATGTTCCCACCGAGAATTCGCGCCGACCAGCCAGGAATGTTGTGAAATACTACATCCGCGATGTTAGGTTCCCTTAGGTTAGGACACATAAAGTTATAGACGTATATAATGTCCGCACCGAGACATACGGGACGACACGACCGTGATTCTGTAAAACATTACCAGCGAGGGGCTACATGGGTTAGGTTAGGTTATATTACGTTATAGACGTATATAATGTTCCCACCGAGAAGTGGGGCCGACCCGCGAGGAATGTTGTGAAATACTACATTCGAGATGTTAGGTAGCCTTAGGTTAGGTTATATAACGTTATAGACGTATATAATTTCCCCACCGAGAAGTACGGGCCGACACGACCGGGATTTTGTAAAACATTACCAGCGAGGGTCTAGATGGGTTACGATAGGTTATATTACGATATAGACGTATATAATGTGCCCACCGAGAAGTAGGGGCCGACCCGCCAGGAATGTTGGAAAATACTACATCCAAGATGTTATGTTCCCTTAGGTTAGGGTATATAACGTTATCGACGTATATAATGTCCCCACCGAGAAGTACGGGCCGACACGCCCGGGATTTTGTAAAACATTACCAGCGAGGGTCTAGATGGGTTAGGTTAGGTTATATTACGTTATAGACGTAAATAATGTTCCCACCGAGAAGTGGAGCCGACCCGCCAGGAATGTTGTGAAATACTACATCCGAGATGTTAAGTTGCCTTAGGTTAGGATATATAACGTTATAGACGTATATAATGTCCGCACCGAGGCGTACGCGACGACACGACCGGGATTTTGTGAAATATTACCAGCGAGGGTCTAGATGGGATTGGTTAGGTTATATTACGACATAGAAGTATATAGTGTTCCCACCGACAATTCGCGCCGACCAGCCAGGAATGTTGTGAAATACTACATCCGCGATGTTAGGTTCCCTTAGGTTAGGACACATAAAGTTATAGACGTATATAATGTCCGCACCGAGACAGACGGGACGACACGACCGTGATTCTGTAAAACATTACCAGCGAGGGGCTACATGGGTTAGGTTAGGTTATATTACGTTATAGACGTATATAATGTTCCCACCGAGAAGTGGGGCCGACCCGCGAGGAATGTTGTGAAATACTACATTCGAGATGTTAGGTAGCCTTAGGTTAGGTTATATAACGTTATAGACGTATATAATTTCCCCACCGAGAAGTACGGGCCGACACGACCGGGATTTTGTAAAACATTACCAGCGAGGGTCTAGATGGGTTACGATAGGTTATATTACGATATAGACGTATATAATGTGCCCACCGAGAAGTAGGGGCCGACCCGCCAGGAATGTTGGAAAATACTACATCCAAGATGTTATGTTCCCTTAGGTTAGGGTATATAACGTTATCGACGTATATAATGTCCCCACCGAGAAGTACGGGCCGACACGCCCGGGATTTTGTAAAACATTACCAGCGAGTGTCTAGATCGGTTAGGTTAGGTTATATTACGTTATAGACGTATATAATGTTCCCACCGAGAATTCGCGCCGACCAGCCAGGAATGTTGTGAAATACTACATCCGCGATGTTAGGTTCCCTTAGGTTAGGACACATAAAGTTATAGACGTATATAATGTCCGCACCGAGACATACGGGACGACACGACCGTGATTCTGTAAAACATTACCAGCGCGGGGCTACATGGGTTAGGTTAGGTTATATTACGTTATAGACGTATATAATGTTCCCACCGAGAAGTGGGGCCGACCCGCGAGGAATGTTGTGAAATACTACATTCGAGATGTTAGGTAGCCTTAGGTTAGGTTATATAACGTTATAGACGTATATAATTTCCCCACCGAGAAGTACGGGCCGACACGACTGGGATTTTGTAAAACATTACCAGCGAGGGTCTAGATGGGTTGCGATAGGTTATATTACGATATAGACGTATATAATGTGCCCACCGAGAAGTAGGGGCCGACCCGCCAGGAATGTTGGAAAATACTACATCCAAGATGTTATGTTCCCTTAGGTTAGGGTATATAACGTTATCGACGTATATAATGTCCCCACCGAGAAGTACGGGCCGACACGCCCGGGATTTTGTAAAACATTACCAGCGAGGGTCTAGATCGGTTAGGTTAGGTTATATTACGTTATAGACGTACATAATGTTCCCACCGAGAATTGGCGCCGACCAGCCAGGAATGTTGTGAAATACTACATCCGCGATGTTAGGTTCACTCAGGTTAGGATATATAACGTTATAGACGTATATAATGTCCGCACCGAGACATACGGGACGACACGACCGGGGTTTTGTGAAATATTACCAGCGAGGGTCTAAATGGGTTAGGTTAGGTTATATTACGACGTAGACGTATATAATGTTCCCACCGAGAATTCGCGCCGACCAGCCAGGAATGTTGTGAAATACTACATCCGCGATGTTAGGTTCCCTTAGGTTAGGACACATAAAGTTATAGACGTATATAATGTCCGCACCGAGACATACGGGACGACACGACCGTGATTCTGTAAAACATTACCAGCGAGGGGCTACATGGGTTAGGTTAGGTTATATTACGTTATAGACGTATATAATGTTCCCACCGAGAAGTGGGGCCGACCCGCCAGGAATGTTGTGAAATACTACATTCGAGATGTTACGTAGCCTTAGGTTAGGTTATATAACGTTATAGACGTATATAATGTCCGCACCGAGACGTACGGGACGACACGACCGGGATTTTGTGAAATATTACCAGCGAGGGTCTAGATGGGTTTGGTTAGGTTATATTACGACATAGAAGTATATAGTGTTCCCACCGACAATTCGCGCCGACCAGCCAGGAATGTTGTGAAATACTACATCCGCGATGTTAGGTTCCCTTAGGTTAGGACACATAAAGTTATAGACGTATATAATGTCCGCACCGAGACAGACGGGACGACACGACCGTGATTCTGTAAAACATTACCAGCGAGGGGCTACATGGGTTAGGTTAGGTTATATTACGTTATAGACGTATATAATGTTCCCACCGAGAAGTGGGGCCGACCCGCGAGGAATGTTGTGAAATACTACATTCGAGATGTTAGGTAGCCTTAGGTTAGGTTATATAACGTTATAGACGTATATAATTTCCCCACCGAGAAGTACGGGCCGACACGACCGGGATTTTGTAAAACATTACCAGCGAGGGTCTAGATGGGTTACGATAGGTTATATTACGATATAGACGTATATAATGTGCCCACCGAGAAGTAGGGGCCGACCCGACAGGAATGTTGGAAAATACTACATCCAAGATGTTATGTTCCCTTAGGTTAGGGTATATAACGTTATCGACGTATATAATGTCCCCACCGAGAAGTACGGGCCGACACGCCCGGGATTTTGTAAAACATTACCAGCGAGGGTCTAGATCGGTTAGGTTAGGTTATATTACGTTATAGACGTATATAATGTTCCCACCGAGAATTGGCGCCGACCAGCCAGGAATGTTGTGAAATACTACATCCGCGATGTTAGGTTCACTCAGGTTAGGATATATAACGTTATAGACGTATATAATGTCCGCACAGAGACATACGGGAGGACACGACCGGGATTTTGTGAAATATTACCAGCGAGGGTCTAAATGGGTTAGGTTAGGTTATATTACGCCGTAGACGTATATAATGTTCCCACCGAGAATTCGCGCCGACCAGCCAGGAATGTTGTGAAATACTACATCCGCGATGTTAGGTTCCCTTAGGTTAGGACACATAAAGTTATAGACGTATATAATGTCCGCACCGAGACATACGGGACGACACGACCGTGATTCTGTAAAACATTACCAGCGAGGGGCTACATGGGTTAGGTTAGGTTATATTACGTTATAGACGTATATAATGTTCCCACCGAGAAGTGGGGCCGACCCGCCAGGAATGTTGTGAAATACTACATTCGAGATGTTACGTAGCCTTAGGTTAGGTTATATAACGTTATAGACGTATATAATGTCCGCACCGAGACGTACGGGACGACACGACCGGGATTTTGTGAAATATTACCAGCGAGGGTCTAGATGGGTTAGGTTAGGTTATATTACGATATAGACGTATATAATGTGCCCACCGAAAAGTTGGGGCCGTCCCGCAAGAAATGTTGGATAATACTACATCCGAGATGTTAAGTTGCCTTGGGTTAGTATAGATAACGTTATAGACGTATATAATATCCGCACCGAGACGTACGGGACGACACGACCGGAATTCTGTAAAACATTACCAGCGAGGGGCTAGATGGGTTAGGTTAGGTTATATTACGTTATAGACGTATATAATGTTCCCACCGAGAAGTGGAGCCCACCCGGCAGGAATGCTGTGAAATACTACATCCGAGATGTTAGGTTCCCTTAGGTTAGTATATATAACGTTATAGACGTATATAATGTCCCCAACGAGAAGTACGGGCCGACATGACCGCGATTTTGTAAGACATTACCAGCGAGGGGCTAGATCGGTTAGGTTAGGTTATATAACGTTATAGACGTGTATAATGTTCCCACCGAGAAGTGGGGCCGACCCGCCAGGAATGTTGTGAAATACTACATCCGAGATGTTAGGTTCCCTTAGGTTAGTATATATAACGTTATAGACTGATATGATGTCCCCACCGAGAAGTACGGGCCGACACGACCGGGATTCTGTAAAACATTCCCAGCTAGGGGCTAGATGGGTTAGGTTAGGTTATATTACGTTATAGACGTATATAATGTCCGCACCGAGACATACGGGACGACAGGACCGGGATTTTGTGAAATATTACCGGCGAGGGTCTAGATGGGTTAGGTTAGGTTATATTACGTTATAGACGTATATAATGTACCCACCGAGAAGTGGGGCCGACCCGCCAGGAATGTTGTGAAATACTACATTCGAGATGTTAGGTAGCCTTAGGTTAGGTTATATAACGTTATAGACGTATATAATTTCCCCACCGAGAAGTACGGGCCGACACGACCGGGATTTTGTAAAACATTACCAGCGAGGGTCTAGATGGGTTACGATAGGTTATATTACGATATAGACGTATATAATGTGCCCACCGTGAAGTAGGGGCCGACCCGCCAGGAATGTTGGAAAATACTACATCCAAGATGTTAGGTTCCCTTAGGTTAGGGTATATAACGTTATCGACGTATATAATGTCCGCACCGAGGCGTACGCGACGACACGACCGGGATTTTGTGAAATATTACCAGCGAGGGTCTAGATGGGTTTGGTTAGGTTATATTACGACATAGAAGTATATAGTGTTCCCACCGACAATTCGCGCCGACCAGCCAGGAATGTTGTGAAATACTACATCCGCGATGTTAGGTTCCCTTAGGTTAGGACACATAAAGTTATAGACGTATATAATGTCCGCACCGAGACAGACGGGACGACACGACCGTGATTCTGTAAAACATTACCAGCGAGGGGCTACATGGGTTAGGTTAGGTTATATTACGTTATAGACGTATATAATGTTCCCACCGAGAAGTGGGGCCGACCCGCGAGGAATGTTGTGAAATACTAAATTCGAGATGTTAGGTAGCCTTAGGTTAGGTTATATAACGTTATAGACGTATATAATTTCCCCACCGAGAAGTACGGGCCGACACGACCGGGATTTTGTAAAACATTACCAGCGAGGGTCTAGATGGGTTACGATAGGTTATATTACGATATAGACGTATATAATGTGCCCACCGAGAAGTAGGGGCCGACCCGCCAGGAATGTTGGAAAATACTACATCCGAGATGTTAGGTTCCCTTAGGTTAGGATATATAACGTTATAGACGTATATAATGTCCCCACCGAGAAGTACGGGCCGACACGCCCGGGATTTTGTAAAACATTACCAGCGAGGGTCTAGATCGGTTAGGTTAGGTTATATTACGTTATAGACGTATATAATGTTCCCACCGAGAATTCGCGCCGACCAGCCAGGAATGTTGTGAAATACTACATCCGCGATGTTAGGTTCCCTTAGGTTAGGACACATAAAGTTATAGACGTATATAATGTCCGCACCGAGACATACGGGACGACACGACCGTGATTCTGTAAAACATTACCAGCGCGGGGCTACATGGGTTAGGTTAGGTTATATTACGTTATAGACGTATATAATGTTCCCACCGAGAAGTGGGGCCGACCCGCGAGGAATGTTGTGAAATACTACATTCGAGATGTTAGGTAGCCTTAGGTTAGGTTATATAACGTTATAGACGTATATAATTTCCCCACCGAGAAGTACGGGCCGACACGACTGGGATTTTGTAAAACATTACCAGCGAGGGTCTAGATGGGTTGCGATAGGTTATATTACGATATAGACGTATATAATGTGCCCACCGAGAAGTAGGGGCCGACCCGCCAGGAATGTTGGAAAATACTACATCCAAGATGTTATGTTCCCTTAGGTTAGGGTATATAACGTTATCGACGTATATAATGTCCCCACCGAGAAGTACGGGCCGACACGCCCGGGATTTTGTAAAACATTACCAGCGAGGGTCTAGATCGGTTAGGTTAGGTTATATTACGTTATAGACGTACATAATGTTCCCACCGAGAATTGGCGCCGACCAGCCAGGAATGTTGTGAAATACTACATCCGCGATGTTAGGTTCACTCAGGTTAGGATATATAACGTTATAGACGTATATAATGTCCGCACCGAGACATACGGGACGACACGACCGGGGTTTTGTGAAATATTACCAGCGAGGGTCTAAATGGGTTAGGTTAGGTTATATTACGACGTAGACGTATATAATGTTCCCACCGAGAATTCGCGCCGACCAGCAAGGAATGTTGTGAAATACTACATCCGCGATGTTAGGTTCCCTTAGGTTAGGACACATAAAGTTATAGACGTATATAATGTCCGCACCGAGACATACGGGACGACACGACCGTGATTCTGTAAAACATTACCAGCGAGGGGCTACATGGGTTAGGTTAGGTTATATTACGTTATAGACGTATATAATGTTCCCACCGAGAAGTGGGGCCGACCCGCCAGGAATGTTGTGAAATACTACATTCGAGATGTTACGTAGCCTTAGGTTAGGTTATATAACGTTATAGACGTATATAATGTCCGCACCGAGACGTACGGGACGACACGACCGGGATTTTGTGAAATATTACCAGCGAGGGTCTAGATGGGTTTGGTTAGGTTATATTACGACATAGAAGTATATAGTGTTCCCACCGACAATTCGCGCCGACCAGCCAGGAATGTTGTGAAATACTACATCCGCGATGTTAGGTTCCCTTAGGTTAGGACACATAAAGTTATAGACGTATATAATGTCCGCACCGAGACAGACGGGACGACACGACCGTGATTCTGTAAAACATTACCAGCGAGGGGCTACATGGGTTAGGTTAGGTTATATTACGTTATAGACGTATATAATGTTCCCACCGAGAAGTGGGGCCGACCCGCGAGGAATGTTGTGAAATACTACATTCGAGATGTTAGGTAGCCTTAGGTTAGGTTATATAACGTTATAGACGTATATAATTTCCCCACCGAGAAGTACGGGCCGACACGACCGGGATTTTGTAAAACATTACCAGCGAGGGTCTAGATGGGTTACGATAGGTTATATTACGATATAGACGTATATAATGTGCCCACCGAGAAGTAGGGGCCGACCCGACAGGAATGTTGGAAAATACTACATCCAAGATGTTATGTTCCCTTAGGTTAGGGTATATAACGTTATCGACGTATATAATGTCCCCACCGAGAAGTACGGGCCGACACGCCCGGGATTTTGTAAAACATTACCAGCGAGGGTCTAGATCGGTTAGGTTAGGTTATATTACGTTATAGACGTATATAATGTTCCCACCGAGAATTGGCGCCGACCAGCCAGGAATGTTGTGAAATACTACATCCGCGATGTTAGGTTCACTCAGGTTAGGATATATAACGTTATAGACGTATATAATGTCCGCACAGAGACATACGGGAGGACACGACCGGGATTTTGTGAAATATTACCAGCGAGGGTCTAAATGGGTTAGGTTAGGTTATATTACGCCGTAGACGTATATAATGTTCCCACCGAGAATTCGCGCCGACCAGCCAGGAATGTTGTGAAATACTACATCCGCGATGTTAGGTTCCCTTAGGTTAGGACACATAAAGTTATAGACGTATATAATGTCCGCACCGAGACATACGGGACGACACGACCGTGATTCTGTAAAACATTACCAGCGAGGGGCTACATGGGTTAGGTTAGGTTATATTACGTTATAGACGTATATAATGTTCCCACCGAGAAGTGGGGCCGACCCGCCAGGAATGTTGTGAAATACTACATTCGAGATGTTACGTAGCCTTAGGTTAGGTTATATAACGTTATAGACGTATATAATGTCCGCACCGAGACGTACGGGACGACACGACCGGGATTTTGTGAAATATTACCAGCGAGGGTCTAGATGGGTTAGGTTAGGTTATATTACGATATAGACGTATATAATGTGCCCACCGAAAAGTTGGGGCCGTCCCGCAAGAAATGTTGGATAATACTACATCCGAGATGTTAAGTTGCCTTGGGTTAGTATAGATAACGTTATAGACGTATATAATATCCGCACCGAGACGTACGGGACGACACGACCGGAATTCTGTAAAACATTACCAGCGAGGGGCTAGATGGGTTAGGTTAGGTTATATTACGTTATAGACGTATATAATGTTCCCACCGAGAAGTGGAGCCCACCCGGCAGGAATGCTGTGAAATACTACATCCGAGATGTTAGGTTCCCTTAGGTTAGTATATATAACGTTATAGACGTATATAATGTCCCCAACGAGAAGTACGGGCCGACATGACCGCGATTTTGTAAGACATTACCAGCGAGGGGCTAGATCGGTTAGGTTAGGTTATATAACGTTATAGACGTGTATAATGTTCCCACCGAGAAGTGGGGCCGACCCGCCAGGAATGTTGTGAAATACTACATCCGAGATGTTAGGTTCCCTTAGGTTAGTATATATAACGTTATAGACTGATATGATGTCCCCACCGAGAAGTACGGGCCGACACGACCGGGATTCTGTAAAACATTCCCAGCTAGGGGCTAGATGGGTTAGGTTAGGTTATATTACGTTATAGACGTATATAATGTCCGCACCGAGACATACGGGACGACACGACCGGGATTTTGTGAAATATTACCGGCGAGGGTCTAGATGGGTTAGGTTAGGTTATATTACGTTATAGACGTATATAATGTACCCACCGAGAAGTGGGGCCGACCCGCCAGGAATGTTGTGAAATACTACATTCGAGATGTTAGGTAGCCTTAGGTTAGGTTATATAACGTTATAGACGTATATAATTTCCCCACCGAGAAGTACGGGCCGACACGACCGGGATTTTGTAAAACATTACCAGCGAGGGTCTAGATGGGTTACGATAGGTTATATTACGATATAGACGTATATAATGTGCCCACCGTGAAGTAGGGGCCGACCCGCCAGGAATGTTGGAAAATACTACATCCAAGATGTTAGGTTCCCTTAGGTTAGGGTATATAACGTTATCGACGTATATAATGTCCGCACCGAGGCGTACGCGACGACACGACCGGGATTTTGTGAAATATTACCAGCGAGGGTCTAGATGGGTTTGGTTAGGTTATATTACGACATAGAAGTATATAGTGTTCCCACCGACAATTCGCGCCGACCAGCCAGGAATGTTGTGAAATACTACATCCGCGATGTTAGGTTCCCTTAGGTTAGGACACATAAAGTTATAGACGTATATAATGTCCGCACCGAGACAGACGGGACGACACGACCGTGATTCTGTAAAACATTACCAGCGAGGGGCTACATGGGTTAGGTTAGGTTATATTACGTTATAGACGTATATAATGTTCCCACCGAGAAGTGGGGCCGACCCGCGAGGAATGTTGTGAAATACTAAATTCGAGATGTTAGGTAGCCTTAGGTTAGGTTATATAACGTTATAGACGTATATAATTTCCCCACCGAGAAGTACGGGCCGACACGACCGGGATTTTGTAAAACATTACCAGCGAGGGTCTAGATGGGTTACGATAGGTTATATTACGATATAGACGTATATAATGTGCCCACCGAGAAGTAGGGGCCGACCCGCCAGGAATGTTGGAAAATACTACATCCGAGATGTTAGGTTCCCTTAGGTTAGGATATATAACGTTATAGACGTATATAATGTCCGCACCGAGAAGTACGGGTCGACACGACCGGGATTTTGTAGAACATCACCAGCGAGGGTATAGATGTGTTGGGTTAGGTTATATTACGATACAGACGTATATAATGTGCCCACCGAGAAGTTGGGGCCGACCCGCCAGGAATGTTGTGAAATACTACATCCGCGATGTTAGTTTGCCTTAGGTTAGGATATATAACGTTATAGACGTATATAATGTCCGCACCGAGACGTAAGGGACGACACGACCGGGATTTTGTAAAACATTACCAGCGAGGGTCTAGATGGGTTAGGTTAGGTTATATTACGTTATAGACGTATATAATGTTCCCACTGAGAAGTGGAGCCGACCCGCCAGGAATGTTGTGAAATACTACATCCGAGATGTTAGGTTGCCTTAGGTTAGGATATATAACGTTATAGACGTATATAATGTCCGCACCGAGGCGTACGCGACGACACGACCGGGATTTTGTGAAATATTACCAGCGAGGGTCTAGATGGGTTTGGTTAGGTTATATTACGACATAGAAGTATATAGTGTTCCCACCGACAATTCGCGCCGACCAGCCAGGAATGTTGTGAAATACTACATCCGCGATGTTAGGTTCCCTTAGGTTAGGACACATAAAGTTATAGACGTATATAATGTCCGCACCGAGACAGACGGGACGACACGACCGTGATTCTGTAAAACATTACCAGCGAGGGGCTACATGGGTTAGGTTAGGTTATATTACGTTATAGACGTATATAATGTTCCCACCGAGAAGTGGGGCCGACCCGCGAGGAATGTTGTGAAATACTACATTCGAGATGTTAGGTAGCCTTAGGTTAGGTTATATAACGTTATAGACGTATATAATTTCCCCACCGAGAAGTACGGGCCGACACGACCGGGATTTTGTAAAACATTACCAGCGAGGGTCTAGATGGGTTACGATAGGTTATATTACGATATAGAAGTATATAATGTGCCCACCGAGAAGTAGGGGCCGACCCGACAGGAATGTTGGAAAATACTACATCCAAGATGTTATGTTCCCTTAGGTTAGGGTATATAACGTTATCGACGTATATAATGTCCCCACCGAGAAGTACGGGCCGACACGCCCGGGATTTTGTAAAACATTACCAGCGAGGGTCTAGATCGGTTAGGTTAGGTTATATTACGTTATAGACGTATATAATGTTCCCACCGAGAATTGGCGCCGACCAGCCAGGAATGTTGTGAAATACTACATCCGCGATGTTAGGTTCACTCAGGTTAGGATATATAACGTTATAGACGTATATAATGTCCGCACAGAGACATACGGGAGGACACGACCGGGATTTTGTGAAATATTACCAGCGAGGGTCTAAATGGGTTAGGTTAGGTTATATTACGACGTAGACGTATATAATGTTCCCACCGAGAATTCGCGCCGACCAGCCAGGAATGTTGTGAAATACTACATCCGCGATGTTAGGTTCCCTTAGGTTAGGACACATAAAGTTATAGACGTATATAATGTCCGCACCGAGACATACGGGACGACACGACCGTGATTCTGTAAAACATTACCAGCGAGGGGCTACATGGGTTAGGTTAGGTTATATTACGTTATAGACGTATATAATGTTCCCACCGAGAAGTGGGGCCGACCCGCGAGGAATGTTGTGAAATACTACATTCGAGATGTTAGGTAGCCTTAGGTTAGGTTATATAACGTTATAGACGTATATAATTTCCCCACCGAGAAGTACGGGCCGACACGACCGGGATTTTGTAAAACATTACCAGCGAGGGTCTAGATGGGTTACGATAGGTTATATTACGATATAGACGTATATAATGTGCCCACCGAGAAGTAGGGGCCGACCCGCCAGGAATGTTGGAAAATACTACATCCAAGATGTTATGTTCCCTTAGGTTAGGGTATATAACGTTATCGACGTATATAATGTCCCCACCGAGAAGTACGGGCCGACACGCCCGGGATTTTGTAAAACATTACCAGCGAGGGTCTAGATGGGTTAGGTTAGGTTATATTACGTTATAGACGTAAATAATGTTCCCACCGAGAAGTGGAGCCGACCCGCCAGGAATGTTGTGAAATACTACATCCGAGATGTTAAGTTGCCTTAGGTTAGGATATATAACGTTATAGACGTATATAATGTCCGCACCGAGGCGTACGCGACGACACGACCGGGATTTTGTGAAATATTACCAGCGAGGGTCTAGATGGGTTTGGTTAGGTTATATTACGACATAGAAGTATATAGTGTTCCCACCGACAATTCGCGCCGACCAGCCAGGAATGTTGTGAAATACTACATCCGCGATGTTAGGTTCCCTTAGGTTAGGACACATAAAGTTATAGACGTATATAATGTCCGCACCGAGACAGACGGGACGACACGACCGTGATTCTGTAAAACATTACCAGCGAGGGGCTACATGGGTTAGGTTAGGTTATATTACGTTATAGACGTATATAATGTTCCCACCGAGAAGTGGGGCCGACCCGCGAGGAATGTTGTGAAATACTACATTCGAGATGTTAGGTAGCCTTAGGTTAGGTTATATAACGTTATAGACGTATATAATTTCCCCACCGAGAAGTACGGGCCGACACGACCGGGATTTTGTAAAACATTACCAGCGAGGGTCTAGATGGGTTACGATAGGTTATATTACGATATAGACGTATATAATGTGCCCACCGAGAAGTAGGGGCCGACCCGCCAGGAATGTTGGAAAATACTACATCCAAGATGTTATGTTCCCTTAGGTTAGGGTATATAACGTTATCGACGTATATAATGTCCCCACCGAGAAGTACGGGCCGACACGCCCGGGATTTTGTAAAACATTACCAGCGAGGGTCTAGATCGGTTAGGTTAGGTTATATTACGTTATAGACGTATATAATGTTCCCACCGAGAATTGGCGCCGACCAGCCAGGAATGTTGTGAAATACTACATCCGCGATGTTAGGTTCACTCAGGTTAGGATATATAACGTTATAGACGTATATAATGTCCGCACCGAGACATACGGGACGACACGACCGGGGTTTTGTGAAATATTACCAGCGAGGGTCTAAATGGGTTAGGTTAGGTTATATTACGACGTAGACGTATATAATGTTCCCACCGAGAATTCGCGCCGACCAGCCAGGAATGTTGTGAAATACTACATCCGCGATGTTAGGTTCCCTTAGGTTAGGACACATAAAGTTATAGACGTATATAATGTCCGCACCGAGACATACGGGACGACACGACCGTGATTCTGTAAAACATTACCAGCGAGGGGCTACATGGGTTAGGTTAGGTTATATTACGTTATAGACGTATATAATGTTCCCACCGAGAAGTGGGGCCGACCCGCCAGGAATGTTGTGAAATACTACATTCGAGATGTTACGTAGCCTTAGGTTAGGTTATATAACGTTATAGACGTATATAATGTCCGCACCGAGACGTACGGGACGACACGACCGGGATTTTGTGAAATATTACCAGCGAGGGTCTAGATGGGTTTGGTTAGGTTATATTACGACATAGAAGTATATAGTGTTCCCACCGACAATTCGCGCCGACCAGCCAGGAATGTTGTGAAATACTACATCCGCGATGTTAGGTTCCCTTAGGTTAGGACACATAAAGTTATAGACGTATATAATGTCCGCACCGAGACAGACGGGACGACACGACCGTGATTCTGTAAAACATTACCAGCGAGGGGCTACATGGGTTAGGTTAGGTTATATTACGTTATAGACGTATATAATGTTCCCACCGAGAAGTGGGGCCGACCCGCGAGGAATGTTGTGAAATACTACATTCGAGATGTTAGGTAGCCTTAGGTTAGGTTATATAACGTTATAGACGTATATAATTTCCCCACCGAGAAGTACGGGCCGACACGGCCGGGATTTTGTAAAACATTACCAGCGAGGGTCTAGATGGGTTACGATAGGTTATATTACGATATAGACGTATATAATGTGCCCACCGAGAAGTAGGGGCCGACCCGACAGGAATGTTGGAAAATACTACATCCAAGATGTTATGTTCCCTTAGGTTAGGGTATATAACGTTATCGACGTATATAATGTCCCCACCGAGAAGTACGGGCCGACACGCCCGGGATTTTGTAAAACATTACCAGCGAGGGTCTAGATCGGTTAGGTTAGGTTATATTACGTTATAGACGTATATAATGTTCCCACCGAGAATTGGCGCCGACCAGCCAGGAATGTTGTGAAATACTACATCCGCGATGTTAGGTTCACTCAGGTTAGGATATATAACGTTATAGACGTATATAATGTCCGCACAGAGACATACGGGAGGACACGACCGGGATTTTGTGAAATATTACCAGCGAGGGTCTAAATGGGTTAGGTTAGGTTATATTACGCCGTAGACGTATATAATGTTCCCACCGAGAATTCGCGCCGACCAGCCAGGAATGTTGTGAAATACTACATCCGCGATGTTAGGTTCCCTTAGGTTAGGACACATAAAGTTATAGACGTATATAATGTCCGCACCGAGACATACGGGACGACACGACCGTGATTCTGTAAAACATTACCAGCGAGGGGCTACATGGGTTAGGTTAGGTTATATTACGTTATAGACGTATATAATGTTCCCACCGAGAAGTGGGGCCGACCCGCCAGGAATGTTGTGAAATACTACATTCGAGATGTTACGTAGCCTTGGGTTAGGTTATATAACGTTATAGACGTATATAATGTCCGCACCGAGACGTACGGGACGACACGACCGGGATTTTGTGAAATATTACCAGCGAGGGTCTAGATGGGTTAGGTTAGGTTATATTACGATATAGACGTATATAATGTGCCCACCGAAAAGTTGGGGCCGTCCCGCAAGAAATGTTGGATAATACTACATCCGAGATGTTAAGTTGCCTTGGGTTAGTATAGATAACGTTATAGACGTATATAATGTCCGCACCGAGACGTACGGGACGACACGACCGGAATTCTGTAAAACATTACCAGCGAGGGGCTAGATGGATTAGGTTAGGTTATATTACGTTATAGACGTATATAATGTTCCCACCGAGAAGTGGAGCCCACCCGGCAGGAATGCTGTGAAATACTACATCCGAGATGTTAGGTTCCCTTAGGTTAGTATATATAACGTTATAGACGTATATAATGTCCCCAACGAGAAGTACGGGCCGACATGACCGCGATTTTGTAAGACATTACCAGCGAGGGGCTAGATCGGTTAGGTTAGGTTATATAACGTTATAGACGTGTATAATGTTCCCACCGAGAAGTGGGGCCGACCCGCCAGGAATGTTGTGAAATACTACATCCGAGATGTTAGGTTCCCTTAGGTTAGTATATATAACGTTATAGACTGATATGATGTCCCCACCGAGAAGTACGGGCCGACACGACCGGGATTCTGTAAAACATTCCCAGCTAGGGGCTAGATGGGTTAGGTTAGGTTATATTACGTTATAGACGTATATAATGTCCGCACCGAGACATACGGGACGACACGACCGGGATTTTGTGAAATATTACCGGCGAGGGTCTAGATGGGTTAGGTTAGGTTATATTACGTTATAGACGTATATAATGTACCCACCGAGAAGTGGGGCCGACCCGCCAGGAATGTTGTGAAATACTACATTCGAGATGTTAGGTAGCCTTAGGTTAGGTTATATAACGTTATAGACGTATATAATTTCCCCACCGAGAAGTACGGGCCGACACGACCGGGATTTTGTAAAACATTACCAGCGAGGGTCTAGATGGGTTACGATAGGTTATATTACGATATAGACGTATATAATGTGCCCACCGTGAAGTAGGGGCCGACCCGCCAGGAATGTTGGAAAATACTACATCCAAGATGTTATGTTCCCTTAGGTTAGGGTATATAACGTTATCGACGTATATAATGTCCCCACCGAGAAGTACGGGCCGACACGCCCGGGATTTTGTAAAACATTACCAGCGAGGGTCTAGATCGGTTAGGTTAGGTTATATTACGACGTAGACGTATATAATGTTCCCACCGAGAATTCGCGCCGACCAGCCAGGAATGTTGTGAAATACTACATCCGCGATGATAGGTTCCCTTAGGTTAGGACACATAAAGTTATAGACGTATATAATGTCCGCACCGAGACATACGGGACGACACGACCGTGATTCTGTAAAACATTACCAGCGAGGGGCTACATGGGTTAGGTTAGGTTATATTACGTTATAGACGTATATAATGTTCCCACCGAGAAGTGGGGCCGACCCGCGAGGAATGTTGTGAAATACTACATTCGAGATGTTAGGTAGCCTTAGGTTAGGTTATGTAACGTTATAGACGTATATAATTTCCCCACCGAGAAGTACGGGCCGACACGACCGGGATTTTGTAAAACATTACCAGCGAGGGTCTAGATGGGTTACGATAGGTTATATTACGATATAGACGTATATAATGTGCCCACCGAGAAGTAGGGGCCGACCCGCCAGGAATGTTGGAAAATACTACATCCAAGATGTTATGTTCCCTTAGGTTAGGGTATATAACGTTATCGACGTATATAATGTCCCCACCGAGAAGTACGGGCCGACACGCCCGGGATTTTGTAAAACATTACCAGCGAGGGTCTAGATCGGTTAGGTTAGGTTATATTACGTTATAGACGTATATAATGTTCCCACCGAGAATTGGCGCCGACCAGCCAGGAATGTTGTGAAATACTACATCCGCGATGTTAGGTTCACTCAGGTTAGGATATATAACGTTATAGACGTATATAATGTCCGCACCGAGAAATACGGGACGACACGACCGGGGTTTTGTGAAATATTACCAGCGAGGGTCTAAATGGGTTAGGTTAGGTTATATTACGACGTAGACGTATATAATGTTCCCACCGAGAATTCGCGCCGACCAGCCAGGAATGTTGTGAAATACTACATCCGCGATGATAGGTTCCCTTAGGTTAGGACACATAAAGTTATAGACGTATATAATGTCCGCACCGAGACATACGGGACGACACGACCGTGATTCTGTAAAACATTACCAGCGAGGGGCTACATGGGTTAGGTTAGGTTATATTACGTTATAGACGTATATAATGTTCCCACCGAGAAGTGGGGCCGACCCGCGAGGAATGTTGTGAAATACTACATTCGAGATGTTAGGTAGCCTTAGGTTAGGTTATGTAACGTTATAGACGTATATAATTTCCCCACCGAGAAGTACGGGCCGACACGACCGGGATTTTGTAAAACATTACCAGCGAGGGTCTAGATGGGTTACGATAGGTTATATTACGATATAGACGTATATAATGTGCCCACCGAGAAGTAGGGGCCGACCCGCCAGGAATGTTGGAAAATACTACATCCAAGATGTTATGTTCCCTTAGGTTAGGGTATATAACGTTATCGACGTATATAATGTCCCCACCGAGAAGTACGGGCCGACACGCCCGGGATTTTGTAAAACATTACCAGCGAGGGTCTAGATCGGTTAGGTTAGGTTATATTACGTTATAGACGTAAATAATGTTCCCATCGAGAAGTGGAACCGACCCGCCAGGAATGTTGTGAAATACTACATCCGAGATGTTAAGTTGCCTTAGGTTAGGATATATAACGTTATAGACGTATATAATGTCCGCACCGAGGCGTACGCGACGACACGACCGGGATTCTGTAAAACATTACCAGCGAGGAGCTAGATCGGTTAGGTTAGGTTATATTACGTTATAGACGTATATAATGTTCCCACCGAGAAGTGGGGCCGACCCGCCAGGAATGTTGTGAAATACTACATTCGAGATGTTAGGTAGCCTTAGGTTAGGTTATATAACGTTATAGACGTATATAATGTCCGCACCGAGACGTACGGTACGACACGACCGGGATTTTGTAAAACATTACCAGCGAGGGTCTAGATGGGTTAGGTTAGGTTATATTACGATATAGACGTATATAATGTGCCCACCGAGAAGTTGGGGCCGACCCGCCAGGAATGTTGGAAAATACTACATCCGAGATGTTAAGTTGCCTTAGGTTAGGATATATAACGTTATAGAGGTATATAATGTCCGCACCGAGACGTACGGGACGACACGACCGGGATTTTGTGAAATATTACCAGCGAGGGTCTAGATGGGTTAGGTTAGCTTATATTACGATATAGACGTATATAATGTGCCCACCGAAAAGTTGGGGCCGTCCCGCCAGGAATGTTGGAAAATACTACATCCCAGATGTTAAGTTGCCTTACGTTAGGATACATAAAGTTATAGACGTATATAATGTCCGCACCGAGACATACGGGACGACACGACCGAGATTCTGTAAAACATTACCAGCGAGGGGCTAGATGGGTTAGGTTAGGTTATATTACGTTATAGACGTATATAATGTTCCCACCGAGAAGTGGGGCCGACCCGCCAGGAATGTTGTGAAATACTACATTCGAGATGTTAGGTAGCCTTAGGTTAGGTTATATAACGTTATAGACGTATATAATGTCCGCACCGAGACGTACGGTACGACACGACCGGGATTTTGTAAAACATTACCAGCGAGGGTCTAGATGGGTTAGGTTAGGTTATATTACGATATAGACGTATATAATGTGCCCACCGAGAAGTTGGGGCCGACCTGCCAGGAATGTTGGAAAATACTACATCCGAGATGTTAAGTTGCCTTAGGTTAGGATATATAACGTTATAGACGTATATAATGTCCCCACGGAAAAGTACGGGCTGACACCACCGGGATTTTGTAAAACATTCCCAGCTAGGGGTTAGATGGGTTAGGTTAGGTTATGTTACGTTATAGACGTATATAATGTTCCCACCGAGAAGATGGGGCCGACCCGCCAGGAATGTTGGAAAATACTACATCCGAGATGTTAAGTCGCCTTAGGTTAGGATATATAACGTTATAGACGTATATAATGTCCCCACCGAGAAGTACGGGCCGACACGACCGGGATTTTGTAAAACATTACCAGCGAGGGTATAGATGAGTTAGGTTAGGTTATATTACGGTATAGATGTATATAATGTGCCCAGCGAGAAGCACGGGCCGACACGACCGGGATTTTGTAAAACATTACAAGCGAGGGTCTAGATGGGTTAGGTTAGGTTATATTACGATATAGACGTATATAATGTGCCCACCGAGAAGTAGAGGCCGACCCGCCAGGAATGTTCGAAAATACAACATCCGAGATGTTATGTTCCCTTAGGTTAGTATATATAACGTTATAGGCGTATATAATGTCCCCACCGAGAAGTACGGGCCGACACGACCGGAATTCTGTAAAACATTACCAGCGAGGGGCTAGATGGGTTAGGTTAGGTTATATTACGTTATAGACGTATATAATGTTCCCACCGAGAAGTGGAGCCGACCCGCCAGGAATGTTGTGAAATACTACATCCGAGATGTTAAGTTGCCTTAGGTTAGGATATATAACGTTATAGACGTATATAATGTCCGCTCCGAGACGTTGGCGACGACACGACCGGGATTCTGTAAAACATTACCAGCGAGGGGCTAGATCGGTTAGGTTAGGTTATATAACGTTATAGACGTGTATAATGTTCCCACCGAGAAGTGGGGCCGACCCGCCAGGAATGTTGTGAAATACTACATCCGAGATGTTAGGTTCCCTTAGGTTAGTATATATAACGTTATAGACTGATATGATGTCCCCACCGAGAAGTACGGACCGACACGACCGGGATTTTGTGAAACATTACCAGCGAGGGTCTAGATGGGTTAGGTTAGGTTATATTACGATATAGACGTATATAATGTTCCCACCGAGAATTGGCGCCGACCAGCCAGGAATGTTGTGAAATACTACATCTGAGATCTTAGGTTCCCTTAGGTTAGTATATATAACGTTATAGACGTATATAATGTCCCCAACGAGAAGTACGGGCCAACACGAGCGGGATTCTGTAAAACATTACCAGCGAGGGTCTAGATGGGTTAGGTTAGGTTATATTACGATATAGATGTATATAATGTGCCCACCTTGAAGCACGGGCCGACACGACCGGGATTTTGTAAAACATTCCCGGCTAGGGGCTAGATGGGTTAGGTTAGGTTATATTACGTTATAGACGTATATAATGGTCCCACCGAAAAGTGGGGCGGACCCGCCAGGAATGTTGGAAAATACTACATCCGAGATGTTAAGTTGCCTTAGGTTAGGGTATATAAAGTTATAGACGTATATAATGTCCGCACCGAGACATACGGGACGACACGACCGGGATTTTGTGAAGTATTACCAGCGAGGGTCTAAATGGGTTAGGTTAGGTTATATTACGACATAGACGTATATAATGTTCCCACCGAGAATTCGCGCCGACCAGCCAGGAATGTTGTGAAATATTACATCCGCGATGTTAGGTTCCCTTAGGTTAGGACACATAAAGATATAGACGTATATAATGTCCGCACCGAGACATACGGGACGACACGACCGAGATTCTGTAAAACATTACCAGCGAGGGGCTAGATGGGTTAGGTTAGGTTATATTACGTTATAGACGTATATAATGTTCCCACCGAGAAGTGGGGCCGACCCGCCAGGAATGTTGTGAAATACTACATTCGAGATGTTAGGTAGCCTTAGGTTAGGTTATATAACGTTATAGACGTATATAATTTCCCCACCGAGAAGTACGGGCCGACACGACCGGGATTTTGTAAAACATTACCAGCGAGGGTCTAGATGGGTTACGATAGGTTATATTACGATATAGACGTATATAATGTGCCCACCGAGAAGCAGGGGCCGACCCGCCAGGAATGTTGGAAAATACTACATCCAAGATGTTAGGTTCCCTTAGGTTAGGGTATATAACGTTATCGACGTATAGAATGTCCCCACCGAGAAGTACGGGCCGACACGCCCGGGATTTTGTAAAACATTACCAGCGAGGGTCTAGATGGGTTAGGTTAGGTTATATTACGTTATAGACGTAAATAATGTTCCCACCGAGAAGTGGAGCCGACCCGCCAGGAATGTTGTGAAATACTACATCCGAGATGTTAAGTTGACTTAGGTTAGGGTATATAACGTTATAGACGTATATAATGTCCGCACCGAGACGTACGCGACGACACGACCGGGATTCTGTAAAACATTACCAGCGAGGGGTTAGATCGGTTAGGTTAGGTTATATTACGTTATAGACGTATATAATGTTCCCACCGAGAAGTGGGGCCGACCCGCCAGGAATGTTGTGAAATACTACATTCGAGATGTTAGGTAGCCTTAGGTTAGGTTATATAACGTTATAGACGTATATAATGTCCGCACCGAGACGAACGGTACGACACGACCGGGATTTTGTAAAACATTACCAGCGAGGGTCTAGATGGGTTAGGTTAGGTTATATTACGATATAGACGTATATAATGTGCCCACCGAGAAGTTGGGGCCGACCCGCCAGGAATGTTGGAAAATACTACATCCGAGATGTTAAGTTGCCTTAGGTTAGGATATATAACGTTATAGACGTATATAATGTCCGCACCGAGACGTACGGGACGACACGACCGGGATTCTGTAAAACATTACCAGCGAGGGTCTAGATCGGTTAGGTTAGGTTATATTACGTTATAGACGTATATAATGTTCCCACCGAGAAGTGGGGCCGACCCGCCAGGAATGTTGGAAAATACTACATCCGAGATGTTAAGTTGCCTTAGGTTAGGATAGATAACGTTATAGACGTATATAATGTCCCCACCGAGAAGTACGGGCCGACATGACCGCGATTTTGTAAAACATTAACAGCGAGGGTCTAGATGGGTTAGGTTTGGTTATATTACGATATAGACGTATATAATGTGCCCACCGAGAAGTTGGGGCCGACCCGCCAGGAATGTTGGAAAATACTACATCCCAGATGTTAAGTTGCCTTAGGTTAGGATACATAAAGTTATAGACGTATATAATGTTCCCACCGAGAAGTGGGGCCGACCCGCCAGGAATGTTGTGAAATACTACATCCGAGATGTTAGGTTCCCTTAGGTTAGTATATATAACGTTATAGACGTATACAATGTCCCCACCGAGAAGTACGGGCCGGCACGACCGGGATTTTGTAAAACATTACCGGCGAGGGTCTAGATGGTTTAGGTTTGGTTATATTACGATATAGACGTATATAATGTGCCCACCGAGAAGTTGGGGCCGACCCGCCAGGAATGTTGGACAATACTACATCCCAGATGTTAAGTTGCCTTAGGTTAGGATACATAAAGTTATAGACGTATATAATGTCCGCACCGAGACATACGGGACGACACGACCGAGATTCTGTAAAACATTACCAGCGAGGGGCTAGATGGGTTAGGTTAGGTTATATTACGTTATAGACGTATATAATGTTCCCACCGAAAAGTGGGGCGGACCCGCCAGGAATGTTGGAAAATACTACATCCGAGATGTTAAGTTGCCTTAGGTTAGGATATATAACGTTATAGACGTATATAATGTCCGCACCGAGACGTACGGGACGACACGACCGGGATTTTGTGAAATATTACCAGCGAGGGTCTAGATGGGTTAGGTTAGGTTATATTACGTTATAGACGTATATAATGTTCCCACCGAGAAGTGGGGCCGACCCGCCAGGAATGTTGGAAAATACTACATCCGAGATGTTAAGTTGCCTTAGGTTAGGATATATAACGTTATAGACGTATATAATGTCCGCACCGAGACGTACGGGACGACACGACCGAGATTCTGTAAAACATTACCAGCGAGGGGCTAGATGGGTTAGGTTAGGTTATATTACGTTATAGACGTATATAATGTTCCCACCGAAAAGTGGGGCGGACCCGCCAGGAATGTTGGAAAATACTACATCCGAGATGTTAAGTTGCCTTAGGTTAGGTTATATAACGTTATAGACGTATATAATGTCCGCACCGAGACGAACGGTACGACACGACCGGGATTTTGTAAAACATTACCAGCGAGGGTCTAGATGGGTTAGGTTAGGTTATATTACGATATAGACGTATATAATGTGCCCACCGAGAAGTTGGGGCCGACCCGCCAGGAATGTTGGAAAATACTACATCCGAGATGTTAAGTTGCCTTAGGTTAGGATATATAACGTTATAGACGTATATAATGTCCGCACCGAGACGTACGGGACGACACGACCGGGATTCTGTAAAACATTACCAGCGAGGGTCTAGATCGGTTAGGATAGGTTATATTACGTTATAGACGTATATAATGTTCCCACCGAGAAGTGGGGCCGACCCGCCAGGAATGTTGGAAAATACTACATCCGAGATGTTAAGTTGCCTTAGGTTAGGATAGATAACGTTATAGACGTATATAATGTCCCCACCGAGAAGTACGGGCCGACATGACCGCGATTTTGTAAAACATTACCAGCGAGGGTCTAGATGGGTTAGGTTTGGTTATATTACGATATAGACGTATATAATGTGCCCACCGAGAAGTTGGGGCCGACCCGCCAGGAATGTTGGAAAATACTACATCCCAGATGTTAAGTTGCCTTAGGTTAGGATACATAAAGTTATAGACGTATATAATGTTCCCACCGAGAAGTGGGGCCGACCCGCCAGGAATGTTGTGAAATACTACATCCGAGATGTTAGGTTCCCTTAGGTTAGTATATATAACGTTATAGACGTATACAATGTCCCCACCGAGAAGTACGGGCCGGCACGACCGGGATTTTGTAAAACATTACCGGCGAGGGTCTAGATGGTTTAGGTTTGGTTATATTACGATATAGACGTATATAATGTGCCCACCGAGAAGTTGGGGCCGACCCGCCAGGAATGTTGGACAATACTACATCCCAGATGTTAAGTTGCCTTAGGTTAGGATACATAAAGTTATAGACGTATATAATGTCCGCACCGAGACATACGGGACGACACGACCGAGATTCTGTAAAACATTACCAGCGAGGGGCTAGATGGGTTAGGTTAGGTTATATTACGTTATAGACGTATATAATGTTCCCACCGAAAAGTGGGGCGGACCCGCCAGGAATGTTGGAAAGTACTACATCCGAGATGTTAAGTTGCCTTAGGTTAGGATATATAACGTTATAGACGTATATAATGTCCGCACCGAGACGTACGGGACGACACGACCGGGATTTTGTGAAATATTACCAGCGAGGGTCTAGATGGGTTAGGTTAGGTTATATTACGTTATAGACGTATATAATGTTCCCACCGAGAAGTGGGGCCGACCCGCCAGGAATGTTGGAAAATACTACATCCGAGATGTTAAGTTGCCTTAGGTTAGGATATATAACGTTATAGACGTATATAATGTCCGCACCGAGACGTACGGGACGACACGACCGGGATTTTGTGAAACATTACCAGCGAGGGTCTAGATGGGTTACGATAGGTTATATTACGATATAGACGTATATAATGTGCCCACCGAGAAGTAGGGGCCGACCCGCCAGGAATGTTGGAAAATACTACATCCAAGATGTTATGTTCCCGTAGGTTAGGGTATATAACGTTATCGACGTATATAATGTCCACACCGAGAAGTACGGGTCGACACGCCCGGGATTTTGTAAAACATTACCAGCGAGGGGCTAGATGGGTTAGGTTAGGTTATATTACGTTATAGACGTATATAATGTTCCCACCGAGAAGTGGAGCCGACCCGGCAGGAATGCTGTGAAATACTACATCCGAGATGTTAGGTTCCCTTAGGTTAGTATATATAACGTTATAGACGTATATAATGTCCCCACCGAGAAGTACGGGCCGACATGACCGCGATTTTGTAAAACATTACCAGCGAGGGTCTAGATGGGTTAGGTTTGGTTATATTACGATATAGACGTATATAATGTGCCCACCGAGAAGTTGGGGCCGACCCGCCAGGAATGTTGGAAAATACTACATCCCAGATGTTAAGTTGCCTTACGTTAGGATACATAAAGTTATAGACGTATATAATGTCCGCACCGAGACATACGGGACGACACGACCGAGATTCTGTAAAACATTACCAGCGAGGGGCTAGATGGGTTAGGTTAGGTTATTTTACGTTATAGACGTATATAATGTTCCCACCGAGAAGTGGGGCCGACCCGCCAGGAATGTTGGAAAATACTACATCCGAGATGTTAAGTTGCCTTAGGTTAGGATAGATAACGTTATAGACGTATATAATGTCCCCACCGAGAAGTACGGGCCGACATGACCGCGATTTTGTAAAACATTACCAGCGAGGGTCTAGATGGGTTAGGTTTGGTTATATTACGATATAGACGTATATAATGTGCCCACCGAGAAGTTGGGGCCGACCCGCCAGGAATGTTGGAAAATACTACATCCCAGATGTTAAGTTGCCTTAGGTTAGGATACATAAAGTTATAGACGTATATAATGTTCCCACCGAGAAGTGGGGCCGACCCGCCAGGAATGTTGTGAAATACTACATCCGAGATGTTAGGTTCCCTTAGGTTAGTATATATAACGTTATAGACGTATACAATGTCCCCACCGAGAAGTACGGGCCGGCACGACCGGGATTTTGTAAAACATTACCGGCGAGGGTCTAGATGGTTTAGGTTTGGTTATATTACGATATAGACGTATATAATGTGCCCACCGAGAAGTTGGGGCCGACCCGCCAGGAATGTTGGACAATACTACATCCCAGATGTTAAGTTGCCTTAGGTTAGGATACATAAAGTTATAGACGTATATAATGTCCGCACCGAGACATACGGGACGACACGACCGAGATTCTGTAAAACATTACCAGTGAGGGGCTAGATGGGTTAGGTTAGGTTATATTACGTTATAGACGTATATAATGTTCCCACCGAAAAGTGGGGCGGACCCGCCAGGAATGTTGGAAAATACTACATCCGAGATGTTAAGTTGCCTTAGGTTAGGATATATAACGTTATAGACGTATATAATGTCCGCACCGAGACGTACGGGACGACACGACCGGGATATTGTGAAATATTACCAGCGTGGGTCTAGATGGGTTAGGTTAGGTTATATTACGATATAGACGTATATAATGTGCCCACCGAGAAGCAGGGGCAGACCCGCCAGGAATGTTGGAAAATACAAAATCCGAGATGTTAGGTTCCCTTAGGTTAGTATATATAATGTTATAGTCGTATATAATGTCCCCACCGAGAAGTACGGGCCGACACGTCGGGGATTTTGTGAAATATTACCAGCGAGGGTCTAGATGGGTTAGGTTAGGTTGTATTACGATATAGACGTATATAATGTGCCCACCGAAAAGTTGGGGCCGTCCCGCCAGAAATGTTGGAAAATACTACATGCGAGATGTTAAGTTGCCTTAGGTTAGGGTATATAACGTTATAGACGTATATAATGTCCGCACCGAGACATACGGGACGACACGACCGGGATTTTGTGAAGTATTACCAGCGAGGGTCTAAATGGGTTAGGTTAGGTTATATTACGACATAGACGTATATAATGTTCCCACCGAGAATTCGCGCCGACCCGCCAGGAATGTTGTGAAATACTACATCCGAGATGTTAAGTTGCCTTAGGTTACGATATATAAAGTTATAGACGTATATAATGTCCGCACCGAGGCGTACGCGACGACACGCCCCGGATTCTGTAAAACATTACCAGCGAGGGGCTAGATCGGTTAGGTTAGGTTATATTACGTTATAGACGTATATAATGTTCCCACCGAGAAGTGGGGCCGACCCGCCAGGAATGTTGTGAAATACTACATTCGAGATGTTAGGTAGCCTTAGGTTAGGTTATATAATGTTATAGACGTATATAATGTCCGCACCGAGACGTACGGTACGACACGACCGGGATTTTGTAAAACATTACCAGCGAGGGTCTAGATGGGTTAGGTTAGGTTATATTACGATATAGACGTATATAATGTGCCCACCGAGAAGTTGGGGCCGACCCGCCAGGAATGTTGGAAAATACTACATCCGAGATGTTAAGTTGCCTTAGGTTAGGATATATAACGTTATAGAGGTATATAATGTCCGCACCGAGACGTACTGGACGACACGACCGGGATTTTGTGAAATATTACCAGCGAGGGCCTAGATGGGTTAGGTTAGGTTATATTACGATATAGACGTATATAATGTGCCCACCGAAAAGTTGGGGCCGTCCCGCAAGAAATGTTGGATAATACTACATCCGAGATGTTAAGTTGCCTTAGGTTAGGATATATAACGTTATAGACGTATATAATGTCCGCACCGAGACGTACGCGACGACACGACCGGGATTCTGTAAAACATTACCAGCGAGGGTCTAGATCGGTTAGGTTAGGTTATATTACGTTATAGACGTATATAATGTTCCCACCGAGAAGTGGGGCCGACCCGCCAGGAATGTTGGAAAATACTACATCCGAGATGTTAAGTTGCCTTAGGTTAGGATAGATAACGTTATAGACGTATATAATGTCCCCACCGAGAAGTACGGGCCGACATGACCGCGATTTTGTAAAACATTACCAGCGAGGGTCTAGATGGGTTAGGTTTGGTTATATTACGATATATACGTATATAATGTGCCCACCGAGAAGTTGGGGCCGACCCGCCAGGAATGTTGGAAAATACTACATCCCAGATGTTAAGTTGCCTTAGGTTAGGATACATAAAGTTATAGACGTATATAATGTTCCCACCGAGAAGTGGGGCCGACCCGCCAGGAATGTTGTGAAATACTACATCCGAGATGTTAGGTTCCCTTAGGTTAGTATATATAACGTTATAGACGTATACAATGTCCCCACCGAGAAGTACGGGCCGGCACGACCGGGATTTTGTAAAACATTACCGGCGAGGGTCTAGATGGTTTAGGTTTGGTTATATTACGATATAGACGTATATAATGTGCCCACCGAGAAGTTGGGGCCGACCCGCCAGGAATGTTGGACAATACTACATCCCAGATGTTAAGTTGCCTTAGGTTAGGATACATAAAGTTATAGACGTATATAATGTCCGCACCGAGACATACGGGACGACACGACCGAGATTCTGTAAAACATTACCAGCGAGGGGCTAGATGGGTTAGGTTAGGTTATATTACGTTATAGACGTATATAATGTTCCCACCGAAAAGTGGGGCGGACCCGCCAGGAATGTTGGAAAGTACTACATCCGAGATGTTAAGTTGCCTTAGGTTAGGATATATAACGTTATAGACGTATATAATGTCCGCACCGAGACGTACGGGACGACACGACCGGGATTTTGTGAAATATTACCAGCGAGGGTCTAGATGGGTTAGGTTAGGTTATATTACGTTATAGACGTATATAATGTTCCCACCGAGAAGTGGAGCCGACCCGCCAGGAATGTTGGAAAATACTACATCCGAGATGTTAAGTTGCCTTAGGTTAGGATATATAACGTTATAGACGTATATAATGTCCGCACCGAGACGTACGGGACGACACGACCGGGATTTTGTGAAACATTACCAGCGAGGGTCTAGATGGGTTACGATAGGTTATATTACGATATAGACGTATATAATGTGCCCACCGAGAAGTAGGGGCCGACCCGCCAGGAATGTTGGAAAATACTACATCCAAGATGTTATGTTCCCGTAGGTTAGGGTATATAACGTTATCGACGTATATAATGTCCACACCGAGAAGTACGGGTCGACACGCCCGGGATTTTGTAAAACATTACCAGCGAGGGGCTAGATGGGTTAGGTTAGGTTATATTACGTTATAGACGTATATAATGTTCCCACCGAGAAGTGGAGCCGACCCGGCAGGAATGCTGTGAAATACTACATCCGAGATGTTAGGTTCCCTTAGGTTAGTATATATAACGTTATAGACGTATATAATGTCCCCACCGAGAAGTACGGGCCGACATGACCGCGATTTTGTAAAACATTACCAGCGAGGGTCTAGATGGGTTAGGTTTGGTTATATTACGATATAGACGTATATAATGTGCCCACCGAGAAGTTGGGGCCGACCCGCCAGGAATGTTGGAAAATACTACATCCCAGATGTTAAGTTGCCTTACGTTAGGATACATAAAGTTATAGACGTATATAATGTCCGCACCGAGACATACGGGACGACACGACCGAGATTCTGTAAAACATTACCAGCGAGGGGCTAGATGGGTTAGGTTAGGTTATATTAGGTTATAGACGTATATAATGTTCCCACCGAGAAGTGGGGCCGACCCGCCAGGAATGTTGTGAAATACTACATCCGAGATGTTAGGTTCCCTTAGGTTAGTATATATAACGTTATAGACGTATACAATGTCCCCACCGAGAAGTACGGGCCGGCACGACCGGGATTTTGTAAAACATTACCGGCGAGGGTCTAGATGGTTTAGGTTTGGTTATATTACGATATAGACGTATATAATGTGCCCACCGAGAAGTTGGGGCCGACCCGCCAGGAATGTTGGACAATACTACATCCCAGATGTTAAGTTGCCTTAGGTTAGGATACATAAAGTTATAGACGTATATAATGTCCGCACCGAGACATACGGGACGACACGACCGAGATTCTGTAAAACATTACCAGCGAGGGGCTAGATGGGTTAGGTTAGGTTATATTACGTTATAGACGTATATAATGTTCCCACCGAAAAGTGGGGCGGACCCGCCAGGAATGTTGGAAAATACTACATCCGAGATGTTAAGTTGCCTTAGGTTAGGATATATAACGTTATAGACGTATATAATGTCCGCACCGAGACGTACGGGACGACACGACCGGGATTTTGTGAAATATTACCAGCGTGGGTCTAGATGGGTTAGGTTAGGTTATATTACGATATAGACGTATATAATGTGCCCACCGAGAAGCAGGGGCAGACCCGCCAGGAATGTTGGAAAATACAACATCCGAGATGTTAGGTTCCCTTAGGTTAGTATATATAATGTTATAGTCGTATATAATGTCCCCACCGAGAAGTACGGGCCGACACGTCGGGGATTTTGTGAAATATTACCAGCGAGGGTCTAGATGGGTTAGGTTAGGTTGTATTACGATATAGACGTATATAATGTGCCCACCGAAAAGTTGGGGCCGTCCCGCCAGAAATGTTGGAAAATACTACATGCGAGATGTTAAGTTGCCTTAGGTTAGGGTATATAACGTTATAGACGTATATAATGTCCGCACCGAGACATACGGGACGACACGACCGGGATTTTGTGAAGTATTACCAGCGAGGGTCTAAATGGGTTAGGTTAGGTTATATTACGACATAGACGTATATAATGTTCCCACCGAGAATTCGCGCCGACCCGCCAGGAATGTTGTGAAATACTACATCCGAGATATTAAGTTGCCTTAGGTTAGGATATATAAAGTTATAGACGTATATAATGTCCGCACCGAGGCGTACGCGACGACACGCCCCGGATTCTGTAAAACATTACCAGCGAGGGGCTAGATCGGTTAGGTTAGGTTATATTACGTTATAGACGTATATAATGTTCCCACCGAGAAGTGGGGCCGACCCGCCAGGAATGTTGTGAAATACTACATTCGAGATGTTAGGTAGCCTTAGGTTAGGTTATATAACGTTATAGACGTATATAATGTCCGCACCGAGACGTACGGTACGACACGACCGGGATTTTGTAAAACATTACCAGCGAGGGTCTAGATGGGTTAGGTTAGGTTATATTACGATATAGACGTATATAATGTGCCCACCGAAAAGTTGGGGCCGTCCCGCCAGAAATGTTGGAAAATACTACATGCGAGATGTTAAGTTGCCTTAGGTTAGGGTATATAACGTTATAGACGTATATAATGTCCGCACCGAGACATACGGGACGACACGACCGGGATTTTGTGAAGTATTACCAGCGAGGGTCTAAATGGGTTAGGTTAGGTTATATTACGACATAGACGTATATAATGTTCCCACCGAGAATTCGCGCCGACCCGCCAGGAATGTTGTGAAATACTACATCCGAGATGTTAAGTTGCCTTAGGTTAGGATATATAAAGTTATAGACGTATATAATGTCCGCACCGAGGCGTACGCGACGACACGCCCCGGATTCTGTAAAACATTACCAGCGAGGGGCTAGATCGGTTAGGTTAGGTTATATTACGTTATAGACGTATATAATGTTCCCACCGAGAAGTGGGGCCGACCCGCCAGGAATGTTGTGAAATACTACATTCGAGATGTTAGGTAGCCTTAGGTTAGGTTATATAACGTTATAGACGTATATAATGTCCGCACCGAGACGTACGGTACGACACGACCGGGATTTTGTAAAACATTACCAGCGAGGGTCTAGATGGGTTAGGTTAGGTTATATTACGATATAGACGTATATAATGTGCCCACCGAGAAGTTGGGGCCGACCCGCCAGGAATGTTGGAAAATACTACATCCGAGATGTTAAGTTGCCTTAGGTTAGGATATATAACGTTATAGAGGTATATAATGTCCGCACCGAGACGTACTGGACGACACGACCGGGATTTTGTGAAATATTACCAGCGAGGGCCTAGATGGGTTAGGTTAGGTTATATTACGATATAGACGTATATAATGTGCCCACCGAAAAGTTGGGGCCGTCCCGCAAGAAATGTTGGATAATACTACATCCGAGATGTTAAGTTGCCTTAGGTTAGGATATATAACGTTATAGACGTATATAATGTCCGCACCGAGACGTACGCGACGACACGACCGGGATTCTGTAAAACATTACCAGCGAGGGGCTAGATCGGTTAGGTTAGGTTATATTACGTTATAGACGTATATAATGTTCCCACCGAGAAGTGGGGCCGACCCGCCAGGAATGTTGTGAAATACTACATTCGAGATGTTAGGTAGCCTTAGGTTAGGTTATATAACGTTATAGACGTATATAATGTCCGCACCGAGACGAACGGTACGACACCACCGGGATTTTGTAAAACATTACCAGCGAGGGTCTAGATGGGTTAGGTTAGGTTATATTACGATATAGACGTATATAATGTGCCCACCGAGAAGTTGGGGCCGACCCGCCAGGAATGTTGGAAAATACTACATCCGAGATGTTAAGTTGCCTTAGGTTAGGATATATAACGTTATAGACGTATATAATGTCCGCACCGAGACGTACGGGACGACACGACCGGGATATTGTGAAATATTACCAGCGTGGGTCTAGATGGGTTAGGTTAGGTTATATTACGATATAGACGTATATAATGTGCCCACCGAGAAGCAGGGGCAGACCCGCCAGGAATGTTGGAAAATACAACATCCGAGATGTTAGGTTCCCTTAGGTTAGTATATATAATGTTATAGTCGTATATAATGTCCCCACCGAGAAGTACGGGCCGACACGTCGGGGATTTTGTGAAATATTACCAGCGAGGGTCTAGATGGGTTAGGTTAGGTTGTATTACGATATAGACGTATATAATGTGCCCACCGAAAAGTTGGGGCCGTCCCGCCAGAAATGTTGGAAAATACTACATGCGAGATGTTAAGTTGCCTTAGGTTAGGGTATATAACGTTATAGACGTATATAATGTCCGCACCGAGACATACGGGACGACACGACCGGGATTTTGTGAAGTATTACCAGCGAGGGTCTAAATGGGTTAGGTTAGGTTATATTACGACATAGACGTATATAATGTTCCCACCGAGAATTCGCGCCGACCCGCCAGGAATGTTGTGAAATACTACATCCGAGATGTTAAGTTGCCTTAGGTTACGATATATAAAGTTATAGACGTATATAATGTCCGCACCGAGGCGTACGCGACGACACGCCCCGGATTCTGTAAAACATTACCAGCGAGGGGCTAGATCGGTTAGGTTAGGTTATATTACGTTATAGACGTATATAATGTTCCCACCGAGAAGTGGGGCCGACCCGCCAGGAATGTTGTGAAATACTACATTCGAGATGTTAGGTAGCCTTAGGTTAGGTTATATAATGTTATAGACGTATATAATGTCCGCACCGAGACGTACGGTACGACACGACCGGGATTTTGTAAAACATTACCAGCGAGGGTCTAGATGGGTTAGGTTAGGTTATATTACGATATAGACGTATATAATGTGCCCACCGAGAAGTTGGGGCCGACCCGCCAGGAATGTTGGAAAATACTACATCCGAGATGTTAAGTTGCCTTAGGTTAGGATATATAACGTTATAGAGGTATATAATGTCCGCACCGAGACGTACTGGACGACACGACCGGGATTTTGTGAAATATTACCAGCGAGGGCCTAGATGGGTTAGGTTAGGTTATATTACGATATAGACGTATATAATGTGCCCACCGAAAAGTTGGGGCCGTCCCGCAAGAAATGTTGGATAATACTACATCCGAGATGTTAAGTTGCCTTAGGTTAGGATATATAACGTTATAGACGTATATAATGTCCGCACCGAGACGTACGCGACGACACGACCGGGATTCTGTAAAACATTACCAGCGAGGGTCTAGATCGGTTAGGTTAGGTTATATTACGTTATAGACGTATATAATGTTCCCACCGAGAAGTGGGGCCGACCCGCCAGGAATGTTGGAAAATACTACATCCGAGATGTTAAGTTGCCTTAGGTTAGGATAGATAACGTTATAGACGTATATAATGTCCCCACCGAGAAGTACGGGCCGACATGACCGCGATTTTGTAAAACATTACCAGCGAGGGTCTAGATGGGTTAGGTTTGGTTATATTACGATATATACGTATATAATGTGCCCACCGAGAAGTTGGGGCCGACCCGCCAGGAATGTTGGAAAATACTACATCCCAGATGTTAAGTTGCCTTAGGTTAGGATACATAAAGTTATAGACGTATATAATGTTCCCACCGAGAAGTGGGGCCGACCCGCCAGGAATGTTGTGAAATACTACATCCGAGATGTTAGGTTCCCTTAGGTTAGTATATATAACGTTATAGACGTATACAATGTCCCCACCGAGAAGTACGGGCCGGCACGACCGGGATTTTGTAAAACATTACCGGCGAGGGTCTAGATGGTTTAGGTTTGGTTATATTACGATATAGACGTATATAATGTGCCCACCGAGAAGTTGGGGCCGACCCGCCAGGAATGTTGGACAATACTACATCCCAGATGTTAAGTTGCCTTAGGTTAGGATACATAAAGTTATAGACGTATATAATGTCCGCACCGAGACATACGGGACGACACGACCGAGATTCTGTAAAACATTACCAGCGAGGGGCTAGATGGGTTAGGTTAGGTTATATTACGTTATAGACGTATATAATGTTCCCACCGAAAAGTGGGGCGGACCCGCCAGGAATGTTGGAAAGTACTACATCCGAGATGTTAAGTTGCCTTAGGTTAGGATATATAACGTTATAGACGTATATAATGTCCGCACCGAGACGTACGGGACGACACGACCGGGATTTTGTGAAATATTACCAGCGAGGGTCTAGATGGGTTAGGTTAGGTTATATTACGTTATAGACGTATATAATGTTCCCACCGAGAAGTGGAGCCGACCCGCCAGGAATGTTGGAAAATACTACATCCGAGATGTTAAGTTGCCTTAGGTTAGGATATATAACGTTATAGACGTATATAATGTCCGCACCGAGACGTACGGGACGACACGACCGGGATTTTGTGAAACATTACCAGCGAGGGTCTAGATGGGTTACGATAGGTTATATTACGATATAGACGTATATAATGTGCCCACCGAGAAGTAGGGGCCGACCCGCCAGGAATGTTGGAAAATACTACATCCAAGATGTTATGTTCCCGTAGGTTAGGGTATATAACGTTATCGACGTATATAATGTCCACACCGAGAAGTACGGGTCGACACGCCCGGGATTTTGTAAAACATTACCAGCGAGGGGCTAGATGGGTTAGGTTAGGTTATATTACGTTATAGACGTATATAATGTTCCCACCGAGAAGTGGAGCCGACCCGGCAGGAATGCTGTGAAATACTACATCCGAGATGTTAGGTTCCCTTAGGTTAGTATATATAACGTTATAGACGTATATAATGTCCCCACCGAGAAGTACGGGCCGACATGACCGCGATTTTGTAAAACATTACCAGCGAGGGTCTAGATGGGTTAGGTTTGGTTATATTACGATATAGACGTATATAATGTGCCCACCGAGAAGTTGGGGCCGACCCGCCAGGAATGTTGGAAAATACTACATCCCAGATGTTAAGTTGCCTTACGTTAGGATACATAAAGTTATAGACGTATATAATGTCCGCACCGAGACATACGGGACGACACGACCGAGATTCTGTAAAACATTACCAGCGAGGGGCTAGATGGGTTAGGTTAGGTTATATTAGGTTATAGACGTATATAATGTTCCCACCGAGAAGTGGGGCCGACCCGCCAGGAATGTTGTGAAATACTACATCCGAGATGTTAGGTTCCCTTAGGTTAGTATATATAACGTTATAGACGTATACAATGTCCCCACCGAGAAGTACGGGCCGGCACGACCGGGATTTTGTAAAACATTACCGGCGAGGGTCTAGATGGTTTAGGTTTGGTTATATTACGATATAGACGTATATAATGTGCCCACCGAGAAGTTGGGGCCGACCCGCCAGGAATGTTGGACAATACTACATCCCAGATGTTAAGTTGCCTTAGGTTAGGATACATAAAGTTATAGACGTATATAATGTCCGCACCGAGACATACGGGACGACACGACCGAGATTCTGTAAAACATTACCAGCGAGGGGCTAGATGGGTTAGGTTAGGTTATATTACGTTATAGACGTATATAATGTTCCCACCGAAAAGTGGGGCGGACCCGCCAGGAATGTTGGAAAATACTACATCCGAGATGTTAAGTTGCCTTAGGTTAGGATATATAACGTTATAGACGTATATAATGTCCGCACCGAGACGTACGGGACGACACGACCGGGATTTTGTGAAATATTACCAGCGTGGGTCTAGATGGGTTAGGTTAGGTTATATTACGATATAGACGTATATAATGTGCCCACCGAGAAGCAGGGGCAGACCCGCCAGGAATGTTGGAAAATACAACATCCGAGATGTTAGGTTCCCTTAGGTTAGTATATATAATGTTATAGTCGTATATAATGTCCCCACCGAGAAGTACGGGCCGACACGTCGGGGATTTTGTGAAATATTACCAGCGAGGGTCTAGATGGGTTAGGTTAGGTTGTATTACGATATAGACGTATATAATGTGCCCACCGAAAAGTTGGGGCCGTCCCGCCAGAAATGTTGGAAAATACTACATGCGAGATGTTAAGTTGCCTTAGGTTAGGGTATATAACGTTATAGACGTATATAATGTCCGCACCGAGACATACGGGACGACACGACCGGGATTTTGTGAAGTATTACCAGCGAGGGTCTAAATGGGTTAGGTTAGGTTATATTACGACATAGACGTATATAATGTTCCCACCGAGAATTCGCGCCGACCCGCCAGGAATGTTGTGAAATACTACATCCGAGATATTAAGTTGCCTTAGGTTAGGATATATAAAGTTATAGACGTATATAATGTCCGCACCGAGGCGTACGCGACGACACGCCCCGGATTCTGTAAAACATTACCAGCGAGGGGCTAGATCGGTTAGGTTAGGTTATATTACGTTATAGACGTATATAATGTTCCCACCGAGAAGTGGGGCCGACCCGCCAGGAATGTTGTGAAATACTACATTCGAGATGTTAGGTAGCCTTAGGTTAGGTTATATAACGTTATAGACGTATATAATGTCCGCACCGAGACGTACGGTACGACACGACCGGGATTTTGTAAAACATTACCAGCGAGGGTCTAGATGGGTTAGGTTAGGTTATATTACGATATAGACGTATATAATGTGCCCACCGAAAAGTTGGGGCCGTCCCGCCAGAAATGTTGGAAAATACTACATGCGAGATGTTAAGTTGCCTTAGGTTAGGGTATATAACGTTATAGACGTATATAATGTCCGCACCGAGACATACGGGACGACACGACCGGGATTTTGTGAAGTATTACCAGCGAGGGTCTAAATGGGTTAGGTTAGGTTATATTACGACATAGACGTATATAATGTTCCCACCGAGAATTCGCGCCGACCCGCCAGGAATGTTGTGAAATACTACATCCGAGATGTTAAGTTGCCTTAGGTTAGGATATATAAAGTTATAGACGTATATAATGTCCGCACCGAGGCGTACGCGACGACACGCCCCGGATTCTGTAAAACATTACCAGCGAGGGGCTAGATCGGTTAGGTTAGGTTATATTACGTTATAGACGTATATAATGTTCCCACCGAGAAGTGGGGCCGACCCGCCAGGAATGTTGTGAAATACTACATTCGAGATGTTAGGTAGCCTTAGGTTAGGTTATATAACGTTATAGACGTATATAATGTCCGCACCGAGACGTACGGTACGACACGACCGGGATTTTGTAAAACATTACCAGCGAGGGTCTAGATGGGTTAGGTTAGGTTATATTACGATATAGACGTATATAATGTGCCCACCGAGAAGTTGGGGCCGACCCGCCAGGAATGTTGGAAAATACTACATCCGAGATGTTAAGTTGCCTTAGGTTAGGATATATAACGTTATAGAGGTATATAATGTCCGCACCGAGACGTACTGGACGACACGACCGGGATTTTGTGAAATATTACCAGCGAGGGCCTAGATGGGTTAGGTTAGGTTATATTACGATATAGACGTATATAATGTGCCCACCGAAAAGTTGGGGCCGTCCCGCAAGAAATGTTGGATAATACTACATCCGAGATGTTAAGTTGCCTTAGGTTAGGATATATAACGTTATAGACGTATATAATGTCCGCACCGAGACGTACGCGACGACACGACCGGGATTCTGTAAAACATTACCAGCGAGGGGCTAGATCGGTTAGGTTAGGTTATATTACGTTATAGACGTATATAATGTTCCCACCGAGAAGTGGGGCCGACCCGCCAGGAATGTTGTGAAATACTACATTCGAGATGTTAGGTAGCCTTAGGTTAGGTTATATAACGTTATAGACGTATATAATTTCCGCACCGAGACGAACGGTACGACACCACCGGGATTTTGTAAAACATTACCAGCGAGGGTCTAGATGGGTTAGGTTAGGTTATATTACGATATAGACGTATATAATGTGCCCACCGAGAAGTTGGGGCCGACCCGCCAGGAATGTTGGAAAATACTACATCCGAGATGTTAAGTTGCCTTAGGTTAGGATATATAACGTTATAGACGTATATAATGTCCGCACCAAGACGTACGGGACGACACGACCGGGATTCTGTAAAACATTACCAGCGAGGGGCTAGATCGGTTAGGTTAGGTTATATTACGTTATAGACGTATATAATGTTCCCACCGAGAAGTGGGGCCGACCCGCCAGGAATGTTGGAAAATACTACATCCGAGATGTTAAGTTGCCTTAGGTTAGGATATATAACGTTATAGACGTATATAATGTCCGCACCGAGACGTACGCGACGACACGACCGGGATTCTGTAAAACATTACCAGCGAGGCGATAGATCGGTTAGGTTAGGGTATATTACGTTATAGACGTATATAATGTTCCCACCGAGATGTGGGGCCGACCCGCCAGGAATGTTGTGAAATACTACATTCGAGATGTTAGGTAGCCTTAGGTTAGGTTATATAACGTTGTAGACGTATATAATGTCCGCACCGAGACGTACGGTACGACACGACCGGGATTTTGTAAAACATTACCAGCGAGGGTCTAGATGGGTTAGGTTAGGTCATATTACGATATAGACGTATATAATGTGCCCACCGAGAAGTTGGGGCCGACCCGCCAGGAATGTTAGAAAATACTACATCCGAGATGTTAAGTTGCCTTAGGTTAGGATATATAACGTTATAGAGGTATATAATGTCCGCACCGAGACGTACTGGACGACACGACCGGGATTTTGTGAAATATTACCGGCGAGGGCCTAGATGGGTTAGGTTAGGTTATATTACTATATAGACGTATATAATGTGCCCACCGAAAAGTTGGGGCCGTCCCGCAAGAAATGTTGGATAATACTACATCCGAGATGTTAAGTTGCCTTAGGTTAGGATAGATAACGTTATAGACGTATATAATGTCCGCACCGAGACGTACGGGACGACACGACCGGAATTCTGTAAAACATTACCAGCGAGGGGCTAGATGGGTTAGGTTAGGTTATATTACGTTATAGACGTATATAATGTTCCCACCGAGAAGTGGAGCCGACCCGGCAGGAATGCTGTGAAATACTACATCCGAGATGTTAGGTTCCCTTAGGTTAGTATATATAACGTTATAGACGTATATAATGTCCCCACCGAGAAGTACGGGCCGACATGACCGCGATTTTGTAAAACATTACCAGCGAGGGTCTAGATGGGTTAGGTTTGGTTATATTACGATATAGACGTATATAATGTGCCCACCGAGAAGTTGGGGCCGACCCGCCAGGAATGTTGGAAAATACTACATCCCAGATGTTAAGTTGCCTTAGGTTAGGATACATAAAGTTATAGACGTATATAATGTCCGCACCGAGACATACGGGACGACACGACCGAGATTCTGTAAAACATTACCAGCGAGGGGCTAGATGGGTTAGGTTAGGTTATATTACGTTATAGACGTATATAATGTTCCCACCGAGAAGTGGGGCCGACCCGCCAGGAATGTTGGAAAATACTACATCCGAGATGTTAAGTTGCCTTAGGTTAGGATATATAACGTTATAGACGTATATAATGTCCGCACCGAGACGTACGGGACGACACGACCGGGATTTTGTGAAATATTACCAGCGAGGGTCTAGATGGGTTAGGTTAGGTTATATTACGATATAGACGTATATAATGTGCCCACCGAGAAGTAGGGGCCGACCCGCCAGGAATGTTGGAAAATACAACATCCGAGATGTTAAGTTGCCTTAGGTTAGGATACATAAAGTTATAGACGTATATAATGTCCGCACCGAGACATACGGGACGACACGACCGAGATTCTGTAAAACATTACCAGCGAGGGGCTAGATGGGTTAGGTTAGGTTATATTACGTTATAGACGTATATAATGTTCCCACCGAAAAGTGGGGCGGACCCGCCAGGAATGTTGTGAAATACTACATTCGAGATGTTAGGTTGCCTTAGGTTAGGGTATATAACGTTACAGATGCATGCAATGTCCCTACCGAGACGTCCGGGACGACACGACCGGGATTTTGTAAAACATTACCAGCGAGGGTCTAGATGGGTTAGGTTAGGTCATATTACGATATAGACGTATATAATGTGCCCACCGAGAAGTTGGGGCCGACCCGCCAGGAATGTTGGAAAATACTACATCCGAGATGTTAAGTTGCCTTAGGTTAGGATATATAACGTTATAGAGGTATATAATGTCCGCACCGAGACGTACTGGACGACACGACCGGGATTTTGTGAAATATTACCAGCGAGGGCCTAGATGGGTTAGGTTAGGTTATATTACGATATAGACGTATATAATGTGCCCACCGAAAAGTTGGGGCCGTCCCGCAAGAAATGTTGGATAATACTACATCCGAGATGTTAAGTTGCCTTAGGTTAGGATATATAACGTTATAGACGTATATAATGTCCGCACCGAGACGTACGGGACGACACGACCGGGATTTTGTGAAATATTACCAGCGAGGGTTTAGATGGGTTAGGTTAGGTTATATTACGATATAGACGTATATAATGTGCCCACCGAGAAGTAGGGGCAGACCCGCCAGGAATGTTGGAAAATACTACATCCGAGATATTAAGTTGCCTTAGGTTAGGATATATAACGTTATAGACGTATATAATGTCCGCACCGAGACGTACGGGACGACACGACCGGGATTTTGTGAAATATTACCAGCGAGGGTCTAGATGGGTTAGGTTAGGTTATATTACGATATAGACGTATATAATGTGCCCACCGAGAAGTGGGGCGGACCCGCCAGGAATGTTGTGAAATACTACATCCGAGATGTTAGGTTCCCTTAGGTTAGTATATATAACGTTATAGACGTATATAATGTCCCCACCGAGAAGTACGGGCCGACACGACCGGGATTTTGTAAAACATTACCAGCGAGGGTCTAGATGGTTTAGGTTTGGTTATATTACGATATAGACGTATATAATGTGCCCACTGAGAAGTTGGGGCCGACCCGCCAGGAATGTTGGACAATACTACATCCCAGATGTTAAGTTGCCTTAGGTTAGGATACATAAAGTTATAGACGTATATAATGTCCCCACCGAGAAGTACGGGCCGGCACGACCGGGATTTTGTAAAACATTACCGGCGAGGGTCTAGATGGTTTAGGTTTGGTTATATTACGATATAGACGTATATAATGTGCCCACCGAGAAGTTGGGGCCGACCCGCCAGGAATGTTGGACAATACAACATCCGAGATGTTAGGTTCCCTTAGGCTAGTATATATAACGTTATAGACGTATATAATGTCCGCACCGAGACGTACGCGACGACACGACCGGGATTCTGTAAAACATTACCAGCGAGGGGCAGAGATCGGTTAGGTTAGGTTATATTACGTTATAGACGTATATAATGTTCCCACCGAGAAGTGGGGCCGACCCGCCAGGAATGTTGTGAAATACTACATCCGAGATGTTAGGTTCCCTTAGGTTAGTATATATAACGTTATAGACGTATATAATGTCCCCACCGAGAAGTACGGGCCGACACGACCGGGATTTTGTAAAACATTACCAGCGAGGGTCTAGATGGTTTAGGTTTGGTTATATTACGATATAGACGTATATAATGTGCCCACTGAGAAGTTGGGGCCGACCCGCCAGGAATGTTGGACAATACTACATCCCAGATGTTAAGTTGCCTTAGGTTAGGATACATAAAGTTATAGACGTATATAATGTCCGCACCGAGACATACGGGACGACACGACCGAGATTCTGTAAAACATTACCAGCGAGGGGCTAGATGGGTTAGGTTAGGTTATATTACGTTATAGACGTATATAATGTTCCCACCGAAAAGTGGGGCGGACCCGCCAGGAATGTTGTGAAATACTACATTCGAGATGTTAGGTTGCCTTAGGTTAGGGTATATAACGTTACAGATGCATGCAATGTCCCTACCGAGACGTCCGGGACGACACGGCCGGGTTTCTGTAAAAACTATCACCGAGGAGCAAAATGGGTTAGGTTAGGTTATATTACGTTATAGACGTATATAATGTTCCCACCGAGAAGTGGGGCGGACCCGCCAGGAATGTTGTGAAATACTACATTCGAGATGTTAGGTAGCCTTAGGTTAGGTTATATAACGTTATAGACGTATATAATGTCCCCACCGAGAAGTACGGGCCGACACGACCGGGATTTTGTAAAACATTACCAGCGAGGGTCTAGATGGGTTAGGTTAGGTTATATTACGATATAGACGTATATAATGTGCCCACCGAAAAGTTGGGGCCGTCCCGCCAGAAATGCTGGAAAATACTACATGCGAGATGTTAAGTTGCCTTAGGTTAGGATAGATAACGTTATAGACGTATATAATGTCCGCACCGAGACGTACAGGACGACACGACCGGAATTCTGTAAAACATTACCAGCGAGGGGCTAGATGGGTTAGGTTAGGTTATATTACGTTATAGAAGTATATAATGTTCCCACCGAGAAGTGGAGCCGACCCGCCAGGAATGTTGTGAAATACTACATCCGAGATGTTAAGTTGCCTTAGGTTAGCTTATATAACGTTATAGACGTATATAATGTCCGCACCGAGACGTACGGTACGACACGCCCGGGGTTTTGTAAAACATTACCAGCGAGGGTCTAGATGGGCTAGGTTAGGTTATATTACGATATAGACGTATATAATGTGCCCACCGAGAAGTTGGTGCCGACCCGCCAGGAATGTTGGAAAATACTACATCCGAGATGTTGAGTTGCCTTAGGTTAGGTTATATGACGTTATAGACGTATATAATGTCCCCACCGACACGTACGGGCCGACATGACCGGGATTTTGTAAAACATTACCAGCGAGCGTCTAGATGGGTTAGGTTTGGTTATATTACGATATAGACGTATATAATGTGCCCACCGAGAAGTTGGGGCCGACCCGCCAGGAATGTTGTGAAATACTACATCCGAGATGTTAGGTTCCCTTAGGTTAGTATATATAACGTTATAGACGTATATAATGTCCCCACCGAGAAGTACGGGCCGACACGACCGGAATTTTGTAAAACATTACCAGCGAGGGTCTAGATGGTTTAGGTTTGGTTATATTACGATATAGACGTATATAATGTGCCCACCGAGAAGTTGGGGCCGACCCGCCAGGAATGTTGGAAAATACTACATCCCAGATGTTAAGTTGCCTTAGGTTAGGATAGATAACGTTATAGACGTATATAATGTCCGCACCGAGACGTACGGGACGACACGACCGGAATTCTGTAAAACATTACCAGCGAGGGGCTAGATGGGTTAGGTTAGGTTATATTACGTTATAGACGTATATAATGTTCCCACCGAGAAGTGGAGCCGACCCGCCAGGAATGTTGTGAAATACTACATCCGAGATGTTAAGTTGCCTTAGGTTAGGATATATAACGTTATAGACGTATATAATGTCCGCACCGAGACGTACGGTACGACACGACCGGGATTTTGTAAAACATTACCAGCGAGGGGCTAGATCGGTTAGGTTAGGTTATATTACGTTATAGAGGTATATAATGTTCCCACCGAGAAGTGGGGCCGACCCGCCAGGAATGTTGTGAAATACTACATTCGAGATGTTAGGTAGCCTTAGGTTAGGTTATGTAACGTTATAGACGTATATAATGTCCGCACCGAGACCTACGGTACGACACTACCGGGATTTTGTAAAACATTACCAGCGATGGTCTAGATGGGTTAGGTTAGGTTATATTACGATATAGACGTATATAATGTGCCCACCGAGAAGGTGGGGCCGACCCGCCAGGAATGTTGGAAAATACTACATCCGAGATGTTAAGTTGCCTTAGGTTAGGATATATAACGTTATAGACGTATATAATGTCCGCACCGAGACGTACGGGACAACACGACCGGGATTTTGTGAAATATTACCAGCGAGGGTCTAGATGGGTTAGGTTAGGTTATATTACGTTATAGACGTATATAATGTTCCCACCGAGAAGTGGGGCCGACCCGCCAGGAATGTTGGAAAATACTACATCCGAGATGTTAAGTTGCCTTAGGTTAGGATATATAACGTTATAGAGGTATATAATGTCCGCACCGAGACGTACGGGACGACACGACCTGGATTTTGTGAAATATTACCAGTGAGGGTCTAGATGGGTTAGGTTAGGTTATATTACGATATAGACGTATATAATGTGCCCACCGAAAAGTTGGGGCCGTCCCGCCAGAAATGTTGGAAAATACTACACCCGAGATGTTAAGTTGCCTTAGGTTAGGATAGATAACGTTATTGACGTATATAATGTCCGCACCGAGACGTACGGGACGACACGACCGGAATTCTGTAAAACATTACCAGCGAGGGGCTAGATGGGTTAGGTTAGGTTATATTACGTTATAGACGTATATAATGTTCCCACCGAGAAGTGGAGCCGACCCGGCAGGAATGTTGTGAAATACTACATCCGAGATGTTAAGTTGCCTTAGGTTAGGATATATAACGTTATAGACGTATATAATGTCCGCGCCGAGACGTACGCGACGACACGACCGGGATTCTGTAAAACATTACCAGCGAGGGGCTAGATCGGTTAGGTTAGGTTATATTACGTTATAGACGTATATAATGTCCCCACCGAGAAGTACGGGCCGACATGACCGGGATTTTGTAAAACATTACCAGCGAGGGTCTAGATGGTTTAGGTTTGGTTATATTACGATATAGACGTATATAATGTGCCCACTGAGAAGTTGGGGCCGACCCGCCAGGAATGTTGGACAATACTACATCCCAGATGTTAAGTTGCCTTAGGTTAGGATACATAAAGTTATAGACGTATATAATGTCCGCACCGAGACATACGGGACGACACGACCGAGATTCTGTAAAACATTACCAGCGAGGGGCTAGATGGGTTAGGTTAGGTTATATTACGTTATAGACGTATATAATGTTCCCACCGAAAAGTGGGGCGGACCCGCCAGGAATGTTGTGAAATACTACATTCGAGATGTTAGGTTGCCTTAGGTTAGGGTATATAACGTTACAGATGCATGCAATGTCCCTACCGAGACGTCCGGGACGACACGGCCGCGTTTCTGTAAAAACTATCACCGAGGAGCAAAATGGGTTAGGTTAGGTTATATTACGTTATAGACGTATATAATGTTCCCACCGAGAAGTGGGGCGGACCCGCCAGGAATGTTGTGAAATACTACATTCGAGATGTTAGGTAGCCTTAGGTTAGGTTATATAACGTTATAGACGTATATAATGTCCCCACCGAGAAGTACGGGCCGACACGACCGGGATTTTGTAAAACATTACCAGCGAGGGTCTAGATGGGTTAGGTTAGGTTATATTACGATATAGACGTATATAATGTGCCCACCGAAAAGTTGGGGCCGTCCCGCCAGAAATGCTGGAAAATACTACATGCGAGATGTTAAGTTGCCTTAGGTTAGGATAGATAACGTTATAGACGTATATAATGTCCGCACCGAGACGTACAGGACGACACGACCGGAATTCTGTAAAACATTACCAGCGAGGGGCTAGATGGGTTAGGTTAGGTTATATTACGTTATAGAAGTATATAATGTTCCCACCGAGAAGTGGAGCCGACCCGCCAGGAATGTTGTGAAATACTACATCCGAGATGTTAAGTTGCCTTAGGTTAGCTTATATAACGTTATAGACGTATATAATGTCCGCACCGAGACGTACGGTACGACACGCCCGGGGTTTTGTAAAACATTACCAGCGAGGGTCTAGATGGGCTAGGTTAGGTTATATTACGATATAGACGTATATAATGTGCCCACCGAGAAGTTGGTGCCGACCCGCCAGGAATGTTGGAAAATACTACATCCCAGATGTTAAGTTGCCTTAGGTTAGGATAGATAACGTTATAGACGTATATAATGTCCGCACCGAGACGTACGGGACGACACGACCGGAATTCTGTAAAACATTACCAGCGAGGGGCTAGATGGGTTAGGTTAGGTTATATTACGTTATAGACGTATATAATGTTCCCACCGAGAAGTGGAGCCGACACGCCAGGCATGTTGTGAAATACTACATCCGAGATGTTAAGTTGCCTTAGGTTAGGATATATAACGTTATAGACGTATATAATGTCCGCACCGAGACGTACGGTACGACACGACCGGGATTTTGTAAAACATTACCAGCGAGGGGCTAGATCGGTTAGGTTAGGTTATATTACGTTATAGAGGTATATAATGTTCCCACCGAGAAGTGGGGCCGACCCGCCAGGAATGTTGTGAAATACTACATTCGAGATGTTAGGTAGCCTTAGGTTAGGTTATGTAACGTTATAGACGTATATAATGTCCGCACCGAGACCTACGGTACGACACTACCGGGATTTTGTAAAACATTACCAGCGATGGTCTAGATGGGTTAGGTTAGGTTATATTACGATATAGACGTATATAATGTGCCCACCGAGAAGGTGGGGCCGACCCGCCAGGAATGTTGGAAAATACTACATCCGAGATGTTAAGTTGCCTTAGGTTAGGATATATAACGTTATAGACGTATATAATGTCCGCACCGAGACGTACGGGACGACACGACCGGGATTTTGTGAAATATTACCAGCGAGGGTCTAGATGGGTTAGGTTAGGTTATATTACGTTATAGACGTATATAATGTTCCCACCGAGAAGTGGGGCCGACCCGCCAGGAATGTTGGAAAATACTACATCCGAGATGTTAAGTTGCCTTAGGTTAGGATATATAACGTTATAGAGGTATATAATGTCCGCACCGAGACGTACGGGACGACACGACCTGGATTTTGTGAAATATTACCAGTGAGGGTCTAGATGGGTTAGGTTAGGTTATATTACGATATAGACGTATATAATGTGCCCACCGAAAAGTTGGGGCCGTCCCGCCAGAAATGTTGGAAAATACTACACCCGAGATGTTAAGTTGCCTTAGGTTAGGATAGATAACGTTATTGACGTATATAATGTCCGCACCGAGACGTACGGGACGACACGACCGGAATTCTGTAAAACATTACCAGCGAGGGGCTAGATGGGTTAGGTTAGGTTATATTACGTTATAGACGTATATAATGTTCCCACTGAGAAGTGGAGCCGACCCGGCTGGAATGTTGTGAAATACTACATCCGAGATGTTAAGTTGCCTTAGGTTAGGATATATAACGTTATAGACGTATATAATGTCCGCACCGAGACGTACGCGACGACACGACCGGGATTCTGTAAAACATTACCAGCGAGGGGCTAGATCGGTTAGGTTAGGTTATATTACGTTATAGACGTATATAATGTCCCCACCGAGAAGTACGGGCCGACATGACCGGGATTTTGTAAAACATTACCAGCGAGGGTCTAGATGGGTTAGGTTTGGTTATATTACGATATAGACGTATATAATGTGCCCACCGAGAAGTTGGGGCCGACCCGCCAGGATTGTTGGAAAATACTACATCCCAGATGTTAAGTTGCCTTAGGTTAGGATACATAAAGTTATAGACGTATAAAATGTCCGCACCGAGACATACGGGACGACACGACCGAGATTCTGTAAAACATTACCAGCGAGGGGCTAGATGGGTTAGGTTAGGTTATATTACGTTATAGACGTATATAATGTTCCCACCGAAAAGTGGGGCGGACCCGCCAGGAATGTTGTGAAATACTACATTCGAGATGTTAGGTTGCCTTAGGTTAGGGTATATAACGTTACAGATGCATGCAATGTCCCTACCGAGACGTCCGGGACGACACGGCCGGGTTTCTGTAAAAACTATCACCGAGGAGCAAAATGGGTTAGGTTAGGTTATATTACGTTATAGACGTATATAATGTTCCCACCGAGAAGTGGGGCGGACCCGCCAGGAATGTTGTGAAATACTACATTCGAGATGTTAGGTAGCCTTAGGTTAGGTTATATAACGTTATAGACGTATATAATGTCCCCACCGAGAAGTACGGGCCGACACGACCGGGATTTTGTAAAACATTACCAGCGAGGGTCTAGATGGGTTAGGTTAGGTTATATTACGATATAGACGTATATAATGTGCCCACCGAAAAGTTGGGGCCGTCCCGCCAGAAATGCTGGAAAATACTACATGCGAGATGTTAAGTTGCCTTAGGTTAGGATAGATAACGTTATAGACGTATATAATGTCCGCACCGAGACGTACAGGACGACACGACCGGAATTCTGTAAAACATTACCAGCGAGGGGCTAGATGGGTTAGGTTAGGTTATATTACGTTATAGAAGTATATAATGTTCCCACCGAGAAGTGGAGCCGACCCGCCAGGAATGTTGTGAAATACTACATCCGAGATGTTAAGTTGCCTTAGGTTAGCTTATATAACGTTATAGACGTATATAATGTCCGCACCGAGACGTACGGTACGACACGCCCGGGGTTTTGTAAAACATTACCAGCGAGGGTCTAGATGGGCTAGGTTAGGTTATATTACGATATAGACGTATATAATGTGCCCACCGAGAAGTTGGTGCCGACCCGCCAGGAATGTTGGAAAATACTACATCCGAGATGTTGAGTTGCCTTAGGTTAGGTTATATGACGTTATAGACGTATATAATGTCCCCACCGACACGTACGGGCCGACATGACCGGGATTTTGTAAAACATTACCAGCGAGCGTCTAGATGGGTTAGGTTTGGTTATATTACGATATAGACGTATATAATGTGCCCACCGAGAAGTTGGGGCCGACCCGCCAGGAATGTTGTGAAATACTACATCCGAGATGTTAGGTTCCCTTAGGTTAGTATATATAACGTTATAGACGTATATAATGTCCCCACCGAGAAGTACGGGCCGACACGACCGGAATTTTGTAAAACATTACCAGCGAGGGTCTAGATGGTTTAGGTTTGGTTATATTACGATATAGACGTATATAATGTGCCCACCGAGAAGTTGGGGCCGACCCGCCAGGAATGTTGGAAAATACTACATCCCAGATGTTAAGTTGCCTTAGGTTAGGATAGATAACGTTATAGACGTATATAATGTCCGCACCGAGACGTACGGGACGACACGACCGGAATTCTGTAAAACATTACCAGCGAGGGGCTAGATGGGTTAGGTTAGGTTATATTACGTTATAGACGTATATAATGTTCCCACCGAGAAGTGGAGCCGACCCGCCAGGAATGTTGTGAAATACTACATCCGAGATGTTAAGTTGCCTTAGGTTAGGATATATAACGTTATAGACGTATATAATGTCCGCACCGAGACGTACGGTACGACACGACCGGGATTTTGTAAAACATTACCAGCGAGGGGCTAGATCGGTTAGGTTAGGTTATATTACGTTATAGAGGTATATAATGTTCCCACCGAGAAGTGGGGCCGACCCGCCAGGAATGTTGTGAAATACTACATTCGAGATGTTAGGTAGCCTTAGGTTAGGTTATGTAACGTTATAGACGTATATAATGTCCGCACCGAGACCTACGGTACGACACTACCGGGATTTTGTAAAACATTACCAGCGATGGTCTAGATGGGTTAGGTTAGGTTATATTACGATATAGACGTATATAATGTGCCCACCGAGAAGGTGGGGCCGACCCGCCAGGAATGTTGGAAAATACTACATCCGAGATGTTAAGTTGCCTTAGGTTAGGATATATAACGTTATAGACGTATATAATGTCCGCACCGAGACGTACGGGACGACACGACCGGGATTTTGTGAAATATTACCAGCGAGGGTCTAGATGGGTTAGGTTAGGTTATATTACGTTATAGACGTATATAATGTTCCCACCGAGAAGTGGGGCCGACCCGCCAGGAATGTTGGAAAATACTACATCCGAGATGTTAAGTTGCCTTAGGTTAGGATATATAACGTTATAGAGGTATATAATGTCCGCACCGAGACGTACGGGACGACACGACCTGGATTTTGTGAAATATTACCAGTGAGGGTCTAGATGGGTTAGGTTAGGTTATATTACGATATAGACGTATATAATGTGCCCACCGAAAAGTTGGGGCCGTCCCGCCAGAAATGTTGGAAAATACTACACCCGAGATGTTAAGTTGCCTTAGGTTAGGATAGATAACGTTATTGACGTATATAATGTCCGCACCGAGACGTACGGGACGACACGACCGGAATTCTGTAAAACATTACCAGCGAGGGGCTAGATGGGTTAGGTTAGGTTATATTACGTTATAGACGTATATAATGTTCCCACCGAGAAGTGGAGCCGACCCGGCAGGAATGTTGTGAAATACTACATCCGAGATGTTAAGTTGCCTTAGGTTAGGATATATAACGTTATAGACGTATATAATGTCCGCGCCGAGACGTACGCGACGACACGACCGGGATTCTGTAAAACATTACCAGCGAGGGGCTAGATCGGTTAGGTTAGGTTATATAACGTTATAGACGTATATAATGTCCCCACCGAGAAGTACGGGCCGACATGACCGGGATTTTGTAAAACATTACCAGCGAGGGTCTAGATGGGTTAGGTTTGGTTATATTACGATATAGACGTATATAATGTGCCCACCGAGAAGTTGGGGCCGACCCGCCAGGATTGTTGGAAAATACTACATCCCAGATGTTAAGTTGCCTTAGGTTAGGATACATAAAGTTATAGACGTATATAATGTCCGCACCGAGACATACGGGACGACACGACCGAGATTCTGTAAAACATTACCAGCGAGGGGCTAGATGGGTTAGGTTAGGTTATATTACGTTATAGACGTATATAATGTTCCCACCGAGAAGTGGGGCCGACCCGCCAGGAATGTTGGAAAATACTACATCCGAGATGTTAAGTTGCCTTAGGTTAGGATATATAACGTTATAGAGGTATATAATGTCCGCACCGAGACGTACGGGACGACACGACCGGGATTTTGTGAAATATTACCAGCGAGGGTCTAGATGGGTTAGGTTAGGTTATATTACGATATAGACGTATATAATGTGCCCACCGAAAAGTTGGGGCCGTCCCGCCAGAAATGTTGGAAAATATTACACCCGAGATGTTAAGTTGCCTTAGGTTAGGATAGATAACGTTATAGACGTATATAATGTCCGCACCGAGACGTACGGGACGACACGACCGGAATTCTGTAAAACATTACCAGCGAGGGGCTAGATGGGTTAGGTTAGGTTATATTACGATATAGACGTATATAATGTGCCCACCGAGAAGTTGGGGCCGACCCGCCAGGAATGTTGGAAAATACTACATCCGAGATGTTAAGTTGCCTTAGGTTAGGATATATAACGTTATAGACGTATATAATGTCCGCACCGAGACGTACGGGACGACACGACCGGGATTTTGTGAAATATTACCAGCGAGGGTCTAGATGGGTTAGGTTAGGTTATATTACGTTATAGACGTATATAATGTTCCCACCGAGAAGTGGGGCCGACCCGCCAGGAATGTTGGAAAATACTACATCCGAGATGTTAAGTTGCCTTAGGTTAGGATATATAACGTTATAGAGGTATATAATGTCCGCACCGAGACGTACGGGACGACACGACCGGGATTTTGTGAAATATTACCAGCGAGGGTCTAGATGGGTTAGGTTAGGTTATATTACGATATAGACGTATATAATGTGCCCACCGAAAAGTTGGGGCCGTCCCGCCAGAAATGTTGGAAAATACTACACCCGAGATGTTAAGTTGCCTTAGTGTAGGATAGATAACGTTATAGACGTATATAATGTCCGCACCGAGACGTACGGGACGACACGACCGGAATTCTGTAAAACATTACCAGCGAGGGGCTAGATGGGTTAGGTTAGGTTATATTACGTTATAGACGTATATAATGTTCCCACCGAGAAGTGGAGCCGACCCGGCAGGAATGTTGTGAAGTACTACATCCGAGATGTTAAGTTGCCTTAGGTTAGGATATATAACGTTATAGACGTACATAATGTCCGCGCCGAGACGTACGCGACGACACGACCGGGATTCTGTAAAACATTACCAGCGAGGGGCTAGATCGGTTAGGTTAGGTTATATTACGTTATAGACGTATATAATGTCCCCACCGAGAAGTACGGGCCGACATGACCGGGATTTTGTAAAACATTACCAGCGAGGGTCTAGATGGGTTAGGTTTGGTTATATTACGATATAGACGTATATAATGTGCCCACCGAGAAGTTGGGGCCGACCCGCCAGGATTGTTGGAAAATACTACATCCCAGATGTTAAGTTGCCTTAGGTTAGGATACATAAAGTTATAGACGTATATAATGTCCGCACCGAGACATACGGGACGACACGACCGAGATTCTGTAAAACATTACCAGCGAGGGGCTAGATGGGTTAGGTTAGGTTATATTACGTTATAGACGTATATAATGTTCCCACCGAGAAGTGGGGCCGACCCGCCAGGAATGTTGGAAAATACTACATCCGAGATGTTAAGTTGCCTTAGGTTAGGATATATAACGTTATAGAGGTATATAATGTCCGCGCCGAGACGTACGAGACGACACGACCGGGATTTTGTGAAATATTACCAGCGAGGGTCTAGATGGGTTAGGTTAGGTTATATTACGATATAGACGTATATAATGTGCCCACCGAAAAGTTGGGGCCGTCCCGCCAGAAATGTTGGAAAATACTACACCCGAGATGTTAAGTTGCCTTAGGTTAGGATAGATAACGTTATAGACGTATATAATGTCCGCACCGAGACGTACGGGACGACACGACTGGAATTCTGTAAAACATTACCAGCGAGGGGCTAGATGGGTTAGGTTAGGTTATATTACGTTATAGACGTATATAATGTTCCCACCGAGAAGTGGAGCCGACCCGGCAGGAATGTTGTGAAATACTACATCCGAGATGTTAAGTTGCCTTAGGTTAGGATATATAACGTTATAGACGTATATAATGTCCGCACCGAGACGTACGCGACGACACGACCGGGATTCTGTAAAACATTACCAGCGAGGGGCTAGATCGGTTAGGTTAGGTTATATTACGTTATAGACGTATATAATGTCCCCACCGAGAAGTACGGGCCGACATGACCGGGATTTTGTAAAACATTACCAGCGAGGGTCTAGATGGGTTAGGTTTGGTTATATTACGATATAGACGTATATAATGTGCCCACCGAGAAGTTGGGGCCGACCCGCCAGGATTGTTGGAAAATACTACATCCCAGATGTTAAGTTGCCTTAGGGTAGGATACATAAAGTTATAGACGTATATAATGTCCGCACCGAGACATACGGGACGACACGACCGAGATTCTGTAAAACATTACCAGCGAGGGGCTAGATGGGTTAGGTTAGGTTATATTACGTTATAGACGTATATAATGTTCCCACCGAGAAGTGGGGCGGACCCGCCAGGAATGTTGTGAAATACTACATTCGAGATGTTACGTTGCCTTAGGTTAGGGTATATAACGTTACAGATGCATACAATGTCCCTACCGAGACGTCCGGGACGACACGGCCGGGTTTCTGTAAAACATTACCAGCGAGGGGCAAGATGGGTTAGGTTAGGTTATATTACGTTATAGACGTATATAATGTTCCCACCGAGAAGTGGAGCCGACCCGGCAGGAATGTTGTGAAATACTACATCCGAGATGTTAAGTTGCCTTAGGTTAGGATATATAACGTTATAGACGTATATAATGTCCGCACCGAGACGTACGCGACGACACGACCGGGATTCTGTAAAACATTACCAGCGAGGGGCTAGATCGGTTAGGTTAGGTTATATTACGTTATAGACGTATATAATGTGCCCACCGAGAAGTGGAGCCGACCCGCCAGGAATGTTGTGAAATACTACATTCGAGATGTTAGGTAGCCTTAGGTTAGGTTATGTAAGGTTATAGACGTATATAATGTCCGCACCGAGACCTACGGTACGACACTACCGGGATTTTGTAAAACATTACCAGCGAGGGTCTAGATGGTTTAGGTTTGGTTATATTACGATATAGACGTATATAATGTGCCCACCGAGAAGTTGGGGCCGACCCGCCAGGAATGTAGGAAAATACTACATCCGAGATGTTAAGTTGCCTTAGGTTAGGATATATAACGTTATAGACGTATATAATGTCCGCACCGAGACGTACGGGACGACACGACCGGGATTTTGTGAAATATTACCAGCGAGGGTCTAGATGGGTTAGGTTAGGTTATATTACGATATAGACGTATATTATGTGCCCACCGAGAAGTAGGGGCCGACCCGCCAGGAATGTTGGAAAATACAACATCCGAGATGTTAGGTTCCCTTAGGTTAGTATATATAACGTTATAGACGTATATAATGTCCGCACCGAGACGTACAGGACGACACGACCGGAATGCTGTAAAACATTACCAGCGAGGGGCTAGATCGGTTAGGTTAGGTTATATTACGTTATAGACGTATATAATGTTCCCACCGAGAAGTGGGGCCGACCCGCCAGGAATGTTGTGAAATACTACATTCGAGATGTTAGGTTGCCTTAGGTTAGGGTATATAACGTTACAGATGCATACAATGTCCCTACCGAGACGTCCGGGACGACACGGCCGGGTTTCTGTAAAAACTATCACCGAGGGGCAAAATGGGTTAGGTTAGGTTATATTACGTTATAGACGTATATAATGTTCCCACCGAGAAGTGGGGCGGACCCGCCAGGAATGTTGTGAAATACTACATTCGAGATGTTAGGTAGCCTTAGGTTAGGTTATATAACGTTATAGACGTATATAATGTCCCCACCGAGAAGTACGGGCCGACACGACCGGGATTTTGTAAAATATTACCAGCGAGGGTCTAGATGGGTTAGGTTAGGTTATATTACGATATAGACGTATATAATGTGCCCACCGAGAAGATGGGGCCGACCCGCCAGGAATGTTGGAAAATACAACATCCGAGATGTTAGGTTCCCTTAGGTTAGTATATATAACGTTATAGACGTATATAGTGTCCCCACCGAGAAGTACGGGCCGACATGACTGCGATTTTGTAAAACATTACCAGCGAGGGTCTAGATGGGTTAGGTTTGGTTATATTACGATATAGACGTATATAATGTGCCCACCGAGAAGTTGGGGCCGACCCGCCAGGAATGTTGGAAAATACTACACCCCAGATGTTAAGTTGCCGTAGGTTAGGATACATAAAGTTATAGACGTATATAATGTCCGCACCGAGACGTACAGGACGACACGACCGGAATGCTGTAAAACATTACCAGCGAGGGGCTAGATCGCTTAGGTTAGGTTATATTACGTTATAGACGTATATAATGTTCCCACCGAGAAGTGGGGCCGACCCGCCAGGAATGTTGTGAAATACTACATTCGAGATGTTAGGTTGCCTTAGGTTAGGGTATATAACGTTATAGACGTATATAATGTCCCCACCGAGAAGTACGTGCCGACACGACCGAGATTTTGTGAAATATTACCAGCGAGGGTCTAGATGGGTTAGGTTAGGTTATATTACGATATAGACGTATATAATGTTCCCACCGAGAATTGGCGCCGACCAGCCAGGAATGTTGTGAAATACTACATCCGCGATGTTAGGTTCCCTTAGGATAGGATATATAAAGTTATAGACGTATATAATGTCCCCAACTAGAAGTACGGGCCGACACGACAGGGATTTTGTAAAACATTACCAGCGAGGGTCTACATGGGTTAGGTTAGGTTATATTACGATATAGACGTATATAATGTGCCCACCGAGAAGTAGGGGCCGACCCGCCAGGAATGTTGGAAAATACTACATCCGAGATGTTAGGTTCCCTAAGGTTAGGATATATAACGTTATAGACGAATATAATGTCCCCACCGAGAAGTACGGGCCGACACGACCGGGATTTTGTAGAACATCACCAGCGAGGGTATAGATGTGTTAGGTTAGGTTATATTACGATATAGACGTATATAATGTGCCCACCGGGAAGTTGGGGCCGATCCGCCAGGAATGTTGTGAAATACTACATTCGAGATGTTAGGTTGCCTTAGTTTAGGGTATATAACGATACAGATGCATATAATGTCCCCACCGAGACGTACCGGATGACACGGCTGGGATTCTGTAAAACATTATCACCGAGGGGCAAGATGGATTAGGTTAGGTTATGTTACGATATAGACGTATATAATGTTCCCACCGAGAATTGGCGCCGACCCGCCAGGAATGTTGTGAAATACTACATCCGAGATGTTAGGTTCCCTTAGGTTAGGATATATAACGTTATAGCCGTATATAATGTCCCCACCGAGAAGTACGGGCCGACACGACCGGGATTTTGTAAAACATTACCAGCGAGGGTCTAGATGGGTTAGGTTAGGTTATATTACGATATAGACGTATATAATGTTCCCACCGAGAAGTGGGGCTGACCCGCCAGGAATGTTGTGAAATACTACATCCGAGATGTTAGGTTCCCTTAGGTTAGGGTATATAACGTTATAGCCGTATATAATGTCCCCACCGAGAAGTACTGGCCGACACGACCGGGATTTTGTAAAACATTACCAGCGAGGGTCTAGATGGGTTAGGTTAGGTTATATTACGATATAGACGTATATAATGTGCCCACCGAGAAGTAGGGGCCGACCCGGCAGGAATGTTGGAAAATACTACATCCGAGATGTTATCTTCCCTTAGGTTAGGACATATAAAGTTATAGACGTATATAATGCCCGCACCGAGACGTACGGGACGACACGGCCCGGATTCTGTAAAACATTATCACCGAGGGGCAAAATGGATTAGGTTAGGTTATATTACGATATAGACGTATATAATGTTCCCACCGAGAATTGGCGCCGACCCGCCAGGAATGTTGTGAAATACTACATCCGAGATGTTAGGTTCCCTTAGGTTAGGATATATAACGTTATAGCCGTATATAATGTCCCCACCGAGAAGTACGGGCCGACACGACCGGGATTTTGTAAAACATTACCAGCGAGGGTCTAGATGGGTTAGGTTAGGTTATATTACGATATAGACGTATATAATGTTCCCACCGAGAAGTGGGGCTGACCCGCCAGGAATGTTGTGAAATACTACATCCGAGATGTTAGGTTCCCTTAGGTTAGGATATATAACGTTATAGCCGTATATAATGTCTCCACCGAGAAGTACTGGCCGACACGACCGGGATTTTGTAAAACATTACCAGCGAGGGTCTAGATGGGTTAGGTTAGGTTATATTACGATATAGACGTATATAATGTGCCCACCGAGAAGTAGGGGCCGACCCGGCAGGAATGTTGGAAAATACTACATCCGAGATGTTATCTTCCCTTAGGTTAGGACATATAAAGTTATGGACGTATATAATGCCCGCACCGAGACGTACGGGACGACACGGCCCGGATTCTGTAAAGCATTACCAGCGAGGGGCTAGATGGGTTAGGTTAGGTTATATTACGATATAGATGTATATAATGTGCCCACCGAGAAGTAGGGGCCGACCCGGCAGGAATGTTGGAAAATACTACATCCCAGATGTTAAGTTGCCTTAGGTTAGGATACATAACGTTATAGACGTATATAATGTCCGCACCGAGACGTACGGGACGACACGACCGGAATTCTGTAAAACATTACCAGCGAGGGGCTAGATGGGTTAGGTTAGGTTATATTACGTTATAGACGTATATAATGTTCCCACCGAAAAGTGGGGCGGACCCGCCAGGAATGTTGTGAAATACTACATTCGAGATGTTAGGTTGCCTTAGGTTAGGGTATATAACGTTACAGATGCATACAATGTCCCTACCGAGACGTCCGGGACGACACGGCCGGGTTTCTGTAAAAACTATCACCGAGGGGCAAAATGGGTTAGGTTAGGTTATATTACGTTATAGACGTATATAATGTTCCCACCGAGAAGTGGGGCGGACCCGCCAGGAATGTTGTGAAATACTACATTCGAGATGTTAGGTAGCCTTAGGTTAGGTTATATAACGTTATAGACGTATATAATGTCCCCACCGAGAAGTACGGGCCGACACGACCGGGATTTTGTAAAATATTACCAGCGAGGGTCTAGATGGGTTAGGTTAGGTTATATTACGATATAGACGTATATAATGTGCCCACCGAGAAGATGGGGCCGACCCGCCAGGAATGTTGGAAAATACAACATCCGAGATGTTAGGTTCCCTTAGGTTAGTATATATAACGTTATAGACGTATATAGTGTCCCCACCGAGAAGTACTGGCCGTCACGACCGGGATTTTGTGAAATATTACCAGCGAGGGTCTAGATGGGTTAGGTTAGGTTATATTACGATATAGACGTATATAATGTTCCCACCGAGAAGTGGGGCCGACCCGCCAGGAATGTTGTGAAATACTACATCCGAGATGTTAGGTTCCCTTAGGTTAGTATATATAACGTTATATACGTATATAATGTCCCCACCGAGAAGTACGGGCCGACATGACTGCGATTTTGTAAAACATTACCAGCGAGGGTCTAGATGGGTTAGGTTTGGTTATATTACGATATAGACGTATATAATGTGCCCACCGAGAAATTGGGGCCGACCCGCCAGGAATGTTGGAAAATACTACACCCCAGATGTTAAGTTGCCGTAGGTTAGGATACATAAAGTTATAGACGTATATAATGTCCGCACCGAGACGTACAGGACGACACGACCGGAATGCTGTAAAACATTACCAGCGAGGGGCAAGATCGCTTAGGTTAGGTTATATTACGTTATAGACGTATATAATGTTCCCACCGAGAAGTGGGGCCGACCCGCCAGGAATGTTGTGAAATACTACATTCGAGATGTTACGTTCCCTTAGGTTAGGATATATAAAGTTATAGACGTATATAATGCCCGCAACGAGACGTACGGGACGATATGGCCGGGATTTTGTAAAACATTACCAGCGGGGGGCTAGATGGGTTCGGTTAGGTTATATTACGATATACTGGTATATAATGTGCCCACCCGGAAGTTGGGGCCGACCCGCCAGGAATGTTGGAAAATACAACATCCGAGATGTTTGGTTCCCTTAGGTTAGGATATATAACGTTATAGACGTATATAGTGTCCCCACCGAGAAGTACTGGCCGTCACGACCGGGATTTTGTGAAATATTACCAGCGAGGGTCTAGATGGGTTAGGTTAGGTTATATTACGATATAGACGTATATAATGTTCCCACCGAGAAGTGGGGCCGACCCGCCAGGAATGTTGTGAAATACTACATCCGAGATGTTAGGTTCCCTTAGGTTAGTATATATAACGTTATATACGTATATAATGTCCCCACCAAGAAGTACGGGCCGACATGACTGCGATTTTGTAAAACATTACCAGCGAGGGTCTAGATGGGTTAGGTTTGGTTATATTACGATATAGACGTATATAATGTGCCCACCGAGAAATTGGGGCCGACCCGCCAGGAATGTTGGAAAATACTACACCCCAGATGTTAAGTTGCCGTAGGTTAGGATACATAAAGTTATAGACGTATATAATGTCCGCACCGAGACGTACAGGACGACACGACCGGAATGCTGTAAAACATTACCAGCGAGGGGCAAGATCGCTTAGGTTAGGTTATATTACGTTATAGACGTATATAATGTTCCCACCGAGAAGTGGGGCCGACCCGCCAGGAATGTTGTGAAATACTACATTCGAGATGTTACGTTCCCTTAGGTTAGGATATATAAAGTTATAGACGTATATAATGCCCGCAACGAGACGTACGGGACGATATGGCCGGGATTTTGTAAAACATTACCAGCGGGGGGCTAGATGGGTTCGGTTAGGTTATATTACGATATACTGGTATATAATGTGCCCACCCGGAAGTTGGGGCCGACCCGCCAGGAATGTTGGAAAATACAACATCCGAGATGTTTGGTTCCCTTAGGTTAGGATATATAACGTTATAGACGTATATAATGTCCCCACCGAGAAGTACGGGCCGACACGACCGGGATTTTGTAAAACATTATCAGCGAGGGTCTAGATGGGTTAGGTTAGGTTATATTGCGTTATAGACGTATATAACGTTCCCACCGAGAAGTGGGGCTGACCCGCCAGGAATGTTGTGAAATACTACATTCGAGATGTTAGGTTGCCTTAGGTTAGGTTATATAACCTTACAGATGCATATAATGTCCCCACCGAGACGTACGGGACGACACGGCTGGGATTCTGTAAAACATTATCACCGAGGGGCAAAATGGGTTAGGTTAGGTTATTTTACGATATAGATGTATATAATCTTCCCACCGAGAATTGGCGCCGTCCCGCCAGAAATGTTGTGAAATACTACATCCGAGATGTTAGGTTCCCTTAGGTTAGGACATATAAAGTTATAGACGTATATGATGCCCGCACCGAGACGTACGGGACGACACGGCCCGGATTCTGTAAAGCATTACCAGCGAGGGGCTCGATGGGTTAGGTTAGGTTATATTACGATATAGATGTATATAATGTGCCCACCGAGAAGTAGGGGCCGACCCGCCAGGAATGTTGGAAAATACTACATCCGAGATGTTAGATTCCCTTAGGTTAGGATATATAACGTTATATACGTATATAATGTCCCCACCGAGAAGTACGGGCCGACACGACCGGGATTTTGTAGAACATCACCAGCGAGGGTATAGATGTGTTAGGTTAGGTTATATTACGATATAGACGTATATAATGTGCCCACCGGGAAGTTGGGGCCGACCCGCCAGGAATGTTGGAAAATACTACATCCGAGATGTTAAGTTGCCTTAGGTTACGATATATAACGTTATAGACGTATATAATGTCCGCACCGAGACGTACGGGACGACACGACCGGAATTCTGTAAAACATTACCAGCGAGGGGCTAGATGGGTTAGGTTAGGTTATATTACGATATAGACGTATATAATGTGCCCACCGAGAAGTAGGGGCCGACCCGGCAGGAATGTTGGAAAATACTACATCCCAGATGTTAAGTTGCCTTAGGTTAGGATACATAACGTTATAGACGTATATAATGTCCGCACCGAGACGTACGGGACGACACGACCGCGATTCTCTAAAACATTACCAGCGAGGGTCTAGATGGGTTAGGTTAGGTTATATTACGATATAGATGTATATAATGTGCCCACCGAGAAGTTGGAGCCGACCCGCCAGGAATGTTGGAAAATACTACATCCGAGATGTTAAGCTGCTTTAGGTTAGGATATATAACGTTATAGAGGTATATAATGTCCGCACCGAGAAGTACGGGCCGACACGACCGGGATTTTGTAAAACATTACCAGCGGGGGTCTAGATGGGATAGGTTAGGTTATATTACGATATAGACGTATATAATGTGCCCACCAAGAGGTAGGGGCCGACCCGCCAGGAATGTTGGAAAATACTACATCCCAGATGTTAAGTTGCCTTAGGTTAAGATATATAACGTTATGGACGTATATAATGTCCGCACCGAGACGTACGGGACGACATGACCGGGATTCTGTAAAACATTACCAGCGAGGGTCTAGATGGGTTAGGTTAGGTTATATTACGTTATAGACGTATATAATGTTCCCACCGAGAAGTGATGCCGACCCGCCAGGAATGTTGTGGAATACTACATTCGAGATGTTAGGTTGCCTTAGGTTAGGGTATATAACGTTATAGACGTATATAATGTCCCCACCGAGAAGTACGTGCCGACACGACCGAGATTTTGTGAAATATTACCAGCGAGGGTCGAGATGGGTTAGGTTAGGTTATATTACGATATAGACGTATATAATGTTCCCACCGAGAATTGACGCCGACCCGCCAGGAATGTTGGAAAATACTACATCCGAGATGTTAGGTTCCCTAAGGTTAGGATATATAACGTTATAGACGAATATAATGTCCCCACCAAGAAGTACGGGCCGACACGACCGGGATTTTGTAGAACATCACCAGCGAGGGTATAGATGTGTTAGGTTAGGTTATATTACGATATAGACGTATATAATGTTCCCACCGAGAAGTGGGGCCGACCCGCCAGGAATGTTGTGAAATACTACATCCGAGATGTTAGGTTCCCTTAGGTTAGTATATATAACGTTATATACGTATATAATGTCCCCACCGAGAAGTACGGGCCGACATGACTGCGATTTTGTAAAACATTACCAGCGAGGGTCTAGATGGGTTAGGTTTGGTTATATTACGATATAGACGTATATAATGTGCCCACCGAGAAGTTGGGGCCGACCCGCCAGGAATGTTGGAAAATACTACACCCCAGATGTTAAGTTGCCGTAGGTTAGGATACATAAAGTTATAGACGTATATAATGTCCGCACCGAGACGTACAGGACGACACGACCGGAATGCTGTAAAACATTACCAGCGAGGGGCTAGATCGCTTAGGTTATGTTATATTACGTTATAGACGTATATAATGTTCCCACCGAGAAGTGGGGCCGACCCGCCAGGAATGTTGTGAAATACTACATTCGAGATGTTAGGTTGCCTTAGGTTAGGGTATATAACGTTATAGACGTATATAATGTCCCCACCGAGAAGTACGTGCCGACACGACCGAGATTTTGTGAAATATTACCAGCGAGGGTCTAGATGGGTTAGGTTAGGTTATATTACGATATAGACGTATATAATGTTCCCACCGAGAATTGGCGCCGACCAGCCAGGAATGTTGTGAAATACTACATCCGCGATGTTAGGTTCCCTTAGGATAGGATATATAAAGTTATAGACGTATATAATGTCCCCAACTAGAAGTACGGGCCGACACGACAGGGATTTTGTAAAACATTACCAGCGAGGGTCTACATGGGTTAGGTTAGGTTATATTACGATATAGACGTATATAATGTGCCCACCGAGAAGTAGGGGCCGACCCGCCAGGAATGTTGGAAAATACTACATCCGAGATGTTAGGTTCCCTAAGGTTAGGATATATAACGTTATAGACGAATATAATGTCCCCACCGAGAAGTACGGGCCGACACGACCGGGATTTTGTAGAACATCACCAGCGAGGGTATAGATGTGTTAGGTTAGGTTATATTACTATATAGACGTATATAATGTGCCCACCGGGAAGTTGGGGCCGATCCGCCAGGAATGTTGTGAAATACTACATTCGAGATGTTAGGTTGCCTTAGGTTAGGGTATATAACGATACAGATGCATATAATGTCCCCACCGAGACGTACCGGATGACACGGCTGGGATTCTGTAAAACATTATCACCGAGGGGCAAAATGGATTAGGTTAGGTTATATTACGATATAGACGTATATAATGTTCCCACCGAGAATTGGCGCCGACCCGCCAGGAATGTTGTGAAATACTACATCCGAGATGTTAGGTTCCCTTAGGTTAGGATATATAACGTTATAGCCGTATATAATGTCCCCACCGAGAAGTACGGGCCGACACGACCGGGATTTTGTAAAACATTACCAGCGAGGGTCTAGATGGGTTAGGTTAGGTTATATTACGATATAGACGTATATAATGTTCCCACCGAGAAGTGGGGCTGACCCGCCAGGAATGTTGTGAAATACTACATCCGAGATGTTAGGTTCCCTTAGGTTAGGATATATAACGTTATAGCCGTATATAATGTCCCCACCGAGAAGTACTGGCCGACACGACCGGGATTTTGTAAAACATTACCAGCGAGGGTCTAGATGGGTTAGGTTAGGTTATATTACGATATAGACGTATATAATGTGCCCACCGAGAAGTAGGGGCCGACCCGCCAGGAATGTTGGAAAATACTACATCCGAGATGTTACGTTCCCTTAGGTTAGGATATATAAAGTTATAGACGTATATAATGCCCGCAACGAGACGTACGGGACGATATGGCCGGGATTTTGTAAAACATTACCAGCGGGGGGCTAGATGGGTTCGGTTAGGTTATATTACGATATACTGGTATATAATGTGCCCACCCGGAAGTTGGGGCCGACCCGCCAGGAATGTTGGAAAATACAACATCCGAGATGTTTGGTTCCCTTAGGTTAGGATATATAACGTTATAGACGTATATAATGTCCCCACCGAGAAGTACGGGCCGACACGACCGGGATTTTGTAAAACATTATCAGCGAGGGTCTAGATGGGTTAGGTTAGGTTATATTGCGTTATAGACGTATATAACGTTCCCACCGAGAAGTGGGGCTGACCCGCCAGGAATGTTGTGAAATACTACATTCGAGATGTTAGGTTGCCTTAGGTTAGGTTATATAACCTTACAGATGCATATAATGTCCCCACCGAGACGTACGGGACGACACGGCTGGGATTCTGTAAAACATTATCACCGAGGGGCAAAATGGGTTAGGTTAGGTTATATTACGATATAGATGTATATAATCTTCCCACCGAGAATTGGCGCCGTCCCGCCAGAAATGTTGTGAAATACTACATCCGAGATGTTAGGTTCCCTTAGGTTAGGACATATAAAGTTATAGACGTATATGATGCCCGCACCGAGACGTACGGGACGACACGGCCCGGATTCTGTAAAGCATTACCAGCGAGGGGCTCGATGGGTTAGGTTAGGTTATATTACGATATAGATGTATATAATGTGCCCACCGAGAAGTAGGGGCCGACCCGCCAGGAATGTTGGAAAATACTACATCCGAGATGTTAGATTCCCTTAGGTTAGGATATATAACGTTATATACGTATATAATGTCCCCACCGAGAAGTACGGGCCGACACGACCGGGATTTTGTAGAACATCACCAGCGAGGGTATAGATGTGTTAGGTTAGGTTATATTACGATATAGACGTATATAATGTGCCCACCGGGAAGTTGGGGCCGACCCGCCAGGAATGTTGGAAAATACTACATCCGAGATGTTAAGTTGCCTTAGGTTACGATATATAACGTTATAGACGTACATAATGTCCGCACCGAGACGTACGGGACGACACGACCGGAATTCTGTAAAACATTACCAGCGAGGGGCTAGATGGGTTAGGTTAGGTTATATTACGATATAGACGTATATAATGTGCCCACCGAGAAGTAGGGGCCGACCCGGCAGGAATGTTGGAAAATACTACATCCCAGATGTTAAGTTGCCTTAGGTTAGGATACATAACGTTATAGACGTATATAATGTCCGCACCGAGACGTACGGGACGACACGACCGCGATTCTCTAAAACATTACCAGCGAGGGTCTAGATGGGTTAGGTTAGGTTATATTACGATATAGGTGTATATAATGTGCCCACCGAGAAGTTGGAGCCGACCCGCCAGGAATGTTGGAAAATACTACATCCGAGATGTTAAGCTGCTTTAGGTTAGGATATATAACGTTATAGAGGTATATAATGTCCGCACCGAGAAGTACGGGCCGACACGACCGGGATTTTGTAAAACATTACCAGCGGGGGTCTAGATGGGATAGGTTAGGTTATATTACGATATAGACGTATATAATGTGCCCACCAAGAGGTAGGGGCCGACCCGCCAGGAATGTTGGAAAATACTACATCCCAGATGTTAAGTTGCCTTAGGTTAAGATATATAACGTTATGGACGTATATAATGTCCGCACCGAGACGTACGGGACGACATGACCGGGATTCTGTAAAACATTACCAGCGAGGGTCTAGATGGGTTAGGTTAGGTTATATTACGTTATAGACGTATATAATGTTCCCACCGAGAAGTGATGCCGACCCGCCAGGAATGTTGTGGAATACTACATTCGAGATGTTAGGTTGCCTTAGGTTAGGGTATATAACGTTATAGACGTATATAATGTCCCCACCGAGAAGTACGTGCCGACACGACCGAGATTTTGTGAAATATTACCAGCGAGGGTCTAGATGGGTTAGGTTAGGTTATATTACGATATAGACGTATATAATGTTCCCACCGAGAATTGACGCCGACCCGCCAGGAATGTTGGAAAATACTACATCCGAGATGTTAGGTTCCCTAAGGTTAGGATATATAACGTTATAGACGAATATAATGTCCCCACCGAGAAGTACGGGCCGACACGACCGGGATTTTGTAGAACATCACCAGCGAGGGTATAGATGTGTTAGGTTAGGTTATATTACGATATAGACGTATATAATGTTCCCACCGAGAAGTGGGGCCGACCCGCCAGGAATGTTGTGAAATACTACATCCGAGATGTTAGGTTCCCTTAGGTTAGTATATATAACGTTATATACGTATATAATGTCCCCACCGAGAAGTACGGGCCGACATGACTGCGATTTTGTAAAACATTACCAGCGAGGGTCTAGATGGGTTAGGTTTGGTTATATTACGATATAGACGTATATAATGTGCCCACCGAGAAGTTGGGGCCGACCCGCCAGGAATGTTGGAAAATACTACACCCCAGATGTTAAGTTGCCGTAGGTTAGGATACATAAAGTTATAGACGTATATAATGTCCGCACCGAGACGTACAGGACGACACGACCGGAATGCTGTAAAACATTACCAGCGAGGGGCTAGATCGCTTAGGTTAGGTTATATTACGTTATAGACGTATATAATGTTCCCACCGAGAAGTGGGGCCGACCCGCCAGGAATGTTGTGAAATACTACATTCGAGATGTTACGTTCCCTTAGGTTAGGATATATAAAGTTATAGACGTATATAATGGCCGCAACGAGACGTACGGGACGATATGGCCGGGATTTTGTAAAACATTACCAGCGGGGGGCTAGATGGGTTCGGTTAGGTTATATTACGATATACTGGTATATAATGTGCCCACCCGGAAGTTGGGGCCGACCCGCCAGGAATGTTGGAAAATACAACATCCGAGATGTTTGGTTCCCTTAGGTTAGGATATATAACGTTATAGACGTATATAATGTCCCCACCGAGAAGTACGGGCCGACACGACCGGGATTTTGTAAAACATTATCAGCGAGGGTCTAGATGGGTTAGGTTAGGTTATATTGCGTTATAGACGTATATAACGTTCCCACCGAGAAGTGGGGCTGACCCGCCAGGAATGTTGTGAAATACTACATTCGAGATGTTAGGTTGCCTTAGGTTAGGTTATATAACCTTACAGATGCATATAATGTCCCCACCGAGACGTACGGGACGACACGGCTGGGATTCTGTAAAACATTATCACCGAGGGGCAAAATGGGTTAGGTTAGGTTATTTTACGATATAGATGTATATAATCTTCCCACCGAGAATTGGCGCCGTCCCGCCAGAAATGTTGTGAAATACTACATCCGAGATGTTAGGTTCCCTTAGGTTAGGACATATAAAGTTATAGACGTATATGATGCCCGCACCGAGACGTACGGGACGACACGGCCCGGATTCTGTAAAGCATTACCAGCGAGGGGCTCGATGGGTTAGGTTAGGTTATATTACGTTATAGACGTATATAATGTTCCCACCGAGAAGTGATGCCGACCCGCCAGGAATGTTGTGGAATACTACATTCGAGATGTTAGGTTGCCTTAGGTTAGGGTATATAACGTTATAGACGTATATAATGTCCCCACCGAGAAGTACGTGCCGACACGACCGAGATTTTGTGAAATATTACCAGCGAGGGTCTAGATGGGTTAGGTTAGGTTATATTACGATATAGACGTATATAATGTTCCCACCGAGAATTGACGCCGACCCGCCAGGAATGTTGGAAAATACTACATCCGAGATGTTAGGTTCCCTAAGGTTAGGATATATAACGTTATAGACGAATATAATGTCCCCACCGAGAAGTACGGGCCGACACGACCGGGATTTTGTAGAACATCACCAGCGAGGGTATAGATGTGTTAGGTTAGGTTATATTACGATATAGACGTATATAATGTTCCCACCGAGAAGTGGGGCCGACCCGCCAGGAATGTTGTGAAATACTACATCCGAGATGTTAGGTTCCCTTAGGTTAGTATATATAACGTTATATACGTATATAATGTCCCCACCGAGAAGTACGGGCCGACATGACTGCGATTTTGTAAAACATTACCAGCGAGGGTCTAGATGGGTTAGGTTTGGTTATATTACGATATAGACGTATATAATGTGCCCACCGAGAAGTTGGGGCCGACCCGCCAGGAATGTTGGAAAATACTACACCCCAGATGTTAAGTTGCCGTAGGTTAGGATACATAAAGTTATAGACGTATATAATGTCCGCACCGAGACGTACAGGACGACACGACCGGAATGCTGTAAAACATTACCAGCGAGGGGCTAGATCGCTTAGGTTAGGTTATATTACGTTATAGACGTATATAATGTTCCCACCGAGAAGTGGGGCCGACCCGCCAGGAATGTTGTGAAATACTACATTCGAGATGTTAGGTTGCCTTAGGTTAGGGTATATAACGTTATAGACGTATATAATGTCCCCACCGAGAAGTACGTGCCGACACGACCGAGATTTTGTGAAATATTACCAGCGAGGGTCTAGATGGGTTAGGTTAGGTTATATTACGATATAGACGTATATAATGTTCCCACCGAGAATTGGCGCCGACCAGCCAGGAATGTTGTGAAATACTACATCCGCGATGTTAGGTTCCCTTAGGATAGGATATATAAAGTTATAGACGTATATAATGTCCCCAACTAGAAGTACGGGCCGACACGACAGGGATTTTGTAAAACATTACCAGCGAGGGTCTACATGGGTTAGGTTAGGTTATATTACGATATAGACGTATATAATGTGCCCACCGAGAAGTAGGGGCCGACCCGCCAGGAATGTTGGAAAATACTACATCCGAGATGTTAGGTTCCCTAAGGTTAGGATATATAACGTTATAGACGAATATAATGTCCCCACCGAGAAGTACGGGCCGACACGACCGGGATTTTGTACAACATCACCAGCGAGGGTATAGATGTGTTAGGTTAGGTTATATTACGATATAGACGTATATAATGTGCCCACCGGGAAGTTGGGGCCGATCCGCCAGGAATGTTGTGAAATACTACATTCGAGATGTTAGGTTGCCTTAGGTTAGGGTATATAACGATACAGATGCATATAATGTCCCCACCGAGACGTACCGGATGACACGGCTGGGATTCTGTAAAACATTATCACCGAGGGGCAAAATGGATTAGGTTAGGTTATATTACGATATAGACGTATATAATGTTCCCACCGAGAATTGGCGCCGACCCGCCAGGAATGTTGTGAAATACTACATCCGAGATGTTAGGTTCCCTTAGGTTAGGATATATAACGTTATAGCCGTATATAATGTCCCCACCGAGAAGTACGGGCCGACACGACCGGGATTTTGTAAAACATTACCAGCGAGGGTCTAGATGGGTTAGGTTAGGTTATATTACGATATAGACGTATATAATGTTCCCACCGAGAAGTGGGGCTGACCCGCCAGGAATGTTGTGAAATACTACATCCGAGATGTTAGGTTCCCTTAGGTTAGGATATATAACGTTATAGCCGTATATAATGTCCCCACCGAGAAGTACTGGCCGACACGACCGGGATTTTGTAAAACATTACCAGCGAGGGTCTAGATGGGTTAGGTTAGGTTATATTACGATATAGACGTATATAATGTGCCCACCGAGAAGTAGGGGCCGACCCGCCAGGAATGTTGGAAAATACTACATCCGAGATGTTACGTTCCCTTAGGTTAGGATATATAAAGTTATAGACGTATATAATGCCCGCAACGAGACGTACGGGACGATATGGCCGGGATTTTGTAAAACATTACCAGCGGGGGGCTAGATGGGTTCGGTTAGGTTATATTACGATATACTGGTATATAATGTGCCCACCCGGAAGTTGGGGCCGACCCGCCAGGAATGTTGGAAAATACAACATCCGAGATGTTTGGTTCCCTTAGGTTAGGATATATAACGTTATAGACGTATATAATGTCCCCACCGAGAAGTACGGGCCGACACGACCGGGATTTTGTAAAACATTATCAGCGAGGGTCTAGATGGGTTAGGTTAGGTTATATTGCGTTATAGACGTATATAACGTTCCCACCGAGAAGTGGGGCTGACCCGCCAGGAATGTTGTGAAATACTACATTCGAGATGTTAGGTTGCCTTAGGTTAGGTTATATAACCTTACAGATGCATATAATGTCCCCACCGAGACGTACGGGACGACACGGCTGGGATTCTGTAAAACATTATCACCGAGGGGCAAAATGGGTTAGGTTAGGTTATATTACGATATAGATGTATATAATCTTCCCACCGAGAATTGGCGCCGTCCCGCCAGAAATGTTGTGAAATACTACATCCGAGATGTTAGGTTCCCTTAGGTTAGGACATATAAAGTTATAGACGTATATGATGCCCGCACCGAGACGTACGGGACGACACGGCCCGGATTCTGTAAAGCATTACCAGCGAGGGGCTCGATGGGTTAGGTTAGGTTATATTACGATATAGATGTATATAATGTGCCCACCGAGAAGTAGGGGCCGACCCGCCAGGAATGTTGGAAAATACTACATCCGAGATGTTAGATTCCCTTAGGTTAGGATATATAACGTTATATACGTATATAATGTCCCCACCGAGAAGTACGGGCCGACACGACCGGGATTTTGTAGAACATCACCAGCGAGGGTATAGATGTGTTAGGTTAGGTTATATTACGATATAGACGTATATAATGTGCCCACCGGGAAGTTGGGGCCGACCCGCCAGGAATGTTGGAAAATACTACATCCGAGATGTTAAGTTGCCTTAGGTTACGATATATAACGTTATAGACGTACATAATGTCCGCACCGAGACGTACGGGACGACACGACCGGAATTCTGTAAAACATTACCAGCGAGGGGCTAGATGGGTTAGGTTAGGTTATATTACGATATAGACGTATATAATGTGCCCACCGAGAAGTAGGGGCCGACCCGGCAGGAATGTTGGAAAATACTACATCCCAGATGTTAAGTTGCCTTAGGTTAGGATACATAACGTTATAGACGTATATAATGTCCGCACCGAGACGTACGGGACGACACGACCGCGATTCTCTAAAACATTACCAGCGAGGGTCTAGATGGGTTAGGTTAGGTTATATTACGATATAGGTGTATATAATGTGCCCACCGAGAAGTTGGAGCCGACCCGCCAGGAATGTTGGAAAATACTACATCCGAGATGTTAAGCTGCTTTAGGTTAGGATATATAACGTTATAGAGGTATATAATGTCCGCACCGAGAAGTACGGGCCGACACGACCGGGATTTTGTAAAACATTACCAGCGGGGGTCTAGATGGGATAGGTTAGGTTATATTACGATATAGACGTATATAATGTGCCCACCAAGAGGTAGGGGCCGACCCGCCAGGAATGTTGGAAAATACTACATCCCAGATGTTAAGTTGCCTTAGGTTAAGATATATAACGTTATGGACGTATATAATGTCCTTACCGAGACGTACGGGACGACATGACCGGGATTCTGTAAAACATTACCAGCGAGGGTCTAGATGGGTTAGGTTAGGTTATATTACGTTATAGACGTATATAATGTTCCCACCGAGAAGTGATGCCGACCCGCCAGGAATGTTGGAAAATACTACATCCGAGATGTTAGGTTCCCTAAGGTTAGGATATATAACGTTATAGACGTATATAATGTCCCCACCGAGAAGTACGTGCCGACACGACCGAGATTTTGTGAAATATTACCAGCGAGGGTCTAGATGGGTTAGGTTAGGTTATATTACGATATAGACGTATATAATGTTCCCACCGAGAATTGACGCCGACCAGCCAGGAATGTGGTGAAATACTACATCCGCGATGTTAGGTTCCCTTAGGATGGGAAATATAAAGTTATAGACGTATATAATGTCCCCAACTAGAAGTACGGGCCGACACGACAGGGATTTTGTAAAACATTACCAGCGAGGGTCTACATGGGTTATGTTAGGTTATATTACGATATAGACGTATATAATGTGCCCACCGAGAAGTAGGGGCCGACCCGCCAGGAATGTTGGAAAATACTACATCCGAGATGTTAAGCTGCTTTAGGTTAGGATATATAACGTTATAGAGGTATATAATGTCCGCACCGAGAAGTACGGGCCGACACGACCGGGATTTTGTAAAACATTACCAGCGGGGGTCTAGATGGGATAGGTTAGGTTATATTACGATATAGACGTATATAATGTGCCCACCAAGAGGTAGGGGCCGACCCGCCAGGAATGTTGGAAAATACTACATCCCAGATGTTAAGTTGCCTTAGGTTAAGATATATAACGTTATGGACGTATATAATGTCCGCACCGAGACGTACGGGACGACATGACCGGGATTCTGTAAAACATTACCAGCGAGGGTCTAGATGGGTTAGGTTAGGTTATATTACGTTATAGACGTATATAATGTTCCCACCGAGAAGTGATGCCGACCCGCCAGGAATGTTGTGGAATACTACATTCGAGATGTTAGGTTGCCTTAGGTTAGGGTATATAACGTTATAGACGTATATAATGTCCCCACCGAGAAGTACGTGCCGACACGACCGAGATTTTGTGAAATATTACCAGCGAGGGTCTAGATGGGTTAGGTTAGGTTATATTACGATATAGACGTATATAATGTTCCCACCGAGAATTGACGCCGACCAGCCAGGAATGTGGTGAAATACTACATCCGCGATGTTAGGTTCCCTTACGATGGGAAATATAAAGTTATAGACGTATATAATGTCCCCAACTAGAAGTACGGGCCGACACGACAGGGATTTTGTAAAACATTACCAGCGAGGGTCTACATGGGTTATGTTAGGTTATATTACGATATAGACGTATATAATGTGCCCACCGAGAAGTAGGGGCCGACCCGCCAGGAATGTTGGAAAATACTACATCCGAGATGTTAGGTTCCCTAAGGTTAGGATATATAACGTTATAGACGAATATAATGTCCCCACCGAGAAGTACGGGCCGACACGACCGGGATTTTGTAGAACATCACCAGCGAGGGTATAGATGTGTTAGGTTAGGTTATATTACGATATAGACGTATATAATGTGCCCACCGGGAAGTTGGGGCCGATCCGCCAGGAATGTTGCGAAATACTACATTCGAGATGTTAGGTTGCCTTAGGTTAGGGTATATAACGATACAGATGCATATAATGTCCCCACCGAGGCGTACCGGATGACACGGCTGGGATTCTGTAAAACATTATCACCGAGGGGCAAAATGGGATAGGTTAGGTTATATTACGATATAGACGTATATAATGTTCCCACCGAGAATTGGCGCCGACTCGCCAGGAATGTTGTGAAATACTATATCCGAGATGTTAGGTTCCCTTAGGTTACAATATATAACGTTATAGCCGTATGTAATGTCCCCACCGAGAAGTACGGGCCGACACGACCGGGATTTTGTAAAACATTACCAGCGAGGGTCTAGATGGGTTAGGTTAGGTTATATTACGATATAGACGTATATAATGTGCCCACCGAGAGGTAGGGGCCGACCGGCCAGGAATGTTGGAAAATACTACATGCGAGATGTTAGGTTCCCTTAGGTTAGGACATATAAAGTTATAGACGTATATAATGCCCGCACCGAGACGTACGGGACGACACGGCCGGCATTCTGTAAAGCATTACCAGCTAGGGGCTAGATGGGTTAGGTTAGGTTATATTACGTTATAGACGTATATAATGTTCCCACCGAGAAGTGATGCCGACCCGCCAGGAATGTTGTGAAATACTACATTCGAGATGTTAGGTCGCCTTAGGTTAGGGTATATAACGTTATAGACGTATATAATGTCCCCACCGAGAAGTACGGGCCGACACGACCGAGATTTTGTGAAATATTACCAGCGAGGTTCTAGATGGGTTAGGTTAGGTTATATTACGATATAGACGTATATAATGTGCCCACCGAGAAGTAGGGGCCGACCCGCCAGGAATGTTGGAAAATACTACATCCGAGATGTTAGGTTCCCTTTGGTTAGGATATATAACGTTATAGACGTATATAATGTCCCCACCGAGAAGTACGGGCCGACACGACAGGGATTTTGTAGAACATCACCAGCGAGGGTCTAGATGGGTTAGGTTAGGTTATATTACGATATAGATGTATATAATGTGCCCACCGAGAAGTAGGGGCCGACCCGCCAGGAATGTTGGAAAATACTACATCCGAGATGTTAGATTCCCTTAGGTTAGGATATATAACGTTATATACGTATATAATGTCCCCACCGAGAAGTACGGGCCGACACGACCGGGATTTTGTAGAACATCACCAGCGAGGGTATAGATGTGTTAGGTTAGGTTATATTACGATATAGACGTATATAATGTGCCCACCGGGAAGTTGGGGCCGACCCGCCAGGAATGTTGGAAAATACTACATCCGAGATGTTAAGTTGCCTTAGGTTACGATATATAACGTTATAGACGTATATAATGTCCGCACCGAGACGTACGGGACGACACGACTGGAATTCTGTAAAACATTACCAGCGAGCGGCTAGATGGGTTAGGTTAGGTTATATTACGATATAGACGTATATAATGTGCCCACCGAGAAGTAGGGGCCGACCCGGCAGGAATGTTGGAAAATACTACATCCGAGATGTTATGTTCCCTTAGGTTAGGAATATAAAGTTATAGACGTATATAATGCCCGCACCGAGACGTACGGGACGACACGGCCGGGATTCTGTAAAGCATTACCAGCGAGGGGCTAGATGGGTTAGGTTAGGTTATATTACGTTATAGACGTATATAATGTTCCCACCGAGAAGTGGGGCTGACCCGCCAGGAATGTTGTGAAATACTACATTCGAGATGTTAGGTTGCCTTAGGTTAGGTTATATAACCTTACAGATGCATATAATGTCCCCACCGAGACGTACGGGACGACACGGCTGGGATTCTGTAAAACATTATCACCGAGGGGCAAAATGGGTTAGGTTAGGTTATATTACGATATAGACGTATATAATGTTCCCACCGAGAATTGGCGCCGACCCGCCAGGAATGTTGTGAAATACTACATCCGAGATGTTAGGTTCCCTTAGGTTAGGACATATAACGTTATAGACGTATATAATGTCCGCACCGAGACGTAAGGGACGACACGACCGGGATTTTGTAAAACATTACTAGCGAGGGTCTAGATGGGTTAGATTAGGTTATATTACAATATAGACGTATATAATGTGCCCGCCGAGAAGTAGGGGCCGACCCGCCAGGAATGATGGAAAATACTACATCCGAGATGTTAGGTGGCCTTAGGTTAGGATATATAAAGTTATAGACGTATATAATGTCCGCACCGAGACGTAAGGGACGACACGACCGGGATTTTGTAAAACATTACCAGCGAGGGTCTAGATGGGTTAGGTTAGGTTATATTACGATATAGACGTATATAATGTGCCCACCGAGAAGTTGGGGCCGACCCGCCAGGAATGTTGGAAAATACTACATCCCAGATGTTAAGTTGCCTTAGGTTAAGATATATAACGTTATAGACGTATATAATGTCCGCACTGAGACGTACGGGACGACATGACCGGGATTCTGTAAAACATTACCAGCGAGGGTCTAGATGGGTTAGGTTAGGTTATATTACGTTATAGACGTATATAATGTTCCCACCGAGAAGTGATGCCGACCCGCCAGGAATGTTGTGGAATACTACATTCGAGATGTTAGGTTGCCTTAGGTTAGGGTATATAACGTTATAGACGTATATAATGTCCCCACCGAGAAGTACGTGCCGACACGACCGAGATTTTGTGAAATATTACCAGCGAGGGTCTAGATGGGTTAGGTTAGGTTATATTACGATATAGACGTATATAATGTTCCCACCGAGAATTGGCGCCGACCAGCCAGGAATGTTGTGAAATACTACATCCGCGGTGTTAGGTTCCCTTAGGATGGGACATATAAAGTTATAGACGTATATAATGTCCCCAACTAGAAGTACGGGCCGACACGACAGGGATTTTGTAAAACATTACCAGCGAGGGTCTACATGGGTTATGTTAGGTTATATTACGATATAGACGTATATAATCTTCCCACCGAGAATTGGCGCCGACCCGCCAGGAATGTTGTGAAATACTACATCCGAGATGTTAGGTTCCCTTAGGTTAGGATATATAACGTTATAGCCGTATATAATGTCCCCACCGAGAAGTACGGGCCGACACGACCGGGATTTTGTAGAACATCACCAGCGAGGGTATAGATGTGTTAGGTTAGGTTATATTACGATATAGACGTATATAATGTGCCCACCGGGAAGTTGGGGCCGATCCGCCAGGAATGTTGTGAAATACTACATTCGAGATGTTAGGTTGCCTTAGGTTAGGGTATATAACGATACAGATGCATATAATGTCCCCACCGAGACGTACCGGCTGACACGGCTGGGATTCTGTAAAACATTATCACCGAGGGGCAAAATGGATTAGGTTAGGTTATATTACGATATAGACGTATATAATGTTCCCACCGAGAATTGGCGCCGACCCGCCAGGAATGTTGTGAAATACTACATCCGAGATGTTAGGTTCCCTTAGGTTAGGATATATAACGTTATAGTCGTATATAATGTCCCCACCGAGAAGTACGGGCCGACACGACCGGGATTTTGTAAAACATTACCAGCGAGGGTCTAGATGGGTTAGGTTAGGTTATATTACGATATAGACGTATATAATGTGCCCACCGAGAAGTAGGGGCCGACCCGGCAGGAATGTTGGAAAATACTACATCCGAGATGTTATGTTCCCTTAGGTTAGGACATATAAAGTTATAGACGTATATAATGCCCGCACCGAGACGTACGGGACGACACGGCCCGGATTCTGTAAAGCATTACCAGCGAGGGGCTAGATGGGTTAGGTTAGGTTATATTACGATATAGATGTATATAATGTTCCCACCGAGAAGTGATGCCGACCCGCCAGGAATGTTGTGAAATACTACATTCGAGATGTTAGGTCGCCTTAGGTTAGGGTATATAACGTTATAGACGTATATAATGTCCCCACCGAAAAGTACGGGCCGACACGACCGAGATTTTGTGAAATATTACCAGCGAGGGTCTAGATGGGTTAGGTTAGGTTATATTACGATATAGACGTATATAATGTTCCCACCGAGAATTGGCGCCGACCAGCCAGGAATGTTGTGAAACACTACATCCGCGATGTTAGGTTCCCTTAGGATAGGATATATAAAGTTATAGACGTATATAATGTCCCCAACTAGAAGTACGGGCCGACACGACCGGGATTTTGTAAAACATTACCAGCGAGGGTCTACATGGGTTAGGTTAGGTTATATTACGATATAGACGTATATAATGTGCCCACCGAGAAGTAGGGGCCGACCCGCCAGGAATGTTGGAAAATACTACATCCGAGATGTTAGGTTCCCTTTGGTTAGGATATATAACGTTATAGACGTATATAATGTCCCCACCGAGAAGTACGGGCCGACACGACCGGGATTTTGTAGAACATCACCAGCGAGGGTATAGATGTGTTAGGTTAGGTTATATTACGATATAGACGTATATCATGTGCCCACCGGGAAGTTGGGGCCGACCCGCCAGGAATGTTGGAAAATACTACATCCGAGATGTTAAGTTGCCTTAGGTTACGATATATAACGTTATAGACGTATATAATGTCCGCACCGAGACGTAAGGGACGACACGACCGGGATTTTGTAAAACATTACTAGCGAGGGTCTAGATGGGTTAGATTAGGTTATATTACAATATAGACGTATATAATGTGCCCGCCGAGAAGTAGGGGCCGACCCGCCAGGAATGATGGAAAATACTACATCCGAGATGTTAGGTGGCCTTAGGTTAGGATTTATAAAGTTATAGACGTATATAATGTCCGCACCGAGACGTAAGGGACGACACGACCGGGATTTTGTAAAACATTACCAGCGAGGGTCTAGATGGGTTAGGTTAGGTTATATTACGATATAGACGTATATAATGTGCCCACCGAGAAGTTGGGGCCGACCCGCCAGGAATGTTGGAAAATACTACATCCCAGATGTTAAGTTGCCTTAGGTTAAGATATATAACGTTATAGACGTATATAATGTCCGCACCGAGACGTACGGGACGACATGACCGGGATTCTGTAAAACATTACCAGCGTGGGTCTAGATGGGTTAGGTTAGGTTATATTACGTTATAGACGTATATAATGTTCCCACCGAGAAGTGATGCCGACCCGCCAGGAATGTTGTGGAATACTACATTCGAGATGTTAGGTTGCCTTAGGGTAGGGTATATAACGTTATAGACGTATATAATGTCCCCACCGAGAAGTACGTGCCGACACGACCGAGATTTTGTGAAATATTACCAGCGAGAGTCTAGATGGGTTAGGTTAGGTTATATTACGATATAGACGTATATGATGTTCCCACCGAGAATTGGCGCCGACCAGCCAGGAATGTTGTGAAATACTACATCCGCGGTGTTAGGTTCCCTTAGGATGGGACATATAAAGTTATAGACGTATATAATGTCCCCAACTAGAAGTACGGGCCGACACGACAGGGATTTTGTAAAACATTACCAGCGAGGGTCTACATGGGTTATGTTAGGTTATATTACGATATAGACGTATATAATCTTCCCACCGAGAATTGGCGCCGACCCGCCAGGAATGTTGTGAAATACTACATCCGAGATGTTAGGTTCCCTTAGGTTAGAATATATAACGTTATAGCCGTATATAATGTGCCCACCGAGAAGTACGGGCCGACACGACCGGGATTTTGTAGAACATCACCAGCGAGGGTATAGATGTGTTAGGTTAGGTTATATTACGATATAGACGTATATAATGTGCCCACCGGGAAGTTGGGGCCGATCCGCCAGGAATGTTGTGAAATACTACATTCGAGATGTTAGGTTGCCTTAGGTTAGGGTATATAACGATACAGATGCATATAATGTCCCCACCGAGACGTACCGGATGACACGGCTGGGATTCTGTAAAACATTATCACCGAGGGGCAAAATGGATTAGGTTAGGTTATATTACGATATAGACGTATATAATGTTCCCACCGAGAATTGGCGCCGACCCGGCAGGAATGTTGGAAAATACTACATCCGAGATGTTATGTTCCCTTAGGTTAGGACATATAAAGTTATAGACGTATATAATGCCCGCACCGAGACGTACGGGACGACACGGCCCGGATTCTGTAAAGCATTACCAGCGAGGGGCTAGATGGGTTAGGTTAGGTTATATTACGATATAGATGTATATAATGTGCCCACCGAGAAGTAGGGGCCGACCCGGCAGGAATGTTGGAAAATACTACATCCCAGATGTTAAGTTGCCTTAGGTTAGGATACATAACGTTATAGACGTATATAATGTCCGCACCGAGACGTACGGGCTGACACGACCGGGATTTTGTAAAGTATTACCAACGAGGGTCTAGATGGCTTAGGTTAGGTTATATTACGATATAGACGTATATAATGTGCCCACCGAAAAGTAGGGGCCGACCCGCCAGGAATGTTGGAAAATACTACATCCGAGATGTTAGGTTCCGTTAGGTTAGGATATATAAAGTTATAGACGTATATAATGCCCGCACCGAGACGTACGGGACGACACGGCCCGGATTCTGTAAAGCATTACCAGCGAGGGGCTAGATGAGTTTGGTTAGGTTATATTACGATATAGATGTATATAATGTGCCCACCGAGAAGTAGGGGCCGACCCGGCAGGAATGTTGGAAAATACTACATCCCAGATGTTAAGTTGCCTTAGGTTAGGATACATAACGTTATAGACGTATATAATGTCCGCACCGAGACGTACGGGCTGACACGACCGGGATTTTGTAAAATATTACCAGCGAGGTTCTAGATGGGTTAGGTTAGGTTATATTACGATATAGACGTATATAATGTGCCCACCGAAAAGTAGGGGCCGACCCGCCAGGAATGTCGGAAAATACTACATCCGAGATGTTACGTTCCCTTAGGTTAGGATATATAAAGTTATAGACGTATATAATGCCCGCAACGAGACGTACGGGACGATATGGCCGGGATTTTGTAAAACATTACCAGCGGGGGGCTAGATGGGTTAGGTTAGGTTATATTACGATATACTGGTATATAATGTGCCCACCCGGAAGTTGGGGCCGACCCGCCAGGAATGTTGGAAAATACTACATCCGAGATGTTTGGTTCCTTTAGGTTAGGATATATAACGTTATAGACGTATATAATGTCCCCACCGAGAAGTACGGGCCGACACGACCGGGATTTTGTAAAACATTATCAGCGAGGGTCTAGATGGGTTAGGTTAGGTTATATTACGTTATAGACGTATATAATATTCCCACCGAGAAGTGGGGCTGACCCGCCAGGAATGTTGTGAAATACTACATTCGAGATGTTAGGATGCCTTAGGTTAGGTTATATAACCTTACAGATGCATATAATGTCCCCACCGAGACGTACGGGACGACACGGCTGGGATTCTGTAAAACATTATCACCGAGGGGCAAAAAGGGTTAGGTTAGGTTATATTACGATATAGATGTATATAATCTTCCCACCGAGAATTGGCGCCGACCCGCCAGGAATGTTGTGAAATACTACATCCGAGATGTTAGGTTCCCTTAGGTTAGGATATATAACGTTATAGCCGTATATAATGTCCCCACCGAGAAGTACTGGCCGACACGACCGGGATTTTGTAAAACATTACCAGCGAGGGTCTAGATGGGTTAGGTTAGGTTAGGTTATATTACGATATAGACGTATATAATGTACCCACCGAGAAGTAGGGGCCGACCCGGCAGGAATGTTGGAAAATACTACATCCGAGATGTTATGTTCCCTTAGGTTAGGACATATAAAGTTATAGACGTATATGATGCCCGCACCGAGACGTACGGGACGACACGGCCCGGATTCTGTAAAGCATTACCAGCGAGGGGCTAGATGGGTTAGGTTAGGTTATATTACGATATAGACGTATATAATGTGCCCACCGAGAAGTAGGGGCCGACCCGGCAGGAATGTTGGAAAATACTACATCCCAGATGTTAAGTTGCCTTAGGTTAGGATACATAACGTTATAGACGTATAAAAATGTCCGCACCGAGACGTACGGGACGACACGACCGGGATTCTGTAAAACATTACCAGCGAGGGTCTAGATGGGTTAGGTTAGGTTATATTACGATATAGATGTATATAATGTGCCCACCGAGAAGTTGGAGCCGACCCGCCAGGAATGTTGGAAAATACTACATCCGAGATGTTAAGCTGCTTTAGGTTAGGATATATAACGTTATAGAGGTATATAATGTCCGCACCGAGAAGTACGGGCCGACACGACCGGGATTTTGTAAAACATTACCAGCGAGGGTCTAGATGGGTTAGGTTAGGTTATATTACGATATAGACGTATATAATGTGCCCACCAAGAGGTAGGGGCCGACCCGCCAGGAATGTTGGAAAATACTACATCCGAGATGTTAGGTTCCCTTAGGTTAGGACATATAAAGTTATAGACGTATATAATGCCCGCACCGAGACGTACCGGACGACACGGCTGAGATTCTGTATAACATTATCACCGAGGGGCAAAATGGGTTAGGTTAGGTTATATTACGATATAGACGTATATAATGTTCCCACCGAGAATTGGCGCCGACCCGCCACGAATGTTGTGAAATACTACATCCGAGATGTTAGGTTCCCTTAGGTTAGGACATATAACGTTATAGACGTATATAATGTCCGCACCGAGACGTAAGGGACGACACGACCGGGATTTTGTAAAACATTACTAGCGATGGTCTAGATGGGTTAGATTAGGTTATATTACGATATAGACGTATATAATGTGCCCGCCGAGAAGTAGGGGCCGACCCGCCAGGAATGATGGAAAATACTACATCCGAGATGTTAGGTGGCCTTAGGTTAGGATATATAAAGTTATAGACGTATATAATGTCCGCACCGAGACGTAAGGGACGACACGACCGGGATTTTGTAAAACATTACCAGCGAGGGTCTAGATGGGTTAGGTTAGGTTATATTATGATATAGACGTATATAATGTGCCCACCGAGAAGTTGGGGCCGACCCGCCAGGAATGTTGGAAAATACTACATCCCAGATGTTAAGTTGCCTTAGGTTAAGATATATAACGTTATAGACGTATATAATGTCCGCACCGAGACGTACGGGACGACATGACCGGGATTCTGTAAAACATTACCAGCGAGGGTCTAGATGGGTTAGGTTAGGTTATATTACGTTATAGACGTATATAATGTTCCCACCGAGAAGTGATGCCGACCCGCCAGGAATGTTGTGGAATACTACATTCGAGATGTTAGGTTGCCTTAGGTTAGGGTATATAACGTTATAGACGTATATAATGTCCCCACCGAGAAGTACGTGCCGACACGACCGAGATTTTGTGAAATATTACCAGCGAGGGTCTAGATGGGTTAGGTTAGGTTATATTACGATATAGACGTATATAATGTTCCCACCGAGAATTGGCGCCGACCAGCCAGGAATGTTGTGAAATACTACATCCGCGATGTTAGGTTCCCTTAGGATGGGACATATAAAGTTATAGACGTATATAATGTCCCCAACTAGAAGTACGGGCCGACACGACAGGGATTTTGTAAAACATTACCAGCGAGGGTCTACATGGGTTATGTTAGGTTATATTACGATATAGACATATATAATGTGCCCACCGAGAAGTAGGGGCCGACCCGCCAGGAATGTTGGAAAATACTACATCCGAGATGTTAGGTTCCCTAAGGTTAGGATATATAACGTTATAGACGAATATAATGTCCCCACCGAGAAGTACGGGCCGACACGACCGGGATTTTGTAGAACATCACCAACGAGGGTATAGATGTGTTAGGTTAGGTTATATTACGATATAGACGTATATAATGTGCCCACCGGGAAGTTGGGGCCGATCCGCCAGGAATGTTGTGAAATACTACATTCGAGATGTTAGGTTGCCTTAGGTTAGGGTATATAACGATACAGATGCATATAATGTCCCCACCGAGACGTACCGGATGACACGGCTGGGATTCTGTAAAACATTATCACCGAGGGGCAAAATGGGATAGGTTAGGTTATATTACGATATAGACGTATATAATGTTCCCACCGAGAATTGGCGCCGACTCGCCAGGAATGTTGTGAAATACTATATCCGAGATGTTAGGTTCCCTTAGGTTACAATATATAACGTTATAGCCGTATATAATGTCCCCACCGAGAAGTACGGGCCGACACGACCGGGATTTTGTAAAACATTACCAGCGAGGGTCTAGATGGGTTAGGTTAGGTTATATTACGATATAGACGTATATAATGTGCCCACCGAGAGGTAGGGGCCGACCGGCCAGGAATGTTGGAAAATACTACATCCGAGATGTTAGGTTCCCTTAGGTTAGGACATATAAAGTTATAGACGTATATAATGCCCGCACCGAGACGTACGGGACGACACGGCCGGCATTCTGTAAAGCATTACCAGCTAGGGGCTAGATGGGTTAGGTTAGGTTATATTACGTTATAGACGTATATAATGTTCCCACCGAGAAGTGATGCCGACCCGCCAGGAATGTTGTGAAATACTACATTCGAGATGTTAGGTCGCCTTAGGTTAGGGTATATAACGTTATAGACGTATATAATGTCCCCACCGAGAAGTACGTGCCGACACGACCGAGATTTTGTGAAATATTACCAGCGAGGGTCTAGATGGGTTAGGTTAGGTTATATTACGATATAGACGTATATAATGTTCCCACCGAGAATTGGCGCCGACCAGCCAGGAATGTTGTGAAATACTACATCCGCGATGTTAGGTTCCCTTAGGATGGGACATATAAAGTTATAGACGTATATAATGTCCCCAACTAGAAGTACGGGCCGACACGACAGGGATTTTGTAAAACATTACCAGCGAGGGTCTACATGGGTTATGTTAGGTTATATTACGATATAGACATATATAATGTGCCCACCGAGAAGTAGGGGCCGACCCGCCAGGAATGTTGGAAAATACTACATCCGAGATGTTAGGTTCCCTAAGGTTAGGATATATAACGTTATAGACGAATATAATGTCCCCACCGAGAAGTACGGGCCGACACGACCGGGATTTTGTAGAACATCACCAACGAGGGTATAGATGTGTTAGGTTAGGTTATATTACGATATAGACGTATATAATGTGCCCACCGGGAAGTTGGGGCCGATCCGCCAGGAATGTTGTGAAATACTACATTCGAGATGTTAGGTTGCCTTAGGTTAGGGTATATAACGATACAGATGCATATAATGTCCCCACCGAGACGTACCGGATGACACGGCTGGGATTCTGTAAAACATTATCACCGAGGGGCAAAATGGGATAGGTTAGGTTATATTACGATATAGACGTATATAATGTTCCCACCGAGAATTGGCGCCGACTCGCCAGGAATGTTGTGAAATACTATATCCGAGATGTTAGGTTCCCTTAGGTTACAATATATAACGTTATAGCCGTATATAATGTCCCCACCGAGAAGTACGGGCCGACACGACCGGGATTTTGTAAAACATTACCAGCGAGGGTCTAGATGGGTTAGGTTAGGTTATATTACGATATAGACGTATATAATGTGCCCACCGAGAGGTAGGGGCCGACCGGCCAGGAATGTTGGAAAATACTACATCCGAGATGTTAGGTTCCCTTAGGTTAGGACATATAAAGTTATAGACGTATATAATGCCCGCACCGAGACGTACGGGACGACACGGCCGGCATTCTGTAAAGCATTACCAGCTAGGGGCTAGATGGGTTAGGTTAGGTTATATTACGTTATAGACGTATATAATGTTCCCACCGAGAAGTGATGCCGACCCGCCAGGAATGTTGTGAAATACTACATTCGAGATGTTAGGTCGCCTTAGGTTAGGGTATATAACGTTATAGACGTATATAATGTCCCCACCGAGAAGTACGGGCCGACACGACCGAGATTTTGTGAAATATTACCAGCGAGGGTCTAGATGGGTTAGGTTGGGTTATATTACGATATAGACGTATATAATGTTCCCACCGAGAATTGGCGCCGACCAGCCAGGAATGTTGTGAAACACTACATCCGCGATGTTAGGTTCCCTTAGGATAGGATATATAAAGTTATAGACGTATATAATGTCCCCACCGAGAAGTACGGGCCGACACGACAGGGATTTTGTAGAACATCACCAGCGAGGGTCTAGATGGGTTAGGTTAGGTTATATTACGATATAGATGTATATAATGTGCCCACCGAGAAGTAGGGGCCGACCCGCCAGGAATGTTGGAAAATACTACATCCGAGATGTTAGATTCCCTTAGGTTAGGATATATAACGTTATATACGTATATAATGTCCCCACCGAGAAGTACGGGCCGACACGACCGGGATTTTGTAGAACATCACCAGCGAGGGTATAGATGTGTTAGGTTAGGTTATATTACGATATAGACGTATATAATGTGCCCACCGGGAAGTTGGGGCCGACCCGCCAGGAATGTTGGAAAATACTACATCCGAGATGTTAAGTTGCCTTAGGTTACGATATATAACGTTATAGACGTATATAATGTCCGCACCGAGACGTACGGGACGACACGTCCGGAATTCTGTAAAACATTACCAGCGAGGGGCTAGATGGGTTAGGTTAGGTTATATTACGATATAGACGTATATAATGTGCCCACCGAGAAGTAGGGGCCGACCCGGCAGGAATGTTGGAAAATACTACATCCCAGATGTTAAGTTGCCTTAGGTTAGGATACATAACGTTATAGACGTATAAAAATGTCCGCACCGAGACGTACGGGACGACACGACCGGGATTCTGTAAAACATTACCAGCGAGGGTCTAGATGGGTTAGGTTAGGTTATATTACGATATAGATGTATATAATGTGCCCACCGAGAAGTTGGAGCCGACCCGCCAGGAATGTTGGAAAATACTACATCCGAGATGTTAAGCTGCTTTAGGTTAGGATATATAACGTTATAGAGGTATATAATGTCCGCACCGAGAAGTACGGGCCGACACGACCGGGATTTTGTAAAACATTACCAGCGAGGGTCTAGATGGGTTAGGTTAGGTTATATTACGATATAGACGTATATAATGTGCCCACCGAAAAGTAGGGGCCGACCCGCCAGGAATGTCGGAAAATACTACATCCGAGATGTTACGTTCCCTTAGGTTAGGATATATAAAGTTATAGACGTATATAATGCCCGCAACGAGACGTACGGGACGATATGGCCGGGATTTTGTAAAACATTACCAGCGGGGGGCTAGATGGGTTAGGTTAGGTTATATTACGATATACTGGTATATAATGTGCCCACCCGGAAGTTGGGGCCGACCCGCCAGGAATGTTGGAAAATACTACATCCGAGATGTTTGGTTCCTTTAGGTTAGGATATATAACGTTATAGACGTATATAATGTCCCCACCGAGAAGTACGGGCCGACACGACCGGGATTTTGTAAAACATTATCAGCGAGGGTCTAGATGGGTTAGGTTAGGTTATATTACGTTATAGACGTATATAATATTCCCACCGAGAAGTGGGGCTGACCCGCCAGGAATGTTGTGAAATACTACATTCGAGATGTTAGGATGCCTTAGGTTAGGTTATATAACCTTACAGATGCATATAATGTCCCCACCGAGACGTACGGGACGACACGGCTGGGATTCTGTAAAACATTATCACCGAGGGGCAAAAAGGGTTAGGTTAGGTTATATTACGATATAGATGTATATAATCTTCCCACCGAGAATTGGCGCCGACCCGCCAGGAATGTTGTGAAATACTACATCCGAGATGTTAGGTTCCCTTAGGTTAGGATATATAACGTTATAGCCGTATATAATGTCCCCACCGAGAAGTACTGGCCGACACGACCGGGATTTTGTAAAACATTACCAGCGAGGGTCTAGATGGGTTAGGTTAGGTTAGGTTATATTACGATATAGACGTATATAATGTACCCACCGAGAAGTAGGGGCCGACCCGGCAGGAATGTTGGAAAATACTACATCCGAGATGTTATGTTCCCTTAGGTTAGGACATATAAAGTTATAGACGTATATGATGCCCGCACCGAGACGTACGGGACGACACGGCCCGGATTCTGTAAAGCATTACCAGCGAGGGGCTAGATGGGTTAGGTTAGGTTATATTACGATATAGACGTATATAATGTGCCCACCGAGAAGTAGGGGCCGACCCGGCAGGAATGTTGGAAAATACTACATCCCAGATGTTAAGTTGCCTTAGGTTAGGATACATAACGTTATAGACGTATAAAAATGTCCGCACCGAGACGTACGGGACGACACGACCGGGATTCTGTAAAACATTACCAGCGAGGGTCTAGATGGGTTAGGTTAGGTTATATTACGATATAGATGTATATAATGTGCCCACCGAGAAGTTGGAGCCGACCCGCCAGGAATGTTGGAAAATACTACATCCGAGATGTTAAGCTGCTTTAGGTTAGGATATATAACGTTATAGAGGTATATAATGTCCGCACCGAGAAGTACGGGCCGACACGACCGGGATTTTGTAAAACATTACCAGCGAGGGTCTAGATGGGTTAGGTTAGGTTATATTACGATATAGACGTATATAATGTGCCCACCAAGAGGTAGGGGCCGACCCGCCAGGAATGTTGGAAAATACTACATCCGAGATGTTAGGTTCCCTTAGGTTAGGACATATAAAGTTATAGACGTATATAATGCCCGCACCGAGACGTACCGGACGACACGGCTGAGATTCTGTATAACATTATCACCGAGGGGCAAAATGGGTTAGGTTAGGTTATATTACGATATAGACGTATATAATGTTCCCACCGAGAATTGGCGCCGACCCGCCACGAATGTTGTGAAATACTACATCCGAGATGTTAGGTTCCCTTAGGTTAGGACATATAACGTTATAGACGTATATAATGTCCGCACCGAGACGTAAGGGACGACACGACCGGGATTTTGTAAAACATTACTAGCGATGGTCTAGATGGGTTAGATTAGGTTATATTACGATATAGACGTATATAATGTGCCCGCCGAGAAGTAGGGGCCGACCCGCCAGGAATGATGGAAAATACTACATCCGAGATGTTAGGTGGCCTTAGGTTAGGATATATAAAGTTATAGACGTATATAATGTCCGCACCGAGACGTAAGGGACGACACGACCGGGATTTTGTAAAACATTACCAGCGAGGGTCTAGATGGGTTAGGTTAGGTTATATTATGATATAGACGTATATAATGTGCCCACCGAGAAGTTGGGGCCGACCCGCCAGGAATGTTGGAAAATACTACATCCCAGATGTTAAGTTGCCTTAGGTTAAGATATATAACGTTATAGACGTATATAATGTCCGCACCGAGACGTACGGGACGACATGACCGGGATTCTGTAAAACATTACCAGCGAGGGTCTAGATGGGTTAGGTTAGGTTATATTACGTTATAGACGTATATAATGTTCCCACCGAGAAGTGATGCCGACCCGCCAGGAATGTTGTGGAATAATACATTCGAGATGTTAGGTTGCCTTAGGTTAGGGTATATAACGTTATAGACGTATATAATGTCCCCACCGAGAAGTACGTGCCGACACGACCGAGATTTTGTGAAATATTACCAGCGAGGGTCTAGATGGGTTAGGTTAGGTTATATTACGATATAGACGTATATAATGTTCCCACCGAGAATTGGCGCCGACCAGCCAGGAATGTTGTGAAATACTACATCCGCGATGTTAGGTTCCCTTAGGATGGGACATTAAAGTTATAGACGTATATAATGTCCCCAACTAGAAGTACGGGCCGACACGACAGGGATTTTGTAAAACATTACCAGCGAGGGTCTACATGGGTTATGTTAGGTTATATTACGATATAGACATATATAATGTGCCCACCGAGAAGTAGGGGCCGACCCGCCAGGAATGTTGGAAAATACTACATCCGAGATGTTAGGTTCCCTAAGGTTAGGATATATAACGTTATAGACGAATATAATGTCCCCACCGAGAAGTACGGGCCGACACGACCGGGATTTTGTAGAACATCACCAACGAGGGTATAGATGTGTTAGGTTAGGTTATATTACGATATAGACGTATATAATGTGCCCACCGGGAAGTTGGGGCCGATCCGCCAGGAATGTTGTGAAATACTACATTCGAGATGTTAGGTTGCCTTAGGTTAGGGTATATAACGATACAGATGCATATAATGTCCCCACCGAGACGTACCGGATGACACGGCTGGGATTCTGTAAAACATTATCACCGAGGGGCAAAATGGGATAGGTTAGGTTATATTACGATATAGACGTATATAATGTTCCCACCGAGAATTGGCGCCGACTCGCCAGGAATGTTGTGAAATACTATATCCGAGATGTTAGGTTCCCTTAGGTTACAATATATAACGTTATAGCCGTATATAATGTCCCCACCGAGAAGTACGGGCCGACACGACCGGGATTTTGTAAAACATTACCAGCGAGGGTCTAGATGGGTTAGGTTAGGTTATATTACGATATAGACGTATATAATGTGCCCACCGAGAGGTAGGGGCCGACCGGCCAGGAATGTTGGAAAATACTACATCCGAGATGTTAGGTTCCCTTAGGTTAGGACATATAAAGTTATAGACGTATATAATGCCCGCACCGAGACGTACGGGACGACACGGCCGGCATTCTGTAAAGCATTACCAGCTAGGGGCTAGATGGGTTAGGTTAGGTTATATTACGTTATAGACGTATATAATGTTCCCACCGAGAAGTGATGCCGACCCGCCAGGAATGTTGTGAAATACTACATTCGAGATGTTAGGTCGCCTTAGGTTAGGGTATATAACGTTATAGACGTATATAATGTCCCCACCGAGAAGTACGTGCCGACACGACCGAGATTTTGTGAAATATTACCAGCGAGGGTCTAGATGGGTTAGGTTAGGTTATATTACGATATAGACGTATATAATGTTCCCACCGAGAATTGGCGCCGACCAGCCAGGAATGTTGTGAAATACTACATCCGCGATGTTAGGTTCCCTTAGGATGGGACATATAAAGTTATAGACGTATATAATGTCCCCAACTAGAAGTACGGGCCGACACGACAGGGATTTTGTAAAACATTACCAGCGAGGGTCTACATGGGTTATGTTAGGTTATATTACGATATAGACGTATATAATGTTCCCACCGAGAATTGGCGCCGACTCGCCAGGAATGTTGTGAAATACTATATCCGAGATGTTAGGTTCCCTTAGGTTACAATATATAACGTTATAGCCGTATATAATGTCCCCACCGAGAAGTACGGGCCGACACGACCGGGATTTTGTAAAACATTACCAGCGAGGGTCTAGATGGGTTAGGTTAGGTTATATTACGATATAGACGTATATAATGTGCCCACCGAGAGGTAGGGGCCGACCGGCCAGGAATGTTGGAAAATACTACATCCGAGATGTTAGGTTCCCTTAGGTTAGGACATATAAAGTTATAGACGTATATAATGCCCGCACCGAGACGTACGGGACGACACGGCCGGCATTCTGTAAAGCATTACCAGCTAGGGGCTAGATGGGTTAGGTTAGGTTATATTACGTTATAGACGTATATAATGTTCCCACCGAGAAGTGATGCCGACCCGCCAGGAATGTTGTGAAATACTACATTCGAGATGTTAGGTCGCCTTAGGTTAGGGTATATAACGTTATAGACGTATATAATGTCCCCACCGAGAAGTACGGGCCGACACGACAGGGATTTTGTAGAACATCACCAGCGAGGGTCTAGATGGGTTAGGTTAGGTTATATTACGATATAGATGTATATAATGTGCCCACCGAGAAGTAGGGGCCGACCCGCCAGGAATGTTGGAAAATACTACATCCGAGATGTTAGATTCCCTTAGGTTAGGATATATAACGTTATATACGTATATAATGTCCCCACCGAGAAGTACGGGCCGACACGACCGGGATTTTGTAGAACATCACCAGCGAGGGTATAGATGTGTTAGGTTAGGTTATATTACGATATAGACGTATATAATGTGCCCACCGGGAAGTTGGGGCCGACCCGCCAGGAATGTTGGAAAATACTACATCCGAGATGTTAAGTTGCCTTAGGTTACGATATATAACGTTATAGACGTATATAATGTCCGCACCGAGACGTACGGGACGACACGTCCGGAATTCTGTAAAACATTACCAGCGAGGGGCTAGATGGGTTAGGTTAGGTTATATTACGATATAGACGTATATAATGTGCCCACCGAGAAGTAGGGGCCGACCCGGCAGGAATGTTGGAAAATACTACATCCCAGATGTTAAGTTGCCTTAGGTTAGGATACATAACGTTATAGACGTATAAAAATGTCCGCACCGAGACGTACGGGACGACACGACCGGGATTCTGTAAAACATTACCAGCGAGGGTCTAGATGGGTTAGGTTAGGTTATATTACGATATAGATGTATATAATGTGCCCACCGAGAAGTTGGAGCCGACCCGCCAGGAATGTTGGAAAATACTACATCCGAGATGTTAAGCTGCTTTAGGTTAGGATATATAACGTTATAGAGGTATATAATGTCCGCACCGAGAAGTACGGGCCGACACGACCGGGATTTTGTAAAACATTACCAGCGAGGGTCTAGATGGGTTAGGTTAGGTTATATTACGATATAGACGTATATAATGTGCCCACCAAGAGGTAGGGGCCGACCCGCCAGGAATGTTGGAAAATACTACATCCGAGATGTTAGGTTCCCTTAGGTTAGGACATATAAAGTTATAGACGTATATAATGCCCGCACCGAGACGTACCGGACGACACGGCTGAGATTCTGTATAACATTATCACCGAGGGGCAAAATGGGTTAGGTTAGGTTATATTACGATATAGACGTATATAATGTTCCCACCGAGAATTGGCGCCGACCCGCCACGAATGTTGTGAAATACTACATCCGAGATGTTAGGTTCCCTTAGGCTAGGATATATAACGTTATAGACGTATATAATGTCCCCACCGAGAAGTACGGGCCGACACGACCGGGATTTTGTAAAACATTACCAGCGAGGGTCTAGATGGGTTAGGTTAGGTTATATTACGTTATAGACGTATATAATGTTCCCACCGAGAATTGGCGCCGACCCGCCAGGAATGTTGTGAAATACTACATCCGCGATGTTAGGTTCCCTTAGGTTAGGACATATAACGTTATAGACGTATATAATGTCCGCACCGAGACGTAAGGGACGACACGACCGGGATTTTGTAAAACATTACTAGCGATGGTCTAGATGGGTTAGATTAGGTTATATTACGATATAGACGTATATAATGTGCCCGCCGAGAAGTAGGGGCCGACCCGCCAGGAATGATGGAAAATACTACATCCGAGATGTTAGGTGGCCTTAGGTTAGGATATATAAAGTTATAGACGTATATAATGTCCGCACCGAGACGTAAGGGACGACACGACCGGGATTTTGTAAAACATTACCAGCGAGGGTCTAGATGGGTTAGGTTAGGTTATATTACGATATAGACGTATATAATGTGCCCACCGAGAAGTTGGGGCCGACCCGCCAGGAATGTTGGAAAATACTACATCCCAGATGTTAAGTTGCCTTAGGTTAAGATATATAACGTTATAGACGTATATAATGTCCGCACCGAGACGTACGGGACGACATGACCGGGATTTTGTAAAACATTACCAGCGAGGGTCTAGATGGGTTAGGTTAGGTTATATTACGATATAGACGTATATAATGTGCCCACCAAGAGGTAGGGGCCGACCCGCCAGGAATGTTGGAAAATACTACATCCGAGATGTTAGGTTCCCTTAGGTTAGGACATATAAAGTTATAGACGTATATAATGCCCGCACCGAGACGTACCGGACGACACGGCTGAGATTCTGTATAACATTATCACCGAGGGGCAAAATGGGTTAGGTTAGGTTATATTACGATATAGACGTATATAATGTTCCCACCGAGAATTGGCGCCGACCCGCCACGAATGTTGTGAAATACTACATCCGAGATGTTAGGTTCCCTTAGGCTAGGATATATAACGTTATAGACGTATATAATGTCCCCACCGAGAAGTACGGGCCGACACGACCGGGATTTTGTAAAACATTACCAGCGAGGGTCTAGATGGGTTAGGTTAGGTTATATTACGTTATAGACGTATATAATGTTCCCACCGAGAATTGGCGCCGACCCGCCAGGAATGTTGTGAAATACTACATCCGCGATGTTAGGTTCCCTTAGGTTAGGACATATAACGTTATAGACGTATATAATGTCCGCACCGAGACGTAAGGGACGACACGACCGGGATTTTGTAAAACATTACTAGCGATGGTCTAGATGGGTTAGATTAGGTTATATTACGATATAGACGTATATAATGTGCCCGCCGAGAAGTAGGGGCCGACCCGCCAGGAATGATGGAAAATACTACATCCGAGATGTTAGGTGGCCTTAGGTTAGGATATATAAAGTTATAGACGTATATAATGTCCGCACCGAGACGTAAGGGACGACACGACCGGGATTTTGTAAAACATTACCAGCGAGGGTCTAGATGGGTTAGGTTAGGTTATATTACGATATAGACGTATATAATGTGCCCACCGAGAAGTTGGGGCCGACCCGCCAGGAATGTTGGAAAATACTACATCCCAGATGTTAAGTTGCCTTAGGTTAAGATATATAACGTTATAGACGTATATAATGTCCGCACCGAGACGTACGGGACGACATGACCGGGATTCTGTAAAACATTACCAGCGAGGGTCTAGATGGGTTAGGTTAGGTTATATTACGTTATAGACGTATATAATGTTCCCACCGAGAAGTGATGCCGACCCGCCAGGAATGTTGTGGAATACTACATTCGAGATGTTAGGTTGCCTTAGGTTAGGGTATATAACGTTATAGACGTATATAATGTCCCCACCGAGAAGTACGTGCCGACACGACCGAGATTTTGTGAAATATTACCAGCGAGGGTCTAGATGGGTTAGGTTAGGTTATATTACGATATAGACGTATATAATGTTCCCACCGAGAATTGGCGCCGACCAGCCAGGAATGTTGTGAAATACTACATCCGCGATGTTAGGTTCCCTTAGGATGGGACATATAAAGTTATAGACGTATATAATGTCCCCAACTAGAAGTACGGGCCGACTCGACAGGGATTTTGTAAAACATTACCAGCGAGGGTCTACATGGGTTATGTTAGGTTATATTACGATATAGACGTATATAATGTGCCCACCGAGAAGTAGGGGCCGACCCGCCAGGAATGTTGGAAAATACTACATCCGAGATGTTAGGTTCCCTAAGGTTAGGATATATAACGTTATAGACGAATATAATGTCCCCACCGAGAAGTACGGGCCGACACGACCGGGATTTTGTAGAACATCACCAACGAGGGTATAGATGTGTTAGGTTAGGTTATATTACGATATAGACGTATATAATGTGCCCACCGGGAAGTTGGGGCCGATCCGCCAGGAATGTTGTGAAATACTACATTCGAGATGTTAGGTTCCCTTAGGTTAGGACATATAAAGTTATAGACGTATATAATGCCCGCACCGAGACGTACGGGACGACATGGCCGGCATTCTGTAAAGCATTACCAGCTAGGGGCTAGATGGGTTAGGTTAGGTTATATTACGTTATAGACGTATATAATGTTCCCACCGAGAAGTGATGCCGACCCGCCAGGAATGTTGTGAAATACTACATTCGAGATGTTAGGTCGCCTTAGGTTAGGGTATATAACGTTATAGACGTATATAATGTCCCCACCGAGAAGTACGGGCCGACACGACCGAGATTTTGTGAAATATTCCAGCGAGGGTCTAGATGGGTTAGGTTAGGTTATATTACGATATAGACGTATATAATGTGCCCACCGGGAAGTTGGGGCCGACCCGCCAGGAATGTTGGAAAATACTACATCCGAGATGTTAGGTTGCCTTAGGTTAGGTTATATAACCTTACAGATGCATATAATGTCCCCACCGAGACGTACGGGACGACACGGCTGGGATTCTGTAAAACATTATCACCGAGGGGCAAAATGGGTTAGGTTAGGTTATATTACGATATAGACGTATATAATGTTCCCACCGAGAATTGGCGCCGACCCGCGAGGAATGTTGTGAAATACTACATCCGAGATGTTAGGTTCCCTTAGGTTAGGATATATAACGTTATAGCCGTACATAATGTCCCCACCGAGAAGTACGGGCCGACACGACCGGGATTTTGTAAAACATTACCAGCGGGGGTCTAGATGGGTTAGGTTAGGTTATATTACGTTATAGACGTATGTAATGTTCCCACCGAGAATTGGCGCCGACCCGCCAGGAATGTTGTGAAATACAACATCCGCGATGTTAGGTTCCCTTAGGTTAGGACATATAACGTTATAGACGTATATAATGTCCCCACCGAGACGTACGGGCCGACACGACCGGGATTTTGTAAAACATTACCAGCGAGGGTCTAGATGGGTTAGGTTAGGTTATATTACGTTATAGACGTATATAATGTTCCCACCGAGAATTGGCGCCGACCCGCCAGGAATGTTGTGAAATACTACATCCGCGATGTTAGGTTCCCTTAGGTTAGGACATATAACGTTATAGACGTATATAATGTCCGCACCGAGACGTAAGGGACGACACGACCGGGAATTTGTAAAACATTACTAGCGAGGGTCTAGATGGGTTAGATTAGGTTATATTACGATATAGACGTATATAATGTGCCCGCCGAGAAGTAGGCGCCGACCCGCCAGGAATGATGGAAAATACTACATCCGAGATGTTAGGTGGCCTTAGGTTAGGATATATAAAGTTATAGACGTATATAATGTCCGCACCGAGACGTAAGGGACGACACGACCGGGATTTTGTAAAACATTACCAGCGAGGGTCTAGATGGGTTAGGTTAGGTTATATTACGATATAGACGTATATAATGTGCCCACCGAGAAGTTGGGGCCGACCCGCCAGGAATGTTGGAAAATACTACATCCCAGATGTTAAGTTGCCTTAGGTTAAGATATATAACGTTATAGACGTATATAATGTCCGCACCGAGACGTACGGGACGACATGACCGGGATTCTGTAAAACATTACCAGCGAGGGTCTAGATGGGTTAGGTTAGGTTATATTACGTTATAGACGTATATAATGTTCCCACCGAGAAGTGATGCCGACCCGCCAGGAATGTTGTGGAATACTACATTCGAGATGTTAGGTTGCCTTAGGTTAGGGTATATAACGATACAGATGCATATAATGTCCCCACCGAGACGTACCGGATGACACGGCTGGGATTCTGTAAAACATTATCACCGAGGGGCAAAATGGGTTAGGTTAGGTTATATTACGATATAGACGTATATAATGTTCCCACCGAGAATTGGCGCCGACTCGCCAGGAATGTTGTGAAATACTATATCCGAGATGTTAGGTTCCCATAGGTTACAATATATAACGTTATAGCCGTATATAATGTCCCCACCGAGAAGTACGGGCCGACACGACCGGGATTTTGTAAAACATTACCAGCGAGGGTCTACATGGGTTAGGTTAGGTTATATTACGATATAGACGTATATAATGTGCCCACCGAGAAGTAGGGGCCGACCCGCCAGGAATGTTGGAAAATACTGCATCCGAGATGTTAGGTTCCCTTAGGTTAGGATATATAACGTTAGAGACGTATATAATGTCCCCACCGAGAAGTACGGGCCGACACGACAGGGATTTTGTAGAACATCACCAGCGAGGGTCTAGATGGGTTAGGTTAGGTTATATTACGATATAGATGTATATAATGTGCCCACCGAGAAGTAGGGGCCGACCCGCCAGGAATGTTGGAAAATACTACATCCGAGATGTTAGATTCCCTTAGGTTAGGATATATAACGTTATATACGTATATAATGTCCCCACCGAGAAGTACGGGCCGACACGACCGGGATTTTGTAGAACATCACCAGCGAGGGTATAGATGTGTTAGGTTAGGTTATATTACGATATAGACGTATATAATGTGCCCACCGGGAAGTTGGGGCCGACCCGCCAGGAATGTTGGAAAATACTACATCCGAGATGTTAAGTTGCCTTAGGTTACGATATATAACGTTATAGACGTATATAATGTCCGCACCGAGACGTACGGGACGACACGACCGGAATTCTGTAAAACAATACCAGCGAGGGGCTAGATGGGTTAGGTTAGGTTATATTACGATATAGACGTATATAATGTTCCCACCGAGAATTGGCGCCGACCCGCCAGGAATGTTGTGGAATACTACATTCGAGATGTTAGGTTGCCTTAGGTTAGGGTATATAACGTTATAGACGTATATAATGTCCCCACCGAGAAGTACGTGCCGACACGACCGAGATTTTGTGAATTATTACCAGCGAGGGTCTAGATGGGTTAGGTTAGGTTATATTACGATATAGACGTATATAATGTTCCCACCGAGAATTGGCGCCGACCAGCCAGGAATGTTGTGAAATACTACATCCGCGATGTTAGGTTCCCTTAGAATAGGACATATAAAGTTATAGACGTATATAATGTCCCCAACTAGAAGTACGGGCCGACACGACAGGGATTTTGTAAAACATTACCAGCGAGGGTCTACATGGGTTATGTTAGGTTATATTACGATATAGACGTATATAATGTGCCCACCGAGAAGTAGGGGCCGACCCGCCAGGAATGTTGGAAAATACTACATCCGAGATGTTAAGTTGCCTTAGGTTACGATATATAACGTTATAGACATATATAATGTCCGCACCGAGACGTACGGGACGACACGACCGGAATTCTGTAAAACATTACCAGCGGGGGGCTAGATGGGTTAGGTTAGGTTATATTACGATATAGACGTATATAATGTGCCCACCGAGAAGTAGGGACCGACCCGCCAGGAGTGTTGGAAAATACTACATCCGAGATGTTAGGTTCCCTTAGGTTAGGATATATAACGTTATAGACGTATATAATGTCCGCACCGAGAAGTACGGGTCGACACGACCGGGATTTTGTAGAACATCACCAGCGAGGGTATAGATGTGTTGGGTTAGGTTATATTACGATACAGACGTATATAATGTGCCCACCGAGAAGTTGGGGCCGACCCGCCAGGAATGTTGTGAAATACTACATCCGCGATGTTAGTTTGCCTTAGGTTAGGATATATAACGTTATAGACGTATATAATGTCCGCACCGAGACGTAAGGGACGACACGACCGGGATTTTGTAAAACATTACCAGCGAGGGTCTAGATGGGTTAGGTTTGGTTATATTACGTTATAGACGTATATAATGTTCCCACCGAGAATTGGCGCCGAACCGCCAGGAATGTTGTGAAACACTACATCCGCGATGTCAGGTTCCCTTAGGTCAGGATATATAACGTTATAGACGTATACAATGTCCCCACCGAGAAGTGCGCGCCGACACGACCGGGATTTTGTAAAACATTACCAGCCAGGGTCTAGATGGGTTAGGTCAGGTTATATTACGATGTAGACGTATATAATGTGCCCGCCGAGAAGTAGGGGCCGACCCGCCAGGAATGTTGGAAAATACTACATCCGAGATGTTAGGTTCCCTTAGGTTAGGATATATAACGTTATAGACGTATATAATTTCCCCACCTAGAAGTACGGGCCGACACGACCGGGATTTTGTAATACATTACCAGCGAGGGTCTAGATGGGTTAGGTTAGGTTATATTACGATATAGACGTATATAATGTTCCCACCGAGAATTGGCGCCTACCCCCCAGGAATGTTGTGAAATACTACATCCGCGATGTTAGGTTCCCTTAGGTTAGGATATATAACGTTATAGACGTATATAATGTCCCCACCGAGAAGTACGGTCCGACACGACCGGGATTTTGTAAAACATTACCAGCGAGGTTCTAGATGGGTTAGGTTAGGTTATATTACGTTATAGACGTATATAATGTTCCCACCGAGAATTGGCGCCGACCCGCCAGGAATGTTGTGAAATACTACATCCGCGATGTTAGGTTCCCTTAGGTCAGGATATATAACGTTATAGACGTATACAATGTCCCCACCGAGAAGTACGGGCCGACACGACCGGGATTTTGTAAAACATTACCAGCGAGGGTCTAGATGGGTTAGGTTAGGTTATATTACGTTATAGACGTATATAATGTTCCCACCGAGAATTGGCGCCGACCCGCCAGGAATGTTGTGAAATACTACATCCGCGATGTTAGGTTCCCTTAGGTCAGGATATATAACGTTATAGACGTATACAATGTCCCCACCGAGAAGTACGCGCCGACACGACCGGTATTTTGTAAAACATTACCAGCCAGGGTCTAGATGGGTTAGGTTAGGTTATATTACGATATAGACGTATATAATGTTCCCACCGAGAATTGGCGCCGACCCGCCAGGAATGTTGTGAAATACTACATCCGCGATGTTAGGTTCCCTTAGGTCAGGATATATAACGTTATAGACGTATACAATGTCCCCACCGAGAAGTACGCGCCGACACGACCGGTATTTTGTAAAACATTACCAGCCAGGGTCTAGATGGGTTAGGTTAGGTTATATTACGATATAGACGTATATAATGTTCCCACCGAGAATTGGCGCCGACCCGCCAGGAATGTTGTGAAATACTACATCCGCGATGTTAGGTTCCCTTAGGTCAGGATATATAACGTTATAGACGTATACAATGTCCCCACCGAGAAGTACGCGCCGACACGACCGGGATTTTGTAAAACATTACCAGCCAGGGTCTAGATGGGTTAGGTTAGGTTATATTACGATATAGACGTATATAATGTGCCCGCCGAGAAGTAGGGGCCGACCCGCCAGGAATGTTGGAAAATACTACATCCGAGATGTTAGGATCCCTTAGGTTAGGATATATAACGTTATAGACGTATATAATTTCCCCACCGAGAAGTACGGGTCGACACGACCGGGATTTTGTAATACATTACCAGCGAGGGTCTAGATGGGTTAGGTTAGGTTATATTACGATATAGACGTATATAATGTTCCCACCGAGAATTGGCGCCTACCCCCCAGGAATGTTGTGAAATACTACATCCGCGATGTTAGGTTCCCTTAGGTTAGGATATATAACGTTATAGGCGTATATAATGTCCCCACCGAGAAGTACGGGCCGACACGACCGGGATTTTGTAAAACATTACCAGCCAGTGTCTAGATGGGTTAGGTGAGGTTATATTACGATATAGACGTATATAATGTGCCCGCCGAGAAGTAGGGGCCGACCCGCCAGGAATGTTGGAAAATACTACATCCGAGATGTTAGGTTCCCTTAGGTTAGGATATATAACGTTATAGACGTATATAATGTCCCCACCGAGAAGTACGGGCCGACACGACCGGGATTTTGTAAAACATTATCAGCGAGGGTCTAGATGGGTTATGTTAGGTGATATTACGATATAGACGTATATAATGTGTCCACCGAGAAGTTGGGGCCGACCCGCCAGGAATGTTGGAAAATACTACATCCCAGATGTTAAGTTGCCTTAGGTTAAGATATATAACGTTATAGACGTATATAATGTCCGCACCGAGACGTACGGGTCGACACGACCGGGATTTTGTAAAACATTACCAGCCAGTGTCTCGATGGGTTAGGTGAGGTTATATTATGATATAGACGTATATAATGTGCCCGCCGAGAAGTAGGGACCGACCCGCCAGGAATGTTGGAAAATACTATATATATAACGTTATAGACGTATATAATGTCCGCACCGAGACGTACGGGACGACACGACCGGGATTCTGTAAAACATTACCAGCGAGGGTCTACATGGGTTAGGTTAGGTTATATTACGATATAGACGTATATAATGTGCCCACCGAGAAGTAGGGACCGACCCGCCAGGAGTGTTGGAAAATACTACATCCGAGATGTTAGGTTCCCTTAGGTTAGGATATATAACGTTATAGACGTATATAATGTCCGCACCGAAAAGTACGGGGCGACACGACCGGGATTTTGTAGAACATCACCAGCGAGGGTATAGATGTGTTAGGTTAGGTTATGTTACGATATAGACGTATATAATGTGCCCACCGGGAAGTTGGGACCGACCCGCCAGGAATGTTGGAAAATACTACATCCGAGATGTTAAGTTGCCTTAGGTTAGGATATATAACGTTATAGACGTATATAATGTCCGCACCGAGACGTACGGGAAGACACGACCAGTATTCTGTAAAACATTACCAGCGAGGGGCTAGATGGGTTAGGTTAGGATATATTACGTTATAGACGTATATAATGTTCCAACGGAGAAGTGGAGCCGACCCGCCAGGAATGTTGTGAAACACTACATCCGCGATGTTAGGTTCCCTTAGGTCAGGATATATAACGTTATAGACGTATACAATGTCCCCACCGAGAAGTGCGCGCCGACACGACCGGGATTTTGTAAAACATTACCAGCCAGGGTCTAGATGGGTTAGGTTAGGTTATATTACGATGTAGACGTATATAATGTGCCCGCCGAGAAGTAGGGGCCGACCCGCCAGGAATGTTGGAAAATACTACATCCGAGATGTTAGGTTCCCTTAGGTTAGGATATATAACGTTATAGACGTATATAATTTCCCCACCTAGAAGTACGGGCCGACACGACCGGGATTTTGTAATACATTACCAGCGAGGGTCTAGATGGGTTAGGTTAGGTTATATTACGATATAGACGTATATAATGTTCCCACCGAGAATTGGCGCCTACCCACCAGGAATGTTGTGAAATACTACATCCGCGATGTTAGGTTCCCTTAGGTTAGGATATATAACGTTATAGACGTATATAATGTCCCCACCGAGAAGTACGGTCCGACACGACCGGGATTTTGTAAAACATTACCAGCGAGGATCTAGATGGGTTAGGTTAGGTTATATTACGTTATAGACGTATATAATGTTCCCACCGAGAATTGGCGCCGACCCGCCAGGAATGTTGTGAAATACTACATCCGCGATGTTAGGTTCCCTTAGGTCAGGATATATAACGTTATAGACGTATACAATGTCCCCACCGAGAAGTACGGGCCGACACGACCGGGATTTTGTAAAACATTACCAGCGAGGGTCTAGATGGGTTAGGTTAGGTTATATTACGTTATAGACGTATATAATGTTCCCACCGAGAATTGGCGCCGACCCGCCAGGAATGTTGTGAAATACTACATCCGCGATGTTAGGTTCCCTTAGGTCAGGATATATAACGTTATAGACGTATACAATGTCCCCACCGAGAAGTACGCGCCGACACGACCGGTATTTTGTAAAACATTACCAGCCAGGGTCTAGATGGGTTAGGTTAGGTTATATTACGATATAGACGTATATAATGTTCCCACCGAGAATTGGCGCCGACCCGCCAGGAATGTTGTGAAATACTACATCCGCGATGTTAGGTTCCCTTAGGTCAGGATATATAACGTTATAGACGTATACAATGTCCCCACCGAGAAGTACGCGCCGACACGACCGGGATTTTGTAAAACATTACCAGCCAGGGTCTAGATGGGTTAGGTTAGGTTATATTACGATATAGACGTATATAATGTGCCCGCCGAGAAGTAGGGGCCGACCCGCCAGGAATGTTGGAAAATACTACATCCGAGATGTTAGGATCCCTTAGGTTAGGATATATAACGTTATAGACGTATATAATTTCCCCACCGAGAAGTACGGGTCGACACGACCGGGATTTTGTAATACATTACCAGCGAGGTTCTAGATGGGTTAGGTTAGGTTATATTACGATATAGACGTATATAATGTTCCCACCGAGAATTGGCGCCTACCCCCCAGGAATGTTGTGAAATACTACATCCGCGATGTTAGGTTCCCTTAGGTTAGGATATATAACGTTATAGGCGTATATAATGTCCCCACCGAGAAGTACGGGCCGACACGACCGGGATTTTGTAAAACATTACCAGCCAGTGTCTAGATGGGTTAGGTGAGGTTATATTACGATATAGACGTATATAATGTGCCCACCGGGAAGTTGGGACCGACCCGCCAGGAATGTTGGAAAATACTACATCCGAGATGTTAAGTTGCCTTAGGTTAGAATATATAACGTTATAGACGTATATAATGTCCGCACCGAGACGTACGGGAAGACACGACCAGTATTCTGTAAAACATTACCAGCGAGGGGCTAGATGGGTTAGGTTAGGATATATTACGTTATAGACGTATATAATGTTCCAACGGAGAAGTGGAGCCGACCCGCCAGGAATGTTGTGAAATACTACATTCGAGATGTTAGGTTGCCTTAGGTTAGGGTATATAACGTTATAGACGTATATAATGTCCCCACCGAGAAGTACGGGCCGACACGACTGAGATTTTGTGAAATATTACCAGCGAGGGTCTACATGGGTTAGGTTAGGTTATATTACGATATAGACGTATATAATGTGCCCACCGAGAAGTAGGGGCCGACCCGCCAGGAATGTTGTGAAATACTACATCCGCGATGGTAGGTTGCCTTAGGTTAGGATATATAACGTTATAGACGTATACAATGTCCCCACCGAGAAGAACGGGCCGACACGACCCGGATTTTGTAAAACATTACCAGCGAGGGTCTACATGGGTTAGGTTAGGTTATATTACGATATAGACGTATATAATGTGTCCACCGAGAAGTAGGGGCCGACCCGCCAGGAATGTTGGACAATACTACATCCGAGATGTTAGGTTCCCTTAGGTTAGGATATATAAAGTTATAGACGTATATAATGTCCCCACGGAAATGTACGGGCCGACACGACCGGGATTTTGTAAAACATTCCCAGCTAGGGGCTAAATGGGTTAGGTTAGGTTATATTACGATATAGACGTATATAATGTGCCCACCGAGAAGTAGGGGCCGACCCGCCAGGAATGTTGGAAAATACTACATCCAAGATGTTAGGTTCCCTTAGGTTAGGATATATAAAGTTATAGACGTATATAATGTCCCCAGGGAAAAGTACGGGCCGACACGACCGGGATTTTGTAAAACATTCCCAGCTAGGGGCTAGATGGGTTAGGTTAGGTTATATTACGTTGTAGACGTATATAATGTTCCCACCGAGAATTGGCGCCGACCCGCCAGGAATGTTGTGAAATACTACATCCGCGATGTTAGTTTGCCTTAGGTTAGGATATATAACGTTATAGACGTATATAATGTCCGCACGAAGACGTACGGGACGACACTACCGGAATTTTGTAAAACATTACAGCGAGGGGCAAGATGGGTTAGGTTAGGTTAAATTACGTTATAGACGTATATAATGTTCCCACCGAGAATTGGCGCCGAACCGCCAGGAATGTTGTGAAATACTACATTCGCGATGTTAGGTTCCCTTAGGCTAGGATATATAACGTTATAGACGTATATAATGTCCCCACCGAGAATTACGGTCCGACACGACCGGGATTTTGTAAAACATTACCAGCGAGGGTCTAGATGGGTTAGGTTAGGTTATATTACGATATAGACGTATATAATGTGCCCACCGAGAAGTAGGGGCCGACCTGCCAGGAATGTTGGAAAATACTACATCCGAGATGTTAGGTTCCCTTAGGTTAGGATATATAATGTTATAGACGTATATAATGTCCCCACCGAGAAGTACGGGCCGACACGACCGGGATTTTGTAAAACATTACCAGCGAGGGTCTAGATGGGTTAGGTTAGGTTATATTACGTTATAGACGTATATAATGTTCCCACCGTGAATTGGCGCCGACCCGCCAGGAATGTTGTGAAATACTACATCCGCGATGTTAGGTTCCCTTAGGTCAGGATATATAACGTTATAGACGTATACAATGTCCCCACCGAGAAGTACGCGCAGACACGACCGGGATTTTGTAAAACATTACCAGCCAGGGTCTAGATGGGTTAGGTTAGGTTATATTACGATATAGACGTATATAAGGTGCCCGCCGAGAAGTAGGGGCCGACCCGCCAGGAATGTTGGAAAATACTACATCCGAGATGTTAGGTTCCCTTAGGTTAGGATATATAACGTTATAGACGTATATAATTTCCCCACCGAGACGTACGGGAAGACACGACCAGTATTCTGTAAAACATTACCAGCGAGGGGCTAGATGGGTTAGGTTAGGATATATTACGTTATAGACGTATATAATGTTCCAACGGAGAAGTGGAGCCGACCCGCCAGGAATGTTGTGAAATACTACATTCGAGATGTTAGGTTGCCTTAGGTTAGGGTATATAACGTTATAGACGTATATAATGTCCCCACCGAGAAGTACGGGCCGACACGACTGAGATTTTGTGAAATATTACCAGCGAGGGTCTACATGGGTTAGGTTAGGTTATATTACGATATAGACGTATATAATGTGCCCACCGAGAAGTAGGGGCCGACCCGCCAGGAATGTTGTGAAATACTACATCCGCGATGGTAGGTTGCCTTAGGTTAGGATATATAACGTTATAGACGTATACAATGTCCCCACCGAGAAGAACGGGCCGACACGACCCGGATTTTGTAAAACATTACCAGCGAGGGTCTACATGGGTTAGGTTAGGTTATATTACGATATAGACGTATATAATGTGTCCACCGAGAAGTAGGGGCCGACCCGCCAGGAATGTTGGACAATACTACATCCGAGATGTTAGGTTCCCTTAGGTTAGGATATATAAAGTTATAGACGTATATAATGTCCCCACGGAAATGAACGGGCCGACACGACCGGGATTTTGTAAAACATTCCCAGCTAGGGGCTAAATGGGTTAGGTTAGGTTATATTACGATATAGACGTATATAATGTGCCCACCGAGAAGTAGGGGCCGACCGGCCAGGAATGTTGGAAAATACTACATCCAAGATGTTAGGTTCCCTTAGGTTAGGATATATAAAGTTATAGACGTATATAATGTCCCCAGGGAAAAGTACGGGCCGACACGACCGGGATTTTGTAAAACATTCCCAGCTAGGGGCTAGATGGGTTAGGTTAGGTTATATTACGTTGTAGACGTATATAATGTTCCCACCGAGAATTGGCGCCGACCCGCCAGGAATGTTGTGAAATACTACATCCGCGATGTTAGTTTGCCTTAGGTTAGGATATATAACGTTATAGACGTATATAATGTCCGCACGAAGACGTACGGGACGACACTACCGGAATTTTGTAAAACATTACAGCGAGGGGCAAGATGGGTTAGGTTAGGTTATATTACGTTATAGACGTATATAATGTTCCCACCGAGAATTGGCGCCGACCCGCCAGGAATGTTGTGAAATACTACATTCGCGATGTTAGGTTCCCTTAGGCTAGGATATATAACGTTATAGACGTATATAATGTCCCCACCGAGAATTACGGTCCGACAGGACCGGGATTTTGTAAAACATTACCAGCGAGGGTCTAGATGGGTTACGTTAGGTTATATTACGATATAGACGTATATAATGTGCCCACCGAGAAGTAGGGGCCGACCTGCCAGGAATGTTGGAAAATACTACATCCGCGATGTTAGGTTCCCTTAGGTCAGGATATATAACGTTATAGACGTATACAATGTCCCCACCGAGAAGTACGCGCAGACACGACCGGGATTTTGTAAAACATTACCAGCCAGGGTCTAGATGGGTTAGGTTAGGTTATATTACGATATAGACGTATATAATGTGCCCGCCGAGAAGTAGGGGCCGACCCGCCAGGAATGTTGGAAAATACTACATCCGAGATGTTAGGTTCCCTTAGGTTAGGATATATAACGTTATAGACGTATATAATTTCCCCACCGAGAAGTACGGGCCGACACGACCGGGATTTTGTAAAACATTACCAGCGAGGTTCTAGATGGGTTAGGTTAGGTTATATTACGATATAGACGTATATAATGTTCCCACCGAGAATTGGCGCCTACCCCCCAGAAATGTTATGAAATACTACATCCGCGATGTTAGGTTCCCTTAGGCTAGGATATATAACGTTATAGACGTATATAATGTCCCCACCGAGAATTACGGTCCGACACGACCGGGATTTTGTAAAACATTACCAGCGAGGGTCTAGATGGGTTAGGTTAGGTTATATTACGATATAGACGTATATAATGTGCCCACCGAGAAGTAGGGGCCGACCTGCCAGGAATGTTGGAAAATACTACATCCGAGATGTTAGGTTCCCTTAGGTTAGGATATATAATGTTATAGACGTATATAATGTCCCCAGGGAAAAGTACGGGCCGACACGACCGGGATTTTGTAAAACATTCCCAGCTAGGGGCTAGATGGGTTAGGTTAGGTTATATTACGTTGTAGACGTATATAATGTTCCCACCGAGAATTGGCGCCGACCCGCCAGGAATGTTGTGAAATACTACATCCGCGATGTTAGTTTGCCTTAGGTTAGGATATATAACGTTATAGACGTATATAATGTCCGCACGAAGACGTACGGGACGACACTACCGGAATTTTGTAAAACATTACAGCGAGGGGCAAGATGGGTTAGGTTAGGTTATATTACGTTATAGACGTATATAATGTTCCCACCGAGAATTGGCGCCGACCCGCCAGGAATGTTGTGAAATACTACATTCGCGATGTTAGGTTCCCTTAGGCTAGGATATATAACGTTATAGACGTATATAATGTCCCCACCGAGAATTACGGTCCGACACGACCGGGATTTTGTAAAACATTACCAGCGAGGGTCTAGATGGGTTAGGTTAGGTTATATTACGATATAGACGTATATAATGTGCCCACCGAGAAGTAGGGGCCGACCTGCCAGGAATGTTGGAAAATACTACATCCGAGATGTTAGGTTCCCTTAGGTTAGGATATATAATGTTATAGACGTATATAATGTCCCCACCGAGAAGTACGGGCCGACACGACCGGGATTTTGTAAAACATTTCCAGCGAGGGTCTAGATGGGTTAGGTTAGGTTATATTACGTTATAGACGTATATAATGTTCCCACCGTGAATTGGCGCCGACCAGCCAGGAATGTTGTGAAATACTACATCCGTGATGTTTGGTTCCCTTAGGTTAGGATATATAAAGTTATAGACGTATATAATGTCCCCAACGAGAAGTACGGGCCGACACGTCCGCGATTTTGTAAAACATTACCAGCGAGGGTCTACATGGGTTAGGTTAGGTTATATTACGATATAGGCGTATATAATATGCCCACCGAGAAGTAGGGGCCGACCCGGCAGGAATGTTGAAAAATACTACATCCGAGATGTTATGTTCCCTTAGGTTAGGACATATAAAGTTATAGACGTATATAATGCCCGCACCGTGACGTACGGGACGACACGGCCGGGATTCTGTAAAACATTACCAGCGAGGGGCTAGATGGGTTAGGTTAGGTTATATTACGTTATAGACGTATATAATGTTCCCACCGAGAAGTGGGGCCGACCCGCCAGGAATGTTGTGAAATACTACATTCGAGATGTTAGGTTGCCTTAGGTTAGGGTATATAACGATACAGATGCATATAATGTCCCCACCGAGACGTACGGGACGACACGGCTGGTATTCTGTAAAACATTATCACCGAGGGGCAAAATGGGTTAGGTTAGGTTATATTACGATATAGACGTATATAATGTTCCCACCGAGAATTGGCTCCGACCCGCCAGGAATGTGGTGAAATACTACATCCGAGATGTTAGGTTCCCTTAGGTTAGGAAATATAAAGTTATAGACGTATATAATGGCCCCACGGAAAAGTACGGGCCGACACGGCGGGATTTTGTAAAACATTCCCAGCTAGGGGCTAGATGGGTTAGGTTAGGTTATATTACGTTATAGACGTATATAATGTTCCCACCGAGAATTGGCGCCGACCCGCCAGGATTGTTGGGAAACACTACATCAGAGATGTTAGGTTCCCTTAGGTTAGGATATATAACGTTATAGACGTATATAATGTCCGCACCGAGAAGTACGGGCCGACACGACCGGGATTTTGTAAAACATTACCAGCGAGGGTCTAGATGGGTTAGGTTAGGTTATATTACGTTATAGACGTATATAATGTTCCCACCGTGAATTGGCGCCGACCAGCCAGGAATGTTGTGAAATACTACATCCGTGATGTTTGGTTCCCTTAGGTTAGGATATATAAAGTTATAGACGTATATAATGTCCCCAACGAGAAGTACGGGCCGACACGGCGGGATTTTGTAAAACATTACCAGCGAGGGTTTAGATGGGTTAGGTTAGGTTATATTACGATATAGACGTATATAATGTGCCCACCGAGAAGTAGGGGCCGACCCGCCAGGAATGTTGGAAAATACTACATCCGAGATGTTAGGTTCCCTTAGGTTAGGATATATAACGTTATAGACGTATACAATGTCCCCACCGAGAAGTACGGGCCGACACGACCGGGATTTTGTAAAACATTCCCAGCTAGGGGCTAGATGGGGTAGGTTCGGTTATATTACGTTATAGACGTATATAATGTTCCCACCGAGAATTGGCGCCGACCCGCCAGGAATGTTGCGAAATACTACATCCGCGATGTTAGGTTCCCTTAGGTTAGGATATATAACGTTATAGACGTATACAATGTCCCCACCGAGAAGAACGGGCCGACACGACCCGGATTTTGTAAAACATTCCCAGCTAGGGGCTAGATGGGTTAGGTTAGGTTATATAACGTTATAGACGTATATAATGTTCCCACCGAGTATTGGCGCCGACCCGCCAGGAATGTTGTGAAATACTACATCCGCGATCTTATGTTCCCTTAGGTTAGGATATATAACGTTAT